>NW_020872596.1:173350-178350 GCF_003789085.1 Penaeus vannamei
TCCCTTCCTCCCCCCTGGCCTCCTCTTTGCTTCTCCCTCTTTCCCTCCCTTCCAACATCCTCCTTCCTTGCTCCTCCTCCTCCTCTCTCCACCTCCCTCCCTTCCTCCCTCACTTCCCTCTCTCCTCCTTCCCCTTCCTCCTCCCCTCCCTCCTTCCCATACTCCCTCTCGCCTACTCATTCTCCCTTCTCCACCTCCTCCCTCCCTCCTCCCTCCCTCCTTCCTTTCTCATCCTCCCACCCCTTATCACTTTTGTTCTCGGTATTTGCTGCTGCTCTCTTTCTTTCTCTCTTTATTTCCCACTCTTTCAACAACCTCGCAAGCCAATAGAACAAAGTAAAAACGACAATACTTTTCTTCATTTCCTTTCCTCGGATCCCAAGTCAAATACGGAAAGCCGAGAGTCGAGACCTTTAAACACATCTCTCTGTCATCACAAGCACTCTGTATCGTTTTCTGCCTCGCCCTCTCTGCCCTTTCATCATTTTTCTTTCATCCATTCCACACCACAACCCCGACATCACAGGAGGTTCCAATTCACACAAATGCGACGTTATATCTCGTGCACTGGTTTTATTTCTCCAGGACCGGTCTCTCTTCTCCGTTTTCTCTGATAAGTTTTCTTTCTTACCCTGAGCGGGGCTTTCCAGGGTATACTATGTTATATGAATATTCTCCCCCCCTCTCTCTCTCTTCTCTCTCTCTCTCTCTCTCTCTCTCTCTCTATATATATATATATATATATATATATATATATATATATATACACACACACACACACACACACACACACACACACACACACACACACACACACACACACACACACACACACACACACACACACACACACACACACACTCACGTCTAAAAATATCTACCATGTTCACGACAGTAGTGATGACGGACAATGCATGAAAAAATACATTAAAAATCAAGTTGATGTAACCAGTCAAAATTCTTTTCGTACCAACAACACCGTCGATAAAACGATAAAATATAACGATCACACCACACTATGTAAAAAAAATATGAAAGAAAAACATCTAATGATTTCGCGGAATTTGGGAGACGCCTCCCCCCCCTCCCGGCCAACTAACCCCATCCCCTTCCACCAATACCCCCTTCCTTTCGTTCAATTTTCCACCTCTTACCCTTCCTCTTCCTCGTTATCGCTTCCTCCTCATGCTCCTCCTCCGTAGCAGCTTTTGGGTTGATGCAATTCTCCTTAATCAATTCACCAGCTATTCCATCATCCAGTAATCTGATTCTCAGAATGAGTATTTCGCTTTTCAGAAGAGGATTGACAACGCCCTTCGCAGCACCGCCCCTGACGCCATGAATATATAAGTCTACCCGAGAATTCCATCACAGAAAACGAAGAGCATGGAGGAATAACTAATGTAAATCCTCTTGGTTCTTGTGATCTGGACGAAAAACCATGCACGTTTCTCTTCAGTCCTTCTTAGTACTTTTAAGATACAATAACGCATCTTAATATATTCAATGAAAGACCAATTAACTAAAAAGACTCATTTGGCGAAAATGCAAGACTACAACCGTGAATTCAATTTTTTTTTCAACCAACAAACCCAACAACCAAACCTTAACCCCTCATCAAAACAAAACATTAAAATTCCCAAAACAACCACCACATGTTCTCCCTCCACATAAGACGTAAAAAAATACCCAATGCAGTTTATTAACACAACCACACCGTCTTGCCGGAACACATGACCCCGCATGCGCAAAGACCCGGCCACGTCACTTACCATGGATGGCGAGCTCGGAGTCCTTGTTGAGTTCGTAGAGTCTGAGCGCCTCGTCGAGCTCCTGCTGTGACGAGATGGTGCACGGGTCGCCTGGAGGAGGAGAGGGAGGAGGCCACGGTTAGTTAACAAGGAACGAAGGAAGGAAAGGGGGAGACAGCATAAGAAACAAACAAACAAAAACTATTTTCGTCTTCTTTGTCAATATCTCTCGTGATGGGTAAGCATTGTACGGGGTAAAAAAAAAAAAGGACAAGCTTATCCTTTATCAACATCCCTCGTACGGGGTGAGCATCATAAAGGGTAAAAAGATAAGTTATCGACTTTTATAAACATCACTCGTGCCGGCCGAGCATCGTCTACCCTTCGAAAGAGAGAGGCAGACAGCATCTGCTTCATCTCGGCATCGCTCTGTCGTCAGCCCGAGAGTGCCGGGCCCTGGCACTCGTTCGCCCACCATCTGTCAATTAGTTTTATCGCGGTGGCACATTCCTCGGCCGCCGCCACCGCCGCCGCCACCGCCGGGGACGCGTCTGCCCGGCGCTCGTGCCAGGGCCGCGGCGGAAATCGGGCGAGGAGGGCATGGCGGGTCGGCAACTTACTCTAAATATCGGAAAACTTAATCTGTCTAAATACACATTTTTTCCGATCTTGCAACCACGATGCGTTCAAACTACAATCCGCATCCACCATGCATTCTCCTTAATAAGGCAGAACGGAATAAAGTTTAAAATGAGTTTAAAATGAGGCCAACAAACAAACATAAAACAAATCAGTGCATTAAAAAAACTAAGCCACGGCAGCCTAAGAGCTCGCCCAACGCAATATCAACCTGCTATCTCCCTCCTGTCCCAGATAAGATAAGATCAACAGCAAACACCCATTCCCCCGCGCAGAAAACGACCCTCATGCAAACGTCACTGGCTCGCCCGTGCCATGCTGCCCTCGTCGACCCGATTAAGCTGCATTCACAAGCTCAATCTCTTTAAAGGTGATGCAACCAAAATGCCTTGCTAAAAAGGAAAGTTTAAAAGGACGTCATCCACAAGGAGGATTTGCGAGGGCGGGGAGAGGGGGGGCACGGAGGGAAGGGGCAGGGGAGGGGGGGCACGCAGGGCAAGGGGCACGGCGGAGGCAAGGTCAGGGGGCAACACGATCGTCACGCTAGCAGCTTGCGTCACCGCCACAGTAGGTCACGCTCGAAAGAAAGAAAGAAAGAAAGCTCCCATGTGAAGAATGGCCAAGACGTGCGGGATTGACAGCTCGGGTCGAGTGACTGGGAAGAGAGAGATGGAGGAAAAGAAGGAACAGCAGGGAGAGGAGAAAGATGGGTGAAGAGAAGGAACAGAAAGGAGAGGGGAAAGATGGAAGAGAAGGGAGAGGAGAAAGGGGGAAGAGAAGGGAGAGGAGAAAGATGGGGGAAGAGAAGGAACAGAAAGGAGAGAAGGAAGATGGGGGAAGAAAAGGAAGAGAAGGGAGAGGTGAAAGGTGGGGGAAGAGAATGAGTAGAATGGAGAGGAGAGAAGAAGAGAGAAGAAGAGAGAAGGGAAAGAAAGGCGAAAAGAAGAATGAGAAAGACGGAAGAGGAGATTGAGGAGAGTGACGAGCATTAGCGAAGGAGGAGGAGGAGAAGGAGACGTGAGTTTAACGTAGTTCAATTTCAGTAGATGGGAAACTGGAAAAGAAAAACTATATGATAAGCCGTACAAAGTTTAGATGCAAAAAAGAAACATATAAAGTAACTAGAGATAAATTCAGATCGCAAATAAGATCACATGAAAAGGGCATACATGCGACTCAACAGGAAAAAAGGGGCAGTGAGAGAGAGACATCTTAATATCTGGTGCTTTTCGACACGCCAAGCTCCGCGCAGGTAAGTCCGAGGGTCATTAAGGAGCCGCCAGGTAGGGCAAAGAGCGAGTATGAGGAAGCGCGACTGGTCCTGGGGAGTTCTCGGTGTCGTCTTGTCCCACGACTATTCTGTGCATTTCGAGACCAGCGCCGGGCAAAAAAAATCAGCGTCTCGATGAAAACCTGCGCGTGACTGTGCAAAAAAAGTGGAAGTTTTAGGCTTCCAATGCGAATGCCGAATCGACTGACGTTACGTGCCGAAGACACTGCGTCACGTTCGAATGGAGTTCCCACCGTCACGGAGCGCGTCTCGAACGTTATCCCTCGTGAACGTAGCGGCGAGGACTTGCGTTCGACATGTGCTTCGTGACGATGAGGCCTTCACTTGATCGTAACATTGGGTCTTCGGTGCGTAACGTTCCCGTATCACATGCCTTCGAAAGCGGAACGTTCAACCGCCAATGCTTAAAATCACACGGAAAACCACGACGCATAGACAAGTACGCTCGCTCGCGCCACGGGGACATGGGGTGGCAATGTTCCCAGGTGGATCCGCCGCCCTCGCCCTCTCTCCCACGAAACCTGTATCGCCCAGGCTTTATCGCCGGCTGGGCCGACCGTGCCAGCTGCGAGTGACACGTCCGAAGGCACGAAAGCGCGCATCGCCCAAGCACAGTTTCCCTCCCTCATTCCCGACCCTTAGATCCCACGCCACCACCTCGCTACGCCCACCCTCCGTCCCACGCGCCCACCTGTTACTTCCAAAGAAACTAGACTTTCTAAAAAAAAAAATCTATGGACCGATTTAATCAGTAAAGAGAAACTAACAAGACGTATACTTGTGTGGCAATCTTTCCCCGCATATATTCTAAAGGCAGATATAACATTCAACACTTAACGACGCGCGAAAGACGCTTAACCGGACCTAGGAGGCGGAGCGAAAGCGGAAACAAAGCCGGCCGTTGGGTTCAGTCCCGTATTTCTTGCTTTTCCGTGCGCTGTTCGCTTTCCCGTCGCTTCGAAATCTTGCTCTATCAACTTCGCTCAATTTGTTTATCTAAAAGTCTGCCTCATAGACTGGGGGAAAAAATCATGTGCCATCAACTTCCATCAACTCTTTGTACGACTGGAAAAAAAAAAAAAAAAAAAAAAAAAAAAAAATCTTGTGATATGACCTCCGATTCCAATTCACTCACACGAAGCCCAACTCTTCATATGACCGAATAAAAGCAACAAAATGAAAGGCTCTCCGACGGACCTCGAGATCCCCCAGCCGCGACTGCACCCAACCCGCCCGAGCCAGCCTCACGCCAGACGGATCGAGGCGCATCCTGGGACAGTTGCGCCGGAAAAGGGGCTCGTGTGACCGACCCAGGGTTA
>NW_020872596.1:180850-193350 GCF_003789085.1 Penaeus vannamei
AATAGAGAAAACTAAGAATAAAACAAACAAAAATAAACGGATAATCTACTTTGCTCTCGTCCCCACTTCTATCACCGAAGCCACCGGTGATAAAAATGAAAAAAAATTAATGAAAGAATAAAATATTGAACGAAAATAGAGAAACCTAAGAATAAAACAAACAAAAATAAACGGATAATCTACTTTGCTCTCTTTGAAAAAAAAAATAATGAAAGAATAAAATATTGAACGAAAATAGAGAAAACTAAGAATAAAACAAACAAAAATAAACGGACTTTACTTTGCTCTCGTCCCCACTTCTATCACCGAAGCCACCGGTGATAAAAAATGAAAAAAAATAAATAAATAAATGAATGAATAACTAGATAAAATGAAATATTGAACGAAAATAGAGAAAACTAAGAATAAAACAAACAAAAATAAACGGATAATCTACTTTGCTCTCGTCCCCACTTCTATCACCGAAGCCACCGTAATGCACATGCGTAAATCCACGTTGGCGAACAGACAAAAGACGGTCAATAAGATTATATATAAAAAAATGCGTTATTAACAGGCTATCACCATGCGCCTTTCTATATCATCACAAAAACCTTGAAAGCAAGAAAGGAAGAAAGAAAGAAAGGAAGGAAGAAAGAAAAAAGAAAAGAAAGAAAAAAGAAAAAGAAATAAGAAAAGAAAGAAAGAAAGAAAAAAGAAAAAAGAAGAAAGAAAGAAGAAAAAAAAAGATAGAAAAAAAAAAAGGATAGAAAGAAAAAAAAAAAGATAGAAAGAAAAAAAGTTTTCTCGATGGGCAAACAGTAACAACGGTGCACCTTATCATAAGAATGACTTACGTTGTTGTCTCATCACCACCGCCAGCCTGTCAATCATCAATCAACTCTCATCGGCCTGTCAACAATCTTTACCCAATCTGTCAAGTGGATCTTCACGTCGATTGAAAAAAAAAATAAATAAATAAATAAATAAAAAAATAAAAAATAAAAATCTATCTATCTATCTATCTATATATATATTATAATATATATAATATATATATATATATATATATATATATATATATAAATCAATAAACCTGAGCATAGCTACGATCGTCATAAATTTAGCCATCAATATGAAAAAAAAACTAACGAATATCATAACAAAAACAAACAGAAATGATATCAAAGAATTAGCTAGAACAATCAACTCCAAAAGAGAACAAGGCGTGATGCCCTTGCGTCTCCCGCTCACCCCCCCCACCCCACCCCACCCTTCCCCCACACCCCGTGCGAGAGAGAGAGAGAGAGGGAAAGAGAAGCACGACCTCGACTCAAGGATCGGGAAAGGAGCGAGTTCCGTTTCGCGGGAGGTCGCCTTTGCCAATTCCGAAACGCGTCGCGATGGCACTCGATGTGAACCGTGTCTCACCGCGAACTGAAGGCGGCGAGGCTGGAGGAAATGGGAAACAGAACCGAGAAGGAGGCACGGCTGTTGAAGGTGCCAAAATAGGCGGAGAAACTTAATCTAAACGGAAAAACAAACTTGATATGGTGCACGCGCGGGCCGCAGGCTCTTTATTTCGCATTCTCTTTCTCACTAACTCACTAACTCACTCACTCACTTTCTCTCTCTCACGCACACTCTCTCACTCACTCAGTTAACTCATTGACACACACACACATACACACACACACACAACACACACACACACCACACACACACACACACACACACACACACACAACGCACACACGCACACACACACACACACACAGTCACTCATTCACTCACTCACACACAAAACAGTCACTCACTCACACACACTCACACTCACACACACAGTCACTCACTCACTCACACACACAGTCACTCACTCACTCACACACACACAGTCACTCACTCACTCACTCACTCACACACACTCACTCACTCACTCACACACAGTCACACACATATACTCTCTCAATCACTCAATTAACTTACTGACTCTCTCTCTCTCTCTCTCTCTCTCTCTCTCTCTCTCTCTCTCTCTCTCTCTCTCTCTCTCTCTCTCTCTCTCTTTCTTTCTTTCTTCTTTCTTGCTTTCTCTCTCTCTCTCTCTCTCTCTCTCTCTCTCTCTCTCTCTCACACACACACACACACACACACACACACACACACACACACACACACAACACACACACACACACACACACACACACACACACACACACACTCAACACACACAGTCACACACACAGTCACTCACACACACAGTCACTCACTCACTCAGTCACTCACTCACTCACAGTCACTCACTCACTCACAGTCACTCACTCACTCACTCACACACACACAGTCACTCACTCACTCACTCACACACACACACACAGTCACACACATATACTCTCTCAATCACTCAATTAACTTACTGACTCTCTCCTCTCTCTCTCTCTCTCTCTCTCTTCTCTCTCTCTCTCTCTCTCTCTCTCTCTCTCTCTCTCTCTCTCTCTCTCTCTCACACACACATACATACACACACACACACACACACACACACACACACACACACACACACACACACACACACACACACACACACACACACACACACACACTCATTCTCCCTCACACATACACACTCACTCACAAAATCATTCACAAACTCACTCACTCACTCACTCACTCACTCTCCCACTGAGGCTCCCCGGCCGCACCTACTGACCTTCCTCGTCGACCCACTTGACGGTGAAGACCTGGCCGGGCTCGAACTTGCAGATCGCCCGGATCTCCTGCTCGAGCGCCTCCACCTCGAGGGCGGGGGGGATGTATGTGATGTACACCTCCCTGGGGGCGCCACGGGGGAAGGGGGGAGAGGAAGGGGGGTACACGGTAAGTACATGCACTTTGGACATGCAGGGTAAACACACATTCAAAAAAATGTAGTTGTAATACATCTCAAAAGTACTGCAAAAAGGTTTATGCATATTTTTTTTAAGGGGAGGGGGCTATTTAAAGACATTCAAAATTTACATCTTATCTTTAAAAAAAAATGAAGTATATCCAATTATACTAATAATATTAATACCGTATACTGGTAATTATTGACAATCATTCCAAGAGACAATCAAATTATTACACATAACAATAAATATATACCAGTCCTGACAAATACAAAATATTGTATGTATAACTTTAATCACTGGGCAAACATAGTTAGCATGCAAGACGAGACAACAAAATGCAACATTTTAAAACATATGCAACACTTTAGACTTTATAAAGAATACAACTTGTCATCAACTTCAACACAAAGCATTTTACAAGGGGGACCTCACACATAAACATCGAAAACAGATAAACAACATACAAAATAAACCCCCAAAAGGCACTACTACATCCAGCCATCATCAACTCTACAACTCTAAACGTCGAGCAACCTACAACAAAACAACCAAACCAACAAAACAAAAGGAGGGAGCCAAGGTAGAAAGATTCCCCGACCCGCAAGCCATCTGGGCCCAAAGGTAAACAATTCACGAAACAGGTGGTCGCGGTCGTGGCGGCGAGGGACCGGCCGCCGTCTACTACAAAGACCCACACACACACCTACTCGCGCGGATTTATGCAAACACAGGGCCGAGCCGGGGTGAGGTGGCGGGAGAAGAGGGGAAGGGAGAGGGAGAAAAGGGGAAGGGAGAGGGAGAAGAGGGGAAGGGAAGGGAGAAGAGAGGGAGAGGGAGAAGAGGGGAAGAGAGAGGGAGAAGAGGGGGAAGGGAAGGGAGAGGGAGAGGGAGAAGAGGAAGGGAGGGGAAGAGGGAAGGGAGAGGGAGATGGAAAGGGAGAGGGAGAGGGAAAGGGGAGGGAGGGGAGGGAGGGGTAGTGGAGGGCTGTGAAGGGGGAGGAATGGGTAAAGAGGGGTGGAGGGGGAGGGAGGAGAGGAATAGGTATGAGGGAGGGGGAGGGGAGGGGGAGAGGGAAGGAATAGGCAAAGAAGGAGTGGAAGGGGAGTGAAGCGGAGGAAGGGTGGAAGGGGAGGCAGACGGATGAAGGAATGGAAGGGGAGGAAGAGCGAGGAAGGGGAGAGGGAGAAGAGGCAGCGTTGCACAACATGCTTTGCTCGTGACCAAACCGCCCACTCACCTTGCACATCACTGACTCATTCATTTACTCAGTCATTCGTACATAGACACGTTCGCCTGTACACACAAGGCCAGACATGGACCCACATGGACACAGATACACGCACACGCACACTCACACACACACACACACACACACACACACACACACACACACACATACACACACACACACACACAACACACACACACACACACACACACACACACACACACACACACACACACTCAACTCACTCACTCACTCACTCACTCACTCTCCCCTCCCTCCTCCTCCCTCTCCCTCTCCCTCCCTCCCCGCTCCTCTCCTCATCAACGAGGCACTCAATCACGCCATCACCCCCTCTCGCCCTCAGCTACTCCATCAATTACCCAACCCTCCCACGCGCCGGAACAGCTGTTGTCCCCGGCCGCAAAATATTCCATGAGAGCGAGTACGCCATGGATGCGCGTCCCTCGGGAAGACGACATCCCTGAAGAAGCGGCCACAGGTTTTTTTTTTTTTCTCCTCTCTCTCTCTATCTCTCTCGTCAGTCGACCCGGGTTCTTAATTCCTGGCCGTTTGTACCTGGACGTGTTATTAATTCTGAACATTTGCTATGCCGTTATTTTTTAGATATCTGAACTATTTTTCTGAACCTTTTTTTATAGATATTTGACATTTTTTCTGAGTTTTTTTTTTTAGATATTTATAGATATGTGACCAATTTTTCTGAGCTTTTTTATAGATATTTGACCCATTTTTTCTGACCTTATCAAAGTTATTTTTGGACGCCTGATTATTTTAACTTTTTTCAGATATACGCAAAATACTAGAAAATATATATCGTATACTGATGATAAGAACTGACATAAAATTAGAAGTTTAGGAAACGAATATACGAGCACTGGCTGAGAAAGTAAAAAAAAAAAAAGACGATCATAGAAGTAAAGAAATAAAGAATCGGATGAAGCGACAATCAGAAAAGAAAGAATAAACAAAAGAAAAGAAAAAAATACAAAGCAAATAAATCAAAAAGAGAGAACAACAATAAGCGAAAGAGAAGAGAAGAAGCGTGAGACGAGGCAGGGAAGGGAACACGAGGCAGGGCGGGGCGGGGCGAGGCGGGCCGGGCGGGGCGGGGCGCGTGCGGGAATTCGGATGAGTAACAGTTGCATTCGCACCATTGCAGATGCAAGGGGACGTGGCCGCCTTTGTGCGCATTCCGGCGACGCGGGGAAGGGTTGTGACTGAATTTAGAATGTTGCGGGATGAAAGACGGAGCAAGGGAAGGTTATTAAGATAATAAGTAACTAATAGCGCTCCCTTCGATGATAACGATAATAACAATAGTAACAACAACGATAATAATACAACGATGATAATAATAATAATAATAATAATAATAATAATAATAATAACAATAATAACATAATAACAACTGTCGCCGCCACTACTCCGAGTGCGTGCCGCGTGCCCGAGCGCCTGCGTCTCCCAACGCAAGCAGAGCCCGTGAGCAAGCAAGCGATCACACCGGGAAGGGAGGGGGGGGGTAAAGCAGCGCGAAGTTCTCCTCCCGGAACCTGAGCCCGGGCTACTTTACGGGACTGACGTGGGCGGCCACCTGATGCTCTCCCCGGCACCTCCCTCCTTCCCGCCCGCGCATACCTGCACCCTCGCGCCCTTCCTCCCTCGCGCCCTGGCATCGGCCCGCCCGCGCTCGCCCCGCGCCGCTCCATTTGGCGCGAAAAGCCGTTAGGAAGCATCGCTACCTCTCACGCCCTCCCTTATCCCTTCCTTCCTTTCTCCTTCCTTTCCTCTTCTCCTCATTCCTCTTTTTTCTTATCCTTCCTTCCCTCCCTCCTACTCACCCTCCATCCTATCCTCCCGTCCCTCCTTCTCGCCCCTGTTCTGCTTTCCTCCCTTCCTTCTTCCACGATCCCTCCCTCCTTCCTCCCACCCTACCCCCGTCCCCCAACAAGTGATGACGGACGCTTCCTCAAGGCAAGTGTGGCCGACAACCCTAACCGACAATCCTAACCGACAAAACCGACAGCGAGAAGGCATCGCGCCGACTCCGCTGAAATGTGATCAGTGTCGGAATGCGAACACCTGCCCGACAGGTGCGCGGGGACACTTGCAACGGCGCCAGGTGTGCGGGACAGGCGAGGCGGCGGACCTGTCAAGCCCCGTCTGGAAAAAAAGAGGTTTAACGAACGGATTGGAGGTCTAACGACTGGCATAGGGTTTAACGAATGTCTAAGAGGTTTGCGACTAAGAAGTTTAACAAATTGCTTGAAGGTATAACGATCAGCTGACGTCCGATGTAATGATTGGCCGACCGGACGTGTGAGTGGATGCATGATGCAGTCAGCTGACGTGCTGACTGGGCGCGTGGATGGGGGATGCTGGCGCGACTGGCTCAGCGAGGGGGTGACTGACATGCTGACTGGCTGATCTTCTCCTCGGGTGTATGGCAACGTGGCTGCGATGATCAACGGCTGGATACATGTCTTAATTAGAATAATCTATCTCCAAGTTGAAATTCCGAAATAACTTCAAACCGAATTTAAAAAGTGATACGCTCGCATTTCCTTCCGAATAAACCCGACTGCCTTTCTCCGCGGCTCTGCTCGTCTTCGGGGCACCTCGCCCTACCCAAGCCGCCATTTCCGTCCTCGCAAAACATTACCGAACGAGAAAAGAGCACGCTGGAAACTGCACCGAACCGTAATTGGCAAATATCTGCGAGACGAACTGTTTAACATTTAATGAATTATTAAGCAGGCGCCCTGGACCTCGCCGCGCTCTCCCCCAAACCTCTGCTCGGATCCAAAAATCCCCACTTCGGCACCCGCTGCAGCCGAGGGACGTCTGAGGGATCAACAGGCGCGTCGGACGAGGCTTGCGAGAAAATGTCAGGTAAAAATGGGAGAGGAAGAGAAAGGATATCACGAGGATGTTTTGATGTCCTAGATGGCCCTCGAGGCGGCACCTACTCCGAGCGGGGACTGCAGGTGGATGCTCGGCCAGGAGGACAGCCAGAGCACCGTCCTCGCATTTTCGTCTGCTTGGAGCTACTAAGGCGACAGCTATGGTCGACATCCCCGCGTAATTTGCCGCCGATTCGCCCATATGACTCCCCGCTCCCGACCGTTAGTAGTATAAACCGCGCGGCGCACCTGACGCCCTCCTCCTCCCTCCTCCCTCCACGGCTGACCGCACCGCATAACGTCGTGGTTGTGATGCCGAAGCAGAGCGGCTTTCCAACGCCTCCCCGCCCGCGCACTTCTCTCCGCCCGCACTCGCGCCCTCCCGACACGACTACCGATCCCAAGGAACTCATCTCGGTCTTTCCCTCTCAAGTCCCCTGCAGTTCGACCTGGGCGTGGGGGCCCCAGCAAGCAAGCAAGCACAGGCGGCTGAGAATCACGTCCGCGGCACCTGGCCTTGGCTCCGGCCTCAAACCACTCCGCATTAATGTTTATATCAGGATTAGGTGTGCGCCTCCCCCCCCACCCACCCCCATCCGCTTACCCTCCCACTCCCCTTAGGCTCTGTGCCCTCCCCGACCCGTGCTCCCTCGCCCGCTCTCCCCTCTTCCCGCCCTTCGCTTTCCCCTTTCCTTCCTTCGGCTCTCTGTCTCTCGCCCGCCGTCTCTCTCCACCTCTCCGTCACGCCTCCCTCTCCCTCGCTCCCCTTCTCGTGCCGCGAGCGCGAGGGAGCACGCAGCACGCGCGTCGGGAGAGCGTGCGCCCATCCGAGTGCACGCAACGCGGCGTCGAGGGGCATCAAGCCAGCGTGTCACACTTCCGGAAGCGGACGTGTGGCTGCACGAGCCCCGCGTGGAGCGGCGCTTCCGGCTTCTTTTGTGAGATAAACAAACTCGGCGGAGACGCCCTGGATGGATGCCAGCGGGCGGCACTCTCGGGAAATTCATTCCTCCTGCATCATCATTTATTCTATTTCATTACTATTATCAGCAGACTGTGCCATCCCCTGCAGGACGTTAGGTCCCACAGTCTTTACCGGTCTTTCCGGTATTGCGCCCTCGCTAAACACATGCACACACACACACACACACACACACACACACACACACACCACACAGCACACGCACACGCACGCACCACACACACACACACCACACACACACACACACACACACACCACACACACACACACACACACACACACACACACACACACACACACACACCGTCGGACGAGGGCACACACACACGCACGCAGGCACAGGCGCAGGCACAGGCACAGGCACAGACACAGAAACACACGCACGCATGCACTCACGTATGTGTAAATAAATCTATACAAAAGTATATCCACATTTCCCATTCCAAGCAAACAGCAAACAAACAAATAACACACATTTCCACAGACAAATGCAATCCAAAACGAACTCGCACTCGGCCGAGGACAGAGGGCGGCGACAGGGCCTCCCCCGCAGCTGGGCCGGGCGACGCCAGGAGGGGAAGGAGCCAGCCGAGGAGCGGGGAAGGAACCCGGACCGAGGGCGACGGGCAGCGCGAAGGAGGCGCTTGGGAGATGGAGGAAAACGACGCCGAAGACAGACAGGCGGACACTCGTTTTTTTTTAGGAGACAGAAATGATTAGTAGACGGTGAGGGGGAAAAAAGGTTAAGAAGACGACCGAAGAAAAGACGACACTCGGGATATTTAGGAGAGAGGACGATGATCAGTAGGCGAGGAAAAAGAAGAAATGTAGATGACAACCGACGGAAAGTGGAGAATCAGAGAGAGAGAGAGAGAGAGAGAGAGAGAGAAGAGAGAGGAGAGAGAGAGAGAGAGAGAGAGAGAGAGAGAGAGAGAGAGAGAGAGAGAGAGAGAGAGAGAGAGGGAGAGAGAGGAGAGGGAGAAGAGAAACAAACAAGTAGTAGAGATGGGTTAGAAAAAAAAAAAAAAAAAATCAGAGGACAACCGCCTAAAAGATACTCGGGATTCCAGAGAAGGCGACACTTCCTCGAGACGAAGAGACGACCCAAACAAGTCTAGCTTCAGTTATGCCTTTAAAGACGAGTGCCCGGCCAAATCGCCGGCCAATTTCCATGCTAACTCAGTCACACATTTACCCTTCCGAATTGGGACACGCGAGGCCACACCTCAACATTTACGCCACGTAAGTGTGTGGCCGCGAGCACCTCCTTCCCTCTCCCCCACCCCTCCCTCCCCCCCTCCCCTCCTGTGTGGTGCCGGCGATGCAGCTTAAAGTGCCATGGCCACACCCTGCGGACTGTATGGGCCATTCGCTCTCTCTCTCTCTCTCTCTCTCTCTCTCTCTCTCTCTCTCTCTCTCTCTCTCTCTCTTCTCTCTCTCTCTCTCTCTCTCTCTCTCTCTCATCACGTACCGCTATAATATAGAGCCCTATAAATTCCTTCAATGCCTAACCCCACCTCCGCTCCCCAGGAAAAAAAAAATTGTTATCAATCAGCCTTGTTGCAGCCCTGGGGAGGACAACTGCACGGCTGACGGGACGTGAGGCGACCCCTTAGGATGCGCCCTTATGGCACTATGGCGGCCAATCCGCTGACCGGAGACATTGTTAGTAGCGAGCCACCTTCGCACTTTATTTCTTTCTATTTGCTCATTCGTTCTATTATTTATTTTTCGTTCCTATGTTTCTTCTTTTCTCTCTTTTCGTAGAATTTTTTTTCTTTACTATTATTCTTCATATTATTTCTTTATATATATTTTTGGTAATTTTCATCTATAACAATACTTTATTATTTATGTTATACATATATATATCTATCCATATTTACATATATTATTTATTATTTTTGTATATTATTTCGATTACCATTATGTATATGCAGGGAGTATATGTATGTGTTATTAAACGCAAGAGAGAGAAGTCACGTTTTCCTGATAGTCAAGCCGTTTAGCTATTAAAATAATAACAGTGATATGAATTATCATCTAAATGGCAACGTTCATTCGATCATCGATCTCTACTCCGTTTCTCTCTGAATGTCTCTCTCTTCATAGACGTAATCTACATCTACAAGGCGAGTTTAGATAGAGTCTGGTTCTTAGTAATCTCATTTCTCTAAATCATATTCGACGACTAGACCGCCTGCCATGATAAGATCCTCGATAATAGTAGAGCCCTAATAAATTCCATCAATGTCTAACAACGGGTTCTCGCTCTATCGCGTAGGATGACTCTATGTTCGGCTGCTTCTTCGGACTCTCGCTTCAGGGGCAAAGAAGTACGGATGCAGATAGTTGTCGAGTTCAGATGCAGCCCTCTGGAGGTTTGCAGCGCCTGGGGTGTAGGACAATTACTGCCGAAGGCTGAGCGGACGGGTTGAGGTCGACCCCCATTATATTGGATGCGCCCTTCTGGAGACTATCACGAGGCCGCTTCGAGCGAGCTCCAGACCAGACTCCAGTGTATGCGATAGATCCCGCTATCCACCACATTATCGCTCTCCTTCATCTCCCCCCTCGCCAGCACGGCGCGATGATCCCGAAACACCTTGGATATGGCCTTTTCCGGGTTCGAGGGAGGATTCAGCATATTCTCTTCTTGTTCGCTAGTGATATACCACGCGCTATGTGCTATGTTGATGTGTGTGCTTTTATGTCGCTGATAGGAGAGTCAGATATCCCGCCTTATTGGTGGGTCGTTTTTGGTTATGTATTTACTCTTTCTTACCGCTTCTCTGGCTAAACGTTTTCCTCGTCGTTGATGTGTTCAATGCTTCGTTTCGGTACGCTCTCTTTATATCCCTGACCTCTTCTTCTCTGTCTTTTCATATTTGCTATCTTTCCCTCTTTCTCTCACTACCATTCTAGGTTATTCTCTCCTTATTTCCCTCTTCTCTTCTCTCCTTCTCCTTATTCCCTTCACCTCCGTATCCACTTTCATTCCCTCCTCTTCTTCCCTCCCTCTCCTCCTCCCATCTTCCCTCGCCTTCTCCCTCAATCCTACTCCAATCTCTCTTCATTATCTATTCCTCTTCTTCTCCCTTCCCATTCCTTCTCCATATTCTTTCCACCACCAATTCACCTTCTCCCTTCCTCCCCTTCTCTCACCCCACCTCCACACACTTCCTCTCCTCTCTCGCGTCACCTCTCCTTTCCTCCCCTCTTCGCTACTATCCTTTACCTTTCACCGTTTTCTTACTCTCTCTTATTCTCGCGTTCAATCTATCATCCTTCAAATAGAACTCTCTCTCCTCATCTCAGTACCTTCGTGTTCAAAAACATTATGTGCGAAATACTATTCAAATTTTATCCTTCTCATCTCTCTCTCTATCTTCTCTCTTCTCGTTATACTCTCTCTCTACATCTTTTTTAAATTTCTATTTTACATTATATTATTTTATTATAATTTATTGTTTTATGAATTATAAAAAAGACTTACGTATATTTTTTCAAATAAACAAAAAATAATGCTTCTTTTTTTTTTTCTTTATTTAAACTCTCTCCTGGCTCAGTCGTCTCTCGCTCTCTTCACCTTCCTCGCAAAAGCTTTCACGTGTGCGAGCCGGCCAGGTATCAAGGCTTTAAGTCTCTGGCAGGACACGTGGGGGAGAAACCGACTCGATCGACTGTGCAGTTTGGGAAGCGGTGGGAGTAGCGGTGCGGCGGGGGGGGTGGGGGTGGGGGGTTAGTTTGAAACCGAGAGGGAAAGCGAGAGGGCCGAGGGGACACTGAGGGCAAAAGGACAGCGGGAGAGGGAGAGGGGAGAGGGGGGAGGGTAAGGGGAGTAAAGAGAAAGAGAGATAAAGAGATACATCGATATGGATAGATGGAGCGGGCGAGCGAGCGAGTAAAAGAGAGAAAGAAAGAAAGAAAGAGAGAGAGAGAGATACAGAAACTCTGAAGATAAACACACTAGAACAAAATGAATAAGAAAACAACATGCATAAGAGGGAATGAAACAGACACCAACCAACAGTAAAGAAAACAGAACTGCAAAGGAAAACCTCAACAAACCAAGGAAGCGAAGAAATCAGCCGAAAGTGACACGACTTAAATACACAAAGCGAAAAAAAAAACAAAGACAATAACATGCCAAAAGGACGCTGCAAGATAACCCACATCCTGAAAGAGCCATCTGTCCTGCAAGGAATCGCGAAACATTCTGCTCTCTCTCTCTCTCTCTTTTCTTCTCTCTCTTCTCTCTCTCTCGTCTCTCTCTCTCTCTCTCTCTCATCATCGCTCTCCTCTCTCTCTTCTCATCTCCTCTCTCTCTCTCTCTCTTCTTGCTGACTCTGCCGACACATGCAAACACAGGGGAGACAAAGCCACAGGTTAGAGAACAGACAAGGTGCACAAGCAGACACAGACTGACACGCACGCACACACACACATCACACAGCATCACACTACACTACACAAACACACCCACACAACACACACACATT
>NW_020872596.1:200850-225850 GCF_003789085.1 Penaeus vannamei
TTATATTATAAAAAAAAAAAAAAACAATATATATATTATTAATAATAATATATATATATAAATATATAGTTAACAAATATTGTATATATATATATAAATAAACCACTATATGCAGTAATATATATATAAAAATATATATATATAATATAATAATATAATATATAAAATATATAATATATAAATATATAGTAATTGAATAATTAGCTATATATTCATTATAAAAAGATACATAGTACACTATAATATATTCTTATTACATATACATAAACATATACATATAAAATATCATTATATCTATATCTATATTATTTATCTATATATATATATTATTTATTATAATATAATATATAATAATATAATATAATATATATATATATAATATATATATATATATTATATATATATAATCTATCTATCTATATCTATTATCTTATCTATCTATCTATCTATCTATCTATCTATATCTATCTATCTATCTATCTAAATCTATCTAGTCTATCTATCTATCTATCTATCTATCTATCTATCTATCTATCTATTATCTATCTATCTATCTATCTATCTATCGTATCTAATCTATCATATCTATCTATCTATAATCATTATAATTATACATACATTACACATAATCATATAATTATATATATATAGGTAGATGATATATAATATATATATAGGTCTATATATATATATATATACATACACATATATATATATATATATATATATATATATATATATATATATATATATATATATATATATATATATATGTATATATATGTATATAAATACACACACACATACACACATGCATATACATACATATATGTATATAATATAAATATATATATATTAATAGATAAATAAATAGATAGATAATACATAAAAAATAAATATTATACATACAATATATAGAGTATATACTATATACAATGTATATAATATATATAATACAAATAATACATATAATATATATTTATATATAACACATACTACATATTCAATATACATGATGAATAATAAACATCATATATAAGAAGTATCTAATCTATATCTAACATATATATGAATTATCAAATATATAAGTAAATAATTAAATAAATAAACAAATATATAAAGGGAGATGGACTCCTTAAGAACTATTCTCCAGTCAACCTTATTAAGTGTAATTCTGCCTCACTGAAATCACAATGGTTAATTCACAGGCTGTTTCTATTTCAGGTATTACCTTAATTCTTTGGAAAGAGTAACTATTTAAAGAAAGCATGTTATTTTCATTCTGAACTATTCCAAATAGCTATCGACTTTGTATTGACAGCCTGGTTTTTGTCCAGATTACAGCTGTCAAGGGGTGATCGACAATTTGCTGGTGGAACAATAGTTGTTGAAGTGCACTTGAAAGTACAAGAAGGTTGCAGCATTTCATAGGTGTCTGAAAACTTTTTGAATAAAAATCAGCAAATGACTAATATTATTGAACTAGCAGTGCATGATCTCTTAAACAGCCATTCTCACTGTAATTTAAGCTGAATGCCAACATCCAGTTGATTCTGAAATAAGTTAATCAAATGTGTGTAATAAACTCTATATAACATTAATGCCTAATAGAACGATAATACTGCACTAACCTGAAAATTTTGAAATTCAGGAATCTGACTATTCTGGTGGTGTGAAATTAACAATATTGGAAGATCCAGGAAACTATTTTTATTTTATCTAAAACAAGATATAAATGTGGGGAAATTCTGATAAATGCCTCTGAAATCCATACAGCATATGCTATATATTATCTTTGGCGCAGAATACAACTGCTCCATAACATAGTTATCGGGGTCCTGTACTGAAGTATTGCACTACTGTTTATATCTATACCATAGCAATGGTAGTTAGGGAGGGGGGGCACTGCTCATCTTTAAGATAAGCGGTTTGTACTCAAGATAACACCTACTGCAAATCTTTGCTCACATCATTACAGGTAGTATAGTGAATCCTATGAGAATACAAACAGCACATAGGAAAGAACTTAAAATATTTTGAAAATTATGAACTTTTTTGGCAATTGTTTACAGTACAGATGCTCTCGCTAGAGACTAAGACCCCAACTCCATGTCACGAAATCTATTCATTAATCTAAGTTGCCGTGACTGGACATGCCCTTCTGACACTGCCTAAGGGAAAGGTTGATGGGGGGCTCTGCCTTCCAGCACCCCCCAGGAAATATTGTCTTCATCTCAGTATGCATGAAAAGATAGAACCGAGTGGACTTTCCACTAACTTTTACCAATTTTTTGTTGTTACTGTTTATGCCAGCAGATCATTTTTTGTACCAACTACTGCAACTTTTTGTCCTCTACATGAATATCATATTCAATTTGCCTGAACTTAGTGCACCAATACCATAAAGATGAATTATTTTTTTCCTGAATAAAAGTAGTGGCTGATAACAAACGTATTCACTTGAGCAGCAGTTTGTTATGTCAAATTACTTATGCCCTTATCTATTCTCTTATCCTCATCTAAACATGTTTATTAATAAGCTTTCCATTAATCTTTAAATTACAGAATTAAACTTCAAGGCCCTTTTCATAATGATGCCAATTATTTTTTTTATGAAAAGATAAGAAAAAAGAAAAAAAAATTGTCAGCTACAATACTTATTTAAAATTTCCATTACTTAAAGATTCCACATTCACTATAAATTCTTTAGTTCTTGCTTTGCAGGTTCACTTACCCACTGATCTCTAACGCAGACTCATTATCTGCTTTATTTCTTTTCACACATATTGATATAAGTATAATTACATCAGCATCAGGGTGCATGCGGAGTTAGCTGCTTGAGTGAAATAACAGAAGCACAGGAAAACTTGGTTGCCATTACATGTATGCCAGCTGTTTCCGATTACTCGCAGTTAGGCGTACAGGAGCAGTTTCCGATTTCTCACAGTTAGGCTTAAGGCAGCTGCATCTGATTTCTCGCAGTTCGGTGTATGGTTCACACATGTATATGCCCATATAATTATTATTTCAGGGTAATAAGTATGAACTTAACCTAACCTAACTGAGGGTGGTATCTTCTCATTTCAAGATGCTGCCATCTTCCAGATACTTATGAATAAGGCTATGCTGAATACATTTACATATTCATTATAAATTTTTATAAGGATGAACAGCTTGGACATCAGAGGAGGAAAATCCGCATCTTGCAGCATAGCAAGAGATTTTTTTTAGGTTGTAGGGTAACTAACTCAACTCTTCACAGTTGATGGAAGTAAATTTTTTGGCATATACATTTTTGGAATAGGTAACCGAGAGCTACACGCAGAGATAGAGGGAAATTGGACAATGCCATCTTATATAGAGCGTAAGAAATAGAATAAGAAATAACACAGTAAGTTGCAGCAGTTTCAGATTTACCGGTAAATGACGAAAATATCAGCTGCATATCACTGCTCACAGACTAAGACCACAATACCCTCACACAGCCAGAGATCTTAGCCCATTACCGCCCAAATATTTTGAAGCTGAAAATAAAAGTTTCTGGGAGGCTATAAAATTAGCGCACAGGGCTGGCCTGGACTTTGCCCGCGCACCAGCCGCATCCTGCTGCTGAGTCAGAGCGCGAGCCCTGATACATCACACTGGCAGGACACCTGGCAGTTTTTTTTTTTTTTCTCTGGGTGTCTCATATGTGGGACACCGGTCGTAAGTGGGTTAATGTCCATTTCTATAGGTAGGCATGAAGTGCTAATAAATGGGGGGGTCTTGGGAATAAATAGAAGGTAGTAAAGGTTTTGCATGGTACCCTGGGTTTCGGGATTTAATCTGTATGGTGAGTTACTTTTGGTAACAATTACCACATTTTCTTCTCACAGAAAAGGGGTAAAACATTTTGTGATTTACCAATACTTCTAACTTGATACTAGTTGTTGGTTAGACAGTAATTTGAATATTTACCAAATCTCCCATATAATCAAAATAACAATCAATTTGATCCATTCCTCCAAACACATCACTATTTACCTGTAAAATTCTGACCTACACATCTATTTCCCCCAAACTCTGTACCTTCCCTGCAGGAAAAAGAATGCATCTCCTAAAGCACCTCCAGACAACCAAATCCAACTCCTTCCGCTACAGAAAAGCAACACCAAGACATCAAACCACGAGTTCCCAGCACAGCCTCACAGCAACACTCGTCCCTTAGCCTCGAAACTCGCCTTCCTCACTCACGCCCATGCACCTGTGGGCGGGAGCCGACACAGGCTCCACAGCCTCCTTGAGATCCCCTGGAAAGCAAGTCTGCCCCTGGAAGCATTTTTTTCATTCTGGGACAATGACTCACAGATACAGTGACTCCCTGTGACTCACCCGCTGAAGGCGATTTTGACTCTGATCTCCGAAGGCTCACCGACGTCCTTGCCTCCCTGCGCCTGGGCTGGCATCTTGGCTCGGCTTTATTCCTCTGCAAAACACTCCTCCAAAGGTCTTCGAAGTGGGCGTAGGTCTCCGGGTCGCCACGAGGAAAAAAATCGAGCAAAAGGGTTTTTTTGTTGACAGGTCGCGGGTTGACAGGTAATAGGCCTACCTTCCCCTCACACACGCACGCGTTCGCCCTCTCCTTTTTCTCTCGTCTTTCTCAAAGCGAACACTTCCGGCGCCCTTGGGTTGCAATCTCGAGAGGCTTTGGATCACGCGGACAACGCACTGGTCCTGGGGAGAGGTGTCATGAGGCGGGGGGCGAGGAAAAAGGGAAAAGGCCGAGGAGGCGATGACAGGTTCCTCCTCCGACCAAAACACTCCGGAAGTCGGCGTCACGTGACCTACTCCGGGGTCACAAGAGCAACTCTGCTTTTGCCTTTTTGGAAGGGAGTTCGATAAATATTTTTATGCTATTTATGGTGGGTTTGTTCCTTTTTAGAGAAGAATAATAGGGATTTTGCGTGATCGGAAGAACGACGGGATAAACAGGCGAGCGATTGCGATGATTCAGTTGCTCGGCCCACTAGTGACCCACGAAGCCGATAGCAGTTGCCCGACGGTCGAGATAGTCTTATTTTTAGTCGAAATTTACCTGTGATAAGCAAATAGTATGGTAAGTGAGTAGGTTAAGTGGCTCAAGTGTGCCTCCCCGAGCCCTACGTGTGCACGGGAGGACCAAAGAGGCCACGACACGGCCGGGAGAGGGTCCATAACAAGGGGCGAGAGGAGCGAGGGGGAGAGAACGCCCATCCGACCAAGGGATTCTCTCTTCACAAATCCTTCGGCAAACGGCAGGGACACGTTGCAGGACCTTATTAGGCGACCCAGCGGACATTCCACACGTGCAGGTTGGACAAAAGGACCGGTGGAGGGGGAGAGGGGGCCGGTAGGGGGCGCAGGAGGGAGATCATGATAAGGTGTTGACTGGAGGCCGAGTGACAAGAGCCTCGAGACCCTTCAGTACTATTTGTGAGTCACTCGAGACGGCCGCTCTTGCACGACATTACGCAAGGGTGAGTGATTCAGCCCACTGTTGGCGACTCTGAAGGGCCTTTCCAACCCACACTGGCCATATAAAGGGGTAAATACACGAGCAAGCAGACATAAGCTGGTTGGCCTCATTTCCCCCAGCATCAGGAGAGGCCAGACCCCCCAACCCCCCTCTGTGGCAGGTGTGCATTCTGCTGCTTGCTCTGGCAGCTCTTTCTGCTTGTTTCTGCTGTACCTGAGGCTGGGCTGTGCAGGTCTGCTTGAAAGACAGGCCTAGGGTGGTACGCTGCGGTTGAATGAGGTTGGAGAAGTTCGTCCAAAGTACGGATGTGGGGTTTTGCTTTGGGGGTCTCTGTTGCAGGTGTTGGACAGGTTGCACTGTCAGAGTTGCAACAGTGTTTGGTTCTCAAGTGAACATAGTGACTTTCCTCAGAGCCAGGGAAAGATTGGGAGAAACTCTGCATGAAATCTTTAGTAAATATGGCACAGGTTTAGATGACATGTGCTGTCAAATTGCGTATGGGACTCGTTTCTTGTCATCACATTGGCAGTGCTCTTTTGAAATCCACTAGTAACTTTCTGTGATATGTGATGAAAGGTCTACAGTATTGTCTGATCTGCTGTCAAGAGATCACTGCGGCAAAGGCTAATAAAAGTTTGCCATATGTATTCTGGCAAGATTGAGCTTGGACTGGTTCCTTATTTTGACAGTAGTGTGCCAGTGTTGTCTGCAAGGTACATCTTGCCTAGAATTTTACGTATCACTCATTTTACTTCGTTTGTATGATTCATTGTGATGGATTTTGATGTACAGTCAAAGGCAATTATGATTTTGGCAACTATCAAGATTGGGATTGTGTGATAATACTACAAAATGTATATGCCTCTTATTGGAATTAAAATGAATTTAATCTGTGCAAGTGAAGAATGATAGTGCTGTGAGATATTAGAAAGGGTAATCACAGATGCTAAAACTCCCGAGGCCATCATCCTGCGGTGCCCTTATGCCAGAACATATGCTTGAGGTTCATTGGCCTTTACCAGAGTGTGAGGCACAGAGTCCGCTGCATTGGTTGATGTGGGTCTATTTTGGACAATTACCATAAATTTAGAAAATGTAAAATATCCAGACTTTCTCAACTATACTATACTGAGTATTTTCATACTTCAACTTGGCAGAAGAGCCTAGCCTACTACTCATGCCTTCCAAAAGAACAGCTGTAGATTTGGCAAAGAGACTTGAATTTCTCTTTTTCTGTTCCTCGTTCTTTATCTTTAATATGCTTATTCTTGAACATAGGACTGGACCTGCATAAGATAGTGTCCTGTGAGTGATGTGGCCTCAGTATCTTTAACAAAGGCCAACAAACCCTTACTGTACATGTATGCCAAGATAGAACTTGGACTGTTTCTTTAATTAATAGCAAATAACCATGGTGGTCTATATGTACAAATTCTATCTTGCTAGAATATACATGGGAATTTCTCTTCCTTTCCCACAGTGCCAAAGACATGGAGGACATAGCAAGCACTTGAGTCACTGCGTGGGTTTCTTTGATAAGAGAGTGGGCGTACATTCACCTTGTGCTGATTGTTTTCTATAGTCTACAGTATTGCTTTTTGTGATCTTTAAGAGGATTGGGTCAGTTTTTTTCTCAATCTGCAGATGCTCCTCCTCCTAAGATTTAATTTTAGTTGTTACTTTTCCACATTGTTTTGTTTAGTTTGATAGCGCTAAATGTCCTCCATTGTTATATGTGTAATTTTTTATAAAAATATATTATTATTATTATTATTATTATTATTATTATTATTATTATTATTATTATTATTATTATTATTATAATTATTATAATAAAAGGATGAATCAGAATAGTACCATGCATAGATGAAAAACTAAGCTGGTGGTGTCAAAATCAGAAAATCAGTGCTCGTGTGGTAGTCCAACAATGCTATGATTTCCATGTTTCACACACTGGCAAAAGCAGCAGAACTTGAACTGTCCTACCAAGCAGTTTATTGTCAAATATGGAACTAAAATCTGTCAAATATTTATACATTTGGGAAGTTTTTTTGGCCTTTGCCAGAGGACAAGGCTTTTAGGCTTGGCCTATGGTATTGCTTCATGCAGTCCTAATTTACACGATGGTATACCTTCTCAAGATAACTGCATTGGCTTTAAAATTGATCCTTTTTCAGTTGCATTAGTGATGTAATCTAAAAACATTTCATGTGTTCAGAGAACTCCCACTGACCATCAAACCTAAACTTTTTTCTTTTCCTGTGGGTGTAGAGGCTACAAAGATTGTATGACCAGTAGCACATGTGAAGGGATGTATAATCATTTACCAAACCTATAATATTTGTGTTGGAGCACCTACAATCTGAAATTAGACTTGATAAAGGTTCCAGCTTTCACCTGGGCCTCTGTGCCTTTGGTGCTCCAACAAGGATATTGGATTCATTAGTTCCTGTTTGATTGTGCGTTGCAAGGGACACCTGTAAAGTCTCCCTTCTGAGAATGTATATGTGGTTGAGGTTAGTTGGTCTTTGTTGGAGCATTATAGGTACAAATATGCAGGTCTTATTTTTTAGTTTTATATCATTTTTATTGCATTTTTTTTTTCTTTCTTCTTTTTAGGTCACTCAGCTATTCTTGAAATGATTTTTGAAACAAATAGTATTTACATGTGAAAAGACAGAAAATGATTTATGCTAAGGAATGAACATCCCCAATATTAGATAAATCTTTAGATAAGAAGTTTAGGGAGACAATGACTTAGTACTGATTTAGATATATGGATGGTATGGATAGAAACAAATCCTTGACATTTTAAAACAACCCTTTACAAACAAAAAAAGTTGTATATTTGTAAAATAAAACCAAACCTGAGTAGTAGATGGTTTTTGGTCATTAATCACTTCTCTCATTTTTGGATACGAGTGACATGACCATTGTAGCTCATGCAGACATGTTACAGTACCATTCCCACCAACCACAGTGATCAGACTGGATAAATCTACTTATTATTTTCAAGTGTTCATTATTTGAAAAAAAAAAAAAAATGTTTTCAGGATATAGACGGTTGAATTATATATAAACCAGAAACCAAAGGATTTTTTTTTTTTTTTTTTTTTTTTTTTTTTTTTTTTTTTTTTTTTGTATATATACACATTAGTAGTCTTTTCCCATGTTGTAAATAATGTACAAAAAAGTGATATATTTTTTCATTTACTTGTGTAAATTAAAGATATAGTGATACTATCAAATTCTTAAGTATAGTTTAATCATATTGAAAATTAATCTTATTATCTTTTATATGCACTATTCATATAGAAAGATTTACAAAACAACACGAGCCAAAGATATAGCCTTTATTTACCAGTGCAAGGGAAGGCATACATGTTTGAAGTAAATCAAGAAATAGACAGAATTAGGTCAGTGAATTCAGAGGGCAGTCCTTTCCCAATTTATTACGTGTAGAAAGATGCATTCAAGGGGGATGAAAGGGGGAGCAGTATTACCCCTTTAACCAGCAGGTCAGGTGGAAGGCCCGTTCTTTTATGAATAGCTATGATTTTCTATTAATTCTGCAATAAGAGGATCGTTTGATAAGAAAAGAATATGTATTTTTGTTGTATTACCAGTGAATAATGTGTGTTATACAGGAAAAAACATTTTTTGGAAGACTGAATGCCTTATGTGTATAGTGTGTCATATGTCAGATAACATCCTGTATCACACACTTCCTGCTGATTGTAATGCTAAGCCTAATTCATGAAGTATCTGTTTAGTAAAGGCTGTTGCTGTTTTCTCTTCTTTACTTTTCTCTTTCTCTCTCTCTCCATTTTTTTATTATCACATGTAAAATCATTATGCTTGTGCTGTTCAAAATGGGAGTATTAATTTCTTGCCATACTTGTTCTATATTTTAAAAGTTGGCTACAACCATTCTGTGGAAGAGAAACAGAGCTGCTGTTGTGTTCTAGAGTTTGATTAATTATTTGCTTGAAGATGTCACTTTGCATATGCCATTTGGGTAATGATAATGTGTACCACAGGAGGTATTAGGAGAAAGTTACTTTTCAGTCATTCATTGTGGTTATCATATAGGTTCCCTCTGACAAGAATATGGTTGATAAGATCTCACCATTTGTTTTCTTGTCTTCTTAGCTCTGTGTATGTGGGAAAGTGACATGAAACCATGATTAGAAAAAGTGTTGAAAAGGAATTGCCTTGTGTGAAACTGTTGAATTCTCAAAGTATCTAAAAATTAGATTGTTCTTACTGGCTATCTGAGAGATAAATATTGTTTAATTGCACAGTTAAAACACATGTCACACTTCAAGAGTAGATATATTTTAGAAGAATTAATTAGTAGGTGCTAACAGAACACCTGCACCATTATGTGTATTCTGGCTAGATAGAGCTCAGTCTGGTTCCGTATGTCATTGTCAGAGAAGTCTATACAGATCTTATCTTGCCAGACCATGTATAGCAGAGGTTTTATTATCTTTTACCAGAGTACCAGAGATCTAATGTCCATGGCAAACACATGGTTGGCTTGCAAACATTTATCTATTCATTTCTAGTATGAAGTTAGGAACAATTATTTCTTTTCAAGACCATTAAATTGCATTTGAAAAAGCACCTGAGTCTTATTGTTTTGTTTTGTTTTGTTTAGACATAGATATCCTGCCTGAGCTACTTGGACTAGACTGCCTTTCATGGTCATGCCCCCCTTTTTCTTCTTTTACTCATACTTAATTCACAACCATGATAGGCTAACAAGTACACTACCTTGGTGACTAAATTGATTGCATTCATTCATTGTGTTTTTTTTTTCTTTTTCTTTTTTTTCAATAAATTTTGATATCTATACATGAATGTTTATTTCTTTTCAAAGGTTATATCATCACATAAATCATTCATAACTTTTCACTCATCATATAAGAACTAGTCACAAATTTCTTCGCTATCCTCATTATACACTTTTGTCCAGCAGATGGAGCAACAACTGGATTGTGCCCTTGACCTTATGCGTCGGCTGCCCCCTCAGCAAATAGAGCGCAACTTGAGTGACCTCATTGACCTAGTACCATCATTATGCGAAGAGCTCCTCTCGTCAGTGGATCAGCCTCTAAAGATTGCTCGAGACAAAAACAGTGGAAAAGATTACCTTCTATGTGATTACAACAGAGACGGGGATTCTTATAGGTAAGTGTCCTTGCGCGTCTTTACTGTTCAAAGGTTTACGTTCTATTTGTGTATCTCAGGTGTCTTTTTTTATTTCATACATTTTTTCCACAGAAGTGAACTTCCAGTAACATTTCTTTGTAGTTAGAATATTAGTTTTACAACATTATTTCGGTTTGCCTGATGTTTTGGAAGCAGTAATGAAATCTCAAGTGTATTGAAGAGCTATCCATTGTAGTAGCTAGTTGATTTTTTTCTTATAACCACAGAATAGATAAGAAGGATGCTTTGTTTTGGAGAACAGCCAATATCAGTTGGTCAGAAATTCCCATTGTTTGTTTTAATGTATATCCAACAAATGATATATGTAATCAGTATTTTTTACACTTGGACTATGAATTGGTAAATTAACATAAATTGATGTCTGTTTGGCATGATATGAATGGACAGTTGCCTATCATGCTTGCCAGGTTTCTCTTAGAAGCATGCCAGGGTAGGCATATATTAGTGGGTGGCCAGACTCATTATGCAAAAGTGAGGTTTTAGTAGACAAGTGTGTTGAATATGTGCAAAAGGTTAGCAGTGAAGTCATTATTGCTGCTGTTTTAAATTTAACATTGTTAGTGTCAGTGTCACCTTATGGTAGCAAGTGTAAGATTTTAAAAAAAGATAAGAAAAAAACAGTTTCAATATAGATTAGCTCAATATAAGTTAGACAGTTGCTCTTTGTAAAAGTACTGTTAATAGAAAATAAAGAACGGCTATCATAGATATCACTCTTCATTTCCCAGGCTCTTATCTCTTTATCAGTTCTTGCTCAGCCTTTGTTGGTTGCCATTAGTTTGCAACAATAGACACTTATTTCCCATCAAATAGACAAATGAACTTGGAGCTAAAAGTTCTTAACAGTTTTGTAGCTAAGGATGACTTGACTTCTCAGGAAAATAAAAAATCTTAAGAACTTTGGTCTCAACTACAAGATGAATTAAACTGGCTCAGGTTATAAGAATGTGTATTAATCCATTGGGCATTGGGTACATGCACTGTCAACTGGAGTTTTGTTTTGTGAATTGTATTTACACATAGATAGATCTACAAGTGCTTTGTTACAAAAGAGTCAATTAGTAGGGCCTACCTGACCTCACCTGAGTATCTCAATCCTTGATTTTATTTACTATTTTTTTCCTAGTACTAATGTTGTTGTCACTGTCATCAGTAATATTGTTGTATTATAATAATAGTTTAATATTAGCA
This sequence comes from Penaeus vannamei, assembly GCF_003789085.1. NCBI lineage: Eukaryota > Metazoa > Arthropoda > Malacostraca > Decapoda > Penaeidae > Penaeus > Penaeus vannamei. Next base: position 212,774 of record NW_020872596.1, read on the forward strand.
GTAAAGATGTTAAATAATCAAGGAAAAGGGTGACCAGTTAAATTCAGGTAGGCCTTCTTTGTTGACTAAGCACTTTTCAGTCCTGTTAGATAATTTAATACCACAGAGAACTGAAAACACAAAGATACAAAAAAGTTAAAGCTTAGCCAGAAAATAATTCAGACAAAACTACTTCAGGCATTAACATGATATGCTCCATGAAAGAAAGCAAACATCTCATTAACATTATTTAGCATATGCAGAGATTTATTTGCTTTAGGTTGACACTCAAGGGTGTATTGAAACAGGAATACCTGGTCTCCGGTTGTGGGTATAGTCCAGAAATATATGAAGTGCCTATATTAAAAGACATATTTTATCAATGATATTTCTTTTTGATTACTGATAATGACATTTATATTCTTACAAGCACTTAGATGCAGATGCATTTCTGTAGGAGAAAATAAAAACTTAAAAACAAGTGGGGGACAATTTTTATTTATGATATTAGTTTTTAGCAAGTACTTTAGAGGTTGGAGCTGTACTTTTAAACAATGTAATATTGTACAGAACTGTCAGAATATTTTGGGAGGTTTACAAATATACAAAATATCAAAAGGAAATTGTGTTCTTGTAAAATACAATCTGTGGATTTTTCTTCTTCTTTAGGTAGATGGGCATTAAATTCATATTTGATATTTTGCAGCATTTGTAGCATTCTTTTTTATTTGATATCTAAAATGAGACTTCAAAATATGCTCCTTCTCATACTTTGTAATAAGTATTCAATAATGTATTCGCTTTTAAGGTATTAGAAAGAAAGAAGATGAAATATTAGTGTAGGAGCATAAGGAAACAATATTTGAATAGAAGTGGGTTATTTAACTGCAATCAGATCAGTCTAAGGAAGTAGTTACCTAAATGCCAACATCGAAGAAGTGTTTAAGAATATTTTTTGATATAGTTACTAGTTCATTAAGCCCCCTTATCCAAAATAATTGTCTTCATATAATGTTAGAGTGAAGAGCGGCAGATGATATGTACAAAGTGGATCCTGGAGATAATTAAGATGCCAATTTTTTTTTTTTTTGTAACAACTTCAGATGTTGGTTGTAGATATTCCTTTAAGTTTCTTAAAAAGATAAAAAGTTCTTGTAAGGGCTTTAAAAGGCAGATAGTCTTTCTATTTTCTATTATTTTTATGACATAAATGTCATTCAAAAGAATTGATGTCATTCTGCAAGAGAATTAAGCATTTATTGAAAGTTATGACTGTAATTTTCAATAAATACCATTTTGTTTTTTAATTGTTTAGCACATCAACTTCAAGTGATACCCTCATGGAATAAATTATTAAAGCAAATTTAGTATGTATGAAATACTGGTTTAACATATGTAATACATAACTGTTTATAAAGTATTTTAATTTTGTTTTTATTATTTACTTTTTTATAGGTATTTTCACTACTATCATCATTTACATCACTGATATTAACTGTCATGTTTTGCTTTATCTAAAGAAAGTGAAATTTAATTCTAGAAACAACTTATATATAATTACATTTTTTTTTTTTTTCTTTTTTTTTCTTCTCTTTTTTTTTTCTTGACCTGCCTTTTCTTTTGCTTTGATCTTCTTCCTAGTACACTTTTTATGCAGCTGCATAGACACCAAGTTCTCAGAGTATTTTGTGCATGAAGCTATTCAGTAAAATCCAGTACAAGAAATGTATGTTTCCTAGGTCACCATGGAGCAATACCTACGACCCACCCCTAGAAGATGGAGCCATGCCCAGCGACCGTTTACGCAAGTTAGAGCTAGATGCCAACCAGGCCTTTGACCAGTACCGAGACATGTACTTTGAGGGAGGAGTATCATCAGTATATCTCTGGGATCTAGACCATGGCTTTGCAGGTAAAGTTGCGCTGTTATGGCTTGAGAACATTGTTAGGCTAAAATCCCCTTTGGTGTATGTGTTGTATATGGTACGGTACAAGCATATATAATGTAATTTGTGAGAGTAGATAGCTTTGCAAAAGTATGTGATACATGAAAAGTTGAACCTTTAATGAAATTTGACCTCAGCAGTTCAGATGAAAGTAAGTTTTGATTTTGATGTTCAGTATAACTTTTGTAATCTTGTCATTGATTTCCTTTACAAATAAACTACAGAACAGCTCATTGTTTGTCATTGTTCTGGTTATTTGATATAAGAGGAGGGGGGGGGGACCTTCAATTATATAATTGACTTTTATGGTTAAGATTTTGGATATAGATTTGCACAACAAATTATACATATGACTATAGTGTTTGTTAGAATAATGGTAATGTGGATAAGTAAGGACTAGATATAATGCACAAGAAGTTTTATTTTATACCTTGAATTGAAATTATAAATGTTCATAAATTAGGTTAGAGATGATGAACTTAGAACCTTTTTTATTTCTAGATTTGATTTTATATATGTACATAAAAGAAATAAACACCTTTGTAAAACAGTTGAAAGAAGAAATATCAGTAAAGTTGAACTTTGCAGGAGTAATCCTTATTAAGAAAGCTGGTGATGGTAGCAAGAAAATAAAAGGCTGTTGGGATAGCATCCATGTAGTGGAGGTTGTAGAGAAGTCAAGCGGTCGCTCGGCACACTACAAGCTCACGTCAACAGCAATGCTTTGGCTGCAAACCAACAAACAAGGATCAGGAACCATGAACCTTGGAGGGTCTCTCACTAGACAGGTGAGAGATGTCCACACTTTTTATTTTTAATTGATATAACAAGTGTTTAGATTAGGAGTTGAAGAAATGTGGAAAATTAGATGAATGTGCTGAATTTTGTTATGCAAGCAAAATGATCATTCAGAGTAAATGGAAGCATGGCTGGATGTGTTTATAGATGAAGGGGATAGGGACATGAGTGTTATTTTTGGAGATGGAGTAGAAGTATTGGAGAGACAACTCAGGAGGTTGGTATTATGCAGATGTGTTTGAAGTATGTTAATTTTTAGAAGCTTGAATTGGTTTGGATGAAAAGCTGAGCTCTGGTGAAAGTAAAAAATGGATTTTAGTGTCAAAATACTTCAATATTATGATGCAAAATGAAAATACCTGTAAGAGAAGCTGTTGCCAGAACTATATTTAGAATATATTTAGTTTCCAGTTTCAAATGAAAATCATTACAGAAGTTGGTTTTACTTATTATAGTCCATTTATAGTGTGTAATGTTGAGCATATGTGGTTCATATTGTTCTGTAGTAGGTGTGAAGATTAATTTTATGCCTGTGCATTTTCTTTATAGATGGAACAAGATTGCCCAGTGTCAGAATCATCTCCACACATTGCTAACATTGGTCGTATGGTAGAAGACATGGAAAATAAGATCCGGAATACCCTCAATGAAATCTACTTTGGCAAAACCAAGGACATCGTAAATGGCCTCCGCTCAGTCCAACCCCTCCCTGACCAGAAGCAACAGGCTGCTCTCAGGAGTGAGATTGCAGCGGCACTCTTAAGGAGACAAGCGAAAGGGTCCAATAGCGAGAGTAACTAGGACCTCTCCTTCCCCCCTCTAGTTCATGGATCCCTCCCAGGTGAGGGCTCAAATACTGTGAGAATCGGGTTCTGCTACGTGTTAACGGCCTAGTCCTGTCTCCTCGGGCACGAAACACACGCTTTCAGGCCGCATGCGACGGAACCTCTGCTGGGACTGACCTCAGTCAGGCGTTCTCGGTGATATGTTGAATGAAACATCCCAACATAGAACACACTCCCCCAATGATAGAGGACTAGAGTGCCGACAGCTTCCTGAGTCACAGTGCAGGTGATGAACAGACACATGAAACCATATAAAAGTGATTGAAAAGACACTTCACATGTTAAATAAGTGGCCAATGAATATCTGTATGTGACAAGGAAGAGTATTTTCTCTGAAAGTATCATTCCACTGGGTAGGAATGTATATTTCTGGAAGGGAAGGAGCAAGATTAGAAAAAAAATGCTTAAGATGCTTGCGATCAGTCTTAGTTTATTTCCAAGAAGAGCATGAAGGTTATGGCTGTATGAAATGCTTAAAATCAATAATATATATCCAGTTCCTGCTTAAAAAGTAGCTCTACGGATAACCTGGCTACTTCCCAGGTGATTTTTTTCCTATTTGTTTAAGTTATAAGGCCAAAGAATAATTTTAACCAAAAAATGGTGACCACACATTTTAGTTCCAGGTTATAAAAGTGTCTAATATTCTTATTCCTTTGTTACTAGAAAAAGCATGTTATACATCAATAAAATGAAGGGAAAAAGCAAGCTTGGGTGGTAAAACTGTAGGTGCTTTCTAACAATTCGTAATCCCAGTGCGTACACCTGTCATGATGACGATGGGATCGTCAATAATAAATGGTCCATGTACTGGCTATTTACATACTTGTGAAAAAATAAGGCTCCATTTCTGAAGGCCCATAAACACTTAGGGTATGTTTGTTTGAGGGCATGTGTGGTTAAGTGTCTTTTTTTTTCACAATTGGTGGTTTTCCTATCTTTCGTTTTTCTTTTTTCTAGGTAGTTTAATTTTCTGCCTCACTTTCTTCATTTTTTTTCTCTTTCTCACTTTTTGTTCCCTTTTATTTTTATCTCTCTCTCCCTCTCCAAGGCTCTTCTAAAAGAAACGGTTAACTTGGTCTTTGTTTTCAAAAAAAGAAAAGAAAAAAAAAGTAGAAATACATAAAAAAGAAAAATAAATTATTTAGATTTAAAACGAGTGGATTGAGAAGTATCTAAAGTTGCCGTTGATTTTGGCTGATCCACGTACTTTTCCCTCAGAGGTGATTTTTTATGTGTGATCTACTGTTTCTACTTTTGTAAGCCTAGTCCTCTTCTGCGGCTGTTAACACCGTGGCCACATCAGTGAATGGTAGAGGGACAAGCTTCTCACAATCACATATTTGTAGAGTGTTTTATTTGTTCAACATATTATTTATTCTAATACCAAATGCTTTATAATGACAAACCATCTCTACCCTAGAAAGAAAAAATTATATATATATGCCCAGATGATTTGTACTTTGTTGATTTGTCAAGCATAGAATGATTTCAATGGTTTCATACACGGGTTCCCAGACTATCCTTGGGAACACAGGTAATGAGGCACAATAGGAGGATCACATTATCCGCCAGCGGTTATTGCCGGACCAAGTATGATATGTAATTGTTGAGTCTACAGTACGTGGTTGTGTTGTCATTCACTGATGCTGCCACCTACCTAGGGATTGTTAGGTGAGCCCTTGCTTCACGTTTGGGGCAATAAGGATCTAGGCAACAAGTGTGTTATGATTTTTTGGCTGGTCAGATTCACCTGCTTTGTTGTAATAATTTTAATCCATATGTGTATCGATTTGGGAGTAAACATTGTTTGATTTGACTTAGATTTACACTTATATTATTCTGAGTGAGCCAGACAAGGATGTTTGTAATTATCACCAAGTGGTGTCTGGTTGCTAGTTAATGCAACTCGAAGTTACCAGACTTATCTAGCAGCTGTGGATCTCTTTTATAAATATTCATTAAATGGAAATCAACTCCAAACAAATATTTAGGTACTCACTCTTGCCTAGACCCTGGCTAAATGATACTGTATTTATTATTACCAGAAGTTCTGTTTAAAGTATATAATATGGAGAACTATTGATCATATCCCCCGTTGTATTTCCTTTAAGGCAATGTGATCGTCTCATTGTTATGCATTTGCCCTGCGTGGCAGACACTATTTTTGATCAAAGAATTGATTATACAAGTATTTGGTAATCTGCTTGTTTTATTGAGTTTACATCCTCCAAACTTAAATCTCTTATCCACACTTTGAAAAATACTATACTTATATTTTAGGTTCTTGTGTACTGTATTTGAAAATGTGTAAAATGTGATGTTTTCATGAGAAATATTTGTACATTTATATAGAACACTTTTGATGCCAGCCGAAGAGGTACCATTCCATTTCTAATTCCCAAACACCCGTGACTTATCCCATCCTTATCTGATGAATTTATGAAAATGCTGGACTGTAATTACTGGCTATTTTCTGTTAACTATTTGAAAAAATTATCATTGTTTATATGGAAGTATAATTTGCCAGCAGTGCCTGTAAATTATGCCTGATAAAGTATGCAGTTGGTTAACAAGGTGTAGAAAATCAATTAATTTTTATTAATGTTGCTGGAAGATATATTGTAAATCACTGTGGCCAGATGAGCAACACATCACTGATACTTAAAGTACATAGGAATAATACTTAATCTTTAATGTTCATATTTCTGCTTTTCATCATGCAGGGTTACACACAGCATTGCTTTTAGAGAAAATAGGAATACTAATCAAAGACAATCAGATGATAGCCACACACTATAGTTTGGGATAACTACTTGCGATGTCATGATGATTTTAATCTTGATTTCATGTTGCTGTGTTCATACCCATTACAAAATTACATTTCTTTTTATTGGATATGGTACATGTACTAACATATTTTTGAGTATGCAGACACAGAGCTAGCAAGGTATTTGGTATAACTACTTTTCAAACACTTGCTATTGGATTTTTTTTTATACATGTGCAATGGTTAGATTTGGGTCTTCATTAATAACAAAGTAAAGTATAAATTCTCTTGTAGTACAATAACCAGAAACTTCACTTTGAAAACATAATACACTTCCAGCTACCATGTTCAAAGAGAATAATATTTTAGATGACTATAGATTTGAACTTGATTCAGTCTCATGCTTTTATTTTTCTGTTTCTGTTATCTGTTTCTTGTGCTGTGTCACATCAATCACTTCCACTGAGCTTTTGGTAATGCACCATGTATGTATAGGAAATTTGTTATAAAAGTACAGGAATAAAAAGTGCTGTGGTGCTATGGCATATAGCCAAGTATCAGGCCTAAAAGTATCAGTATAATTAAGGCCATAGTGACCTATAATGCTGGGGCCTTACATCTTGTTAATGCTTTTTGACCCAACATAAATGAGATGCTTTAATCTTGGTTTCCATTGTTTCTAATGTATCACCTGACCTTATTTGTTTTGGTTGCCATGTGATGACCTTGCTCTTCTTTGATGTTCTCGATGTGCCTCCTATATTGTACGGTACAGTGGCTCTTCAATTTCTTGGACTGATTCTGCACAAACCGTGTCTGAGGTATATAGTTTTCCGAGAAATCACAATTGCAATAAAAGATATCATAGTTACTGCTGTCATTGACCCATTTTCTTAGAAATATGGTAAGGAAAAGCCAATAATGTCTATAGTCATACTTGACTGAAATGAAACACCTTTGCTATTTAAGATAAGAAAATATGGAAACAGCAAACTTTATGTTAAAATGATGAAGGGAAGTATTGTACCAATACTTCACACTACCCATCTATTATTCATTCATTGTTCTAAATAATGTTTTTTTCATTTATTCTGTAGCTCTAAGATAATATTTGTCTTTAGAGTAATTCAGTGTTTATACTACTTTTATACAATACAACCATAAAAACTACCAAGGGAAGGTATGAATATGTCAAAGCTCACATATTTGACACCAGCTTTAAAAGAGACATTTCTTTCTGAGTTAAATACATGGTCTAAAGATAATCTGAGAAAATAAAGTGCCACTGTATTTCTCCTTCTGTATGTGTTAGGAGCTTCCGAGGGTCCTAAAATAATGTTTGTGAAAATGATCTAGGAGAAAAGAGAAATTACACTGTCTCCATATATTTTTACATTGAGATGATGTGGACCTAAGTGAAAAGCTTCAAAAAAGTTGTTAATCTGAAAAAAGTGAATCCTTTAAGACCAAGAAGAGGAAGTCGAGGACAGAGAAAATGACTCCACTGCCAAACTACGAGAAGGATTCCTTCAAAAAATGTAATTGGTGAATGGCAATAATTGTATATGCAAAACAACATAATGCCCTTAAAAAGTTAAGGATACGTGTGAAGGATAAATAATTAGTCCGCAAAAGATCAGAACAGTGCTGAAACAGGCAGAGTCTGCTTGTATGTGGTTCAGTAAATAAAATGAGTTTTTAGATTTGTACAAACAATAACCATTGCCTAAACTCACTCAATTTCTCTCTCTCTCTCTCTCTCTCTCTCTCTCTCTCTCTCTTCTTTCTCTCTCTCTCTCTTTCCCCTCTCTCTCTCTCTCTTTCTCTCTCTCTCTCTTTCCCCCTCTCTCTCTCTCTTTCCATCTCTCTCTCTCTTTCCCCTCTCTCTCTCTCTTTCCCCCATCTCTCTTCTTTCTCCCCTCTCTCTCTCTTCCCCCTCTCTCTCTCTTTCACCCCTCTCTCTCTCTCTTTCCCCTCTCTCTCTCTCTCTCTCTTTCTCCTTTCTCTTCTCTCTCTTTCCACCTCTCTCTCTCTTCTTTCTCCTCTCTCTCTTTCCCACCTCACCTCTCTCTCTTTCCCACCTCTCCTCTCTCTCTTTCCCACCTCTCCTCTCTCTCTTTCCCCTCTCACTCTCTCTCTTTCCACCTCTCCTCTCTCTCTTTCCCACCTCTCCTCTCTCTCTTTCCACCTCTCCTTCTCTCTTTCTCTCTCTCTCTCTTTCCCACCTCTCCTCTCTCTCTTTCTCTCTCTCTCTCTTTCCCCTCTCCTCTCTCTCTCTTTCTCTCCTCTCTCTCTCTCTCTCTTTCCCACCTCTCCTCTCTCTCTCACTCTCTCCTCTCTCTCTTTCCACCTCTCCTCTCTCTCTTTTCCTCTCCTCTCTCTCTTTGCACCTCTCCTCTCTCTCTTTGGCCACACCTCTCTCTCTCTCTCTTTCCCACCTCTCCTCTCTCTCTCTTTCCCACCTCTCTCTCTCTCTTTCCCACTCTCCTCTCTCTCTTTCCACCTCTCCTCTCTCTCTTTCCCCCTCTCTTCTCTCTCTTTGCCACCTCTCTCCTCTCTCTCTTTGCCACCTTCCTCTCTCTCTTTCCACCTCCCTCTCTCTCTTTCCCACCTCTCCTCTTCTTCTTTCCCACTCTTTCCACCTCTCTCTCTCTCTTTCTTCTCCTCTCTCTCCTTTCCCACTCTCCTCTCTCTCTTTGCCACCTCTCCTCTCTCTCTTCCACCTCTTCTCTCTCTCTTTGCACCTCTCCTCTCTCTCTCTTTCCCACTCTCCTCTCTCTCTTTCCCCTCTCTCCTCTCCTCTTTCCCACTCTCTCTTTCTCTCTCCTCTCTCTTTCCCACCTCTCCTCTCTCTCTTTTGCCACCTCTCCTCTCTCTCTTTGGTCTCCTCTCTCTCTCTTTTGCCACCTCTCCTCTCTCTCTTTCTCTCTCTCTCTCTCTTTCCCACCTCTCCTCTCTTCTCTCTTTCCCACCTCTCTCTCTCTCTTTGCCACTTCTCTCTCTCTCTCCTCTCCTCTCTCTCTTCCCCACCTCTCCTCTCTCTCTCTTTCCCACCTCTCCTCTCTCTCTTTCCCACCTCTCCTCTCTCTCTTTCCCACATCTCCTCTCTCTTTTTCCCACTTCTCCTCTCTCTCTTTCCCACCTCTCCTCTCTCTCTCTTTGCCACCTCTCCTCTCTCTCTTTGCTCTCCTCTCTCTCTTTTGCCACCTCTCCTCTCTCTCTTTGCCATCTCTCTCTTTTCTCTCTTCTCTCTCTCTCTTTCCACCCTCTCCTCTCTCTCTTTGCCACCTCTCCTCTCTCTCTTTCCCACCTCTCCTCTCTCTCTTTCCCACCTCTCCTCTCTCTCTTTGCCACCTCTCCTCTCTCTCTTTCCCACCTCTCCTCTCTCTCTTTTCCCAACCTCTCTCTCTCTCTCTCTTCTCCCACCTCTCCTCTCTCTCTTTCTTCTTCTTTGCCACCTCTCCTCTCTCTCTTTGCCACCTCTCCTCTCTCTCTTTGCCACCTCTCCTCTCTCTCTTTCCCACCTCTCCTCTCTCTCTTTCCCACCTCTCCTCTCTCTCTTTCCCACCTCCCTCTCTTTTCTCCTCTCTCTCTTTCCCACCTCTCCTCTCTCTCTTCTTTGCCACCTCTCTCTCTCTTTTCCCACCTCTCCCTCTCCTCTTTCCACCTCTCCTCTCCTCCCACCTATCCTCTCTCTCTTTCCCACCTCTCCTCTCTCTTTCCCACCTCTCCTCTCTCCTCTTTCCACCTCTCCTCTATCTCTTTCCCACCTCTCCTCTACTCTTTCCCACCTCTCCTCTCTCTCTTTCCCACCTCTCTCTCTCTCTTTCCCACCCCTCTCTCTCTCCCCCTCTCTCTTTCTTTCCCCATCTCTCTCTCTCTTTCCCACTCTCTCTCTCTTTTCCCCATCTCTCTCTCTTCCCCCCCCTCTCTTTCTTCCCCTCTCTCTCTCTTTCACCCCCTCTCTCTCTCTTTCCCCCTTCTCTCTCTCTCTTCCCCCCTCTCTCTCTTTCCCACTTCTCTCTCTCTCTTTCCCACCTCTCCTCTCTCTTTTTCCCACCTCACCTCTCTCTCTTTCCCACCTCACTTCTCTCTCTTTCCCACCTCTCCTCTCTCTCTTTCCCACTCTCCTTCTCTCTTTCCCCTCTCCCTCTCTCTCTTTCCCACCTCTCCTCTCTCTCTTTCCCACCTCTCCTCTCTCTCTTTCCCACCTCTCCTCTCTCTCTTCCCTCCTCTCTCTCTCTCTTTCCCATTTCTCTGCTCTCTCTCTCTCTCTTTGCCACCTCTCCTCTCTCTCTTTGCCACCCTCTCCTCCTCTCTCACTCTCCCTCTCTCTCTTTGGCCACCTCTCCTCTCTCTTTTGCCACCTCTCCTCTCTCTCTTTGCCACCTCTCCTCTCTCTCTTTGCCACCTCTCTCTCTCCTCTCTCTCCTCTCTCTCCCACCTCTCTCTCCTCTCTCTCTTTGCCACCTCTCCTCTCTCTCTTCCCACCTCTCCTCTCTCTCTTTCCACCTCTCCTCTTCCTCTTTCCACCTCTCCTCTCTCTCTTTGCCACCTCTCTCTCTCTCTCTTTGCCACCTCTCCTCTCTCTCTTTGCCACCTCCCTCTCTCTCTTTCTCTCTCTCTCTCTTTGCCACCCTCCTCTCTCTCTCTCTCTCTCTCTTTCCCACCTCTCCTCTCTCTCTTTCCCACCTTCCTCTCTCTTCTTCCCACCTCTCCTCTTCTCTCTTTCTCCCTTTTCCCTCTCTCTTTCCCACCTCTCCTCTCTCTTTCCCACCTCTCCCCTCTTTCCCACCTCTCCTCTCTCTCTTTCCCACCTCTCCTCTCCCTCTTTCCCACCTCTCCTCTCTCTTTCCCACCTCTCCTCTCTCTTTCCCACCTCTCTCCTCTCTTCCCACCTCTCTCTTCCCTCTTTCCCCACCTCTCCTCTCTCTTACCCACTCTTTCCCACCTCTCCTCTCTCTCTTTCCCACCTCTCCTCTCTCTCTTCCCCCCCTCTCTCTCTCTCTTCCCCCCGAGTTTTTAAATTTTTACAAACAATAACCATTGCCTAAACTCACTCACTCTCTCTCTCTCTCTCTCTCTCTCTCTCTCTCTCTCTCTTCTCTCTCTCTCTCCTCTCTCTCTCTCTCTCTCTCTCTCTCTCTCTCTCCCTCTTTCCTCTCTCTCTCTCTCTCTCTCTCTCTCTCTCTCTCTTCTCTCTCCTCTCTCTCTCTTCCTCTCTTCTCTCTCTCTCTCTTCTCTCTCTCTCTCCTCTCTCTCTTCTCTCTCTCTCTCTCTCCTCTCTCTCTCTCTCTCGTCTCTTCCCCCCCCTCTCTCTCTCTCTTCCTCTCTGCTCTCTCTTCCCCCCCTCTCTCTCTCTCTCTTCCCCCTTCTCTCTCTTCCCCCCCTCTCTCTCTCTCTTCTCCTCTCGCCTCTCTCTTCTCTTCTTCACCCCCCCTCTCTCTCTTTCTCTCTTCTCTTCCCCCTTCTCTTCTCTCTCTCTCTCTCTCTTCTCCCCTCCTCTCTCTTCTCTCCCCCTCTCTCTCTCTCTCCTCCGCCTCTCCCTCTCTTTCTTCCCCCTCCTCTCTCTCCCTCCTCCCTCCCTTCTCTCTCTTCTCTCTCTCTCTCTCCGTCTCTCTCTCTCTCTCTCTCTCTCTCTCCTCTCTCTCTTCTCTCTCTCGTCTCTCTCCTCTTCCCCCCTCTCTCCCCCCCTCTCCTCTTCCCCCTCTCTCCTCTCCCTCCCCTCTCTCTTCCCTCCTCCCCCTCTCTCTTCTCTCTCTTCCCCTCTCTCTCTCTCCTCTCTTCTCTTCCTCCCTCTCTCTCTCTCCTCTCTCTCCTCTCCTCTCTCTCTCTCTTCTCTTCTCTCTCTTTCTCTCTCTCTCTCTCTCTCTCTCTCTCTCTCTCTCTCTCTCTCTCCTCTCTCCTCTCTCTCTCTCTCTCTCTTTCCCCCCTCTCCTCTTTCCCCTCCCTCCCTCTTCTCTCTCTCTCTCTCTCTCTCTTCTATCTCCCCCCTCTCTCTCTCTCCTCTCTCCCCCCCTCTCTCTCTCTCTTCTCTCTCCCCCCCCCCTCTCTCTCTCCAGACAGCTTAGTATATGAAGGGAAATTAGTGCCAATGCTAAAGGTCTGTACAATAACAAGTATATTCTTATTTTTCTTACAGAGTACCAAATTTTCAACATTCTAAAGATGTTCTATATTGTATTGGTGAAAAAAATCTACAACAAAGAGCTCTACATTTGTGCACATGAAAGCCACTATGATACAAATTATATAAAGAAAATGCTAAAAATAGAGCTCTAGGCACAGATGCTCAAAAGATGTGAACGCATCCTCACAGAGTAAACTCCAGCTACACATTTCCTTTCAAACTTTGTTATTGATTTAATGTCATTTAACTATGGGAAACATTCTCCTTGTGCTGACAAAATGGAGCTTGATGCCATCACAGTAGATACTACACTCTACAAATAAATTTTCCTCAACCATCTGTGAAAAAAGAAAATCTATAAATTCATATAAACTGTACAACGGCCATTACACTCTACTGTCTGCCATCTGAGGTCAAATGACCATCTGTGTTTAAGTGACCAATGGAAAACATATGGCAGTGAACTATTATTGCTTGAGGTCACCCTAGTACATACCGTCTACACTACATCTTCACTAATCTACATATTGTATTTATATCATATAAATTCACTGAAATATAACATAACAGCTCTTCGCCATGAATCAAACTCCTGAAGAGGACTTATGG
>NW_020872596.1:235850-244428 GCF_003789085.1 Penaeus vannamei
CAGAAGGGTCTTAAGGGTGCCCTTCCTCTCACTGAACTGGGGCTCCTTTTTACTGATAGTGCTTCCAGTGGCAGGCTAGAAAGGGGACAAGACAATGGAGCTCTTACCCCTTTTCACAATGGCTACCTTTCACTCATGCTCTAGCGCTACGAACAGCAGGTCGAACGAGAGACAAGATGGAAAAGGAGCTTCCCATTAAAGCTTCCTTTTCTTGCTTTCCCGTGACTGCGGTTCCCTCGTGCTTTGGTGCTCCGGTGATGCACGAAGCGAGGTGAAAAAGGGACACAGGGAAAGATAGACTATCATAGTGATTTTCATCTATTCATTTACTCTACTTTCCATTCATGCTTTCGTGCGAGAGAGAGAGAGAGAGAGAGAGAGAGAGAGAGAGAGAGAGAGAGAGAGAGAGAGAGAGAGAGAGAGAGAGAGAGAGAGAGAGAGAGAGAAAGGGACCAGGGGGTACTCCGATAGTATGTCTCTGAAGTGGTTTTGACTCTTGCTTTGCGAATGAAGAGAGACAAAGAGAATAGAAGAGGAAAATATGAGGGCTGGAGGATGCGGGAGAGACCACAGGAATATCACAGGATACATCTAAAGTTTTGTATTGCAGAGGCTTCTTTTGCTTTCGGAAATAACTTTCTCTTATCATGGGCCCTAAAGGAGTTGATGAGTCATCTCACCAACACCTTAAAATATCTGTAGTTGTCACGCCATACATATATTTTAATCATCAAGCGCTGTTAAAGAGCAGTGTGGATATGTAAGCACAAAAGTTTATTTACAAAATATGAATATTCGTCTTTATTTATGTCCCCTTCCCGGCCATAGCTACACACTTGGATCACCTGCTGAGTCCCCTCCTCCCTCTGGCCGATACCTCCCCCCATCTTTTACTTAAGAGTCTTCTATATTTGGAAGTTACTGTTCTAATGGGAGGGAATGGATCCTAATTGGAGCTGTTAAGGACTTACGAGTCAATTATATGCAAAGGAAAACATACATCTTACGACCGCAGACTCACGCACAGTGCACAGGATGTCAACTATCATGCCGTACGTGTACTCACACACACACACACACACACACACACACCACACACACACANTGAACATGAATACAATTAACTATGAAAGATTTATGTGAAAAAACTGAAAAATGATATAAAAATTACGAGAAAAGAAAAGAGATGTGTGATCTATCAGGTGATTATGTTACCTATGTACATTGAAATATTTATGAACAACGAAAATATATACAATATATTTTGAAGAAATTAATACAATACACAAAAAAGACAAATAAGAGGAGGCATTATTTGCAAGCATACAAACAGCTTGATGCAGGAAACAATGCAGACAGAAGTTGCATTATGCAGGCAGATTAACAGGTTTAATTTAGTTTACAAAGAAGTTACATTATGCAAGCAGATTTGCTATTTCATCTCGTTTTGTAATAGCTTCCCCACTTTCCACTTCGGGAACACCTTCATATATAACCTCTGGCTCGGGTTCAAAAACGTCTTGTAACTTCCCTGAGTAAAATAAAATTATGTAAAACACAAGCAGCTGTAATAATTAATGGCATTTTGTCAAGTCTGGTCATATCTAGGTACTTTAAAACTTCGAAAATTTACACTTACGTAAACTAAATCTCTCTCGATCACTACCCTAGTAGAAGAATGAATTTTTTTAAAGATCTCTGTTTCAGGTGTGAGATGACCAGTATTCTTGTAAGGGACAATCATGAATGGTGAGAGAGGATAAGCCATATCACCAAGCAAATGAAAATCTCTGGGCAAATAATTGTTTTTCAAAAGTGAATATATGGGAGAATTTCTATACACCCTTGCATCATGTACAGACCCTGGCCATCCTGAATATATATCGAGAAACCTTAGATTACAATCACAAACTGCTTGCAGCTGAATACTTGTAAACATTTTCCTGTTTACATATGAGTCTCTATTCTCTTTAGGACCTGGAATCTGTATGAGTTCCATCTATAGCACCGACAACACCAGGAAATCCAGTTTTCCTAAAGAATTGTTCTTGTAAATTCATTAATTTGATCTCTTGCAGGCCATACAATGATATTTTTCATAACTAACTTCAGTGCACATGCTACTTAAGAAAAACTTTGTGTAGTGATGATTTGCTCAAGTTGAATCTGTCACCAACACCTCTGAATGACTCTTGGTTCCCCAAAAGCCAGAGTGTAGCCAGGATCTTCTTCTCTTCAGACAGGATCTTATTGGATAGATGGGGTCTAAGAATCTGACACAAGTCCTGTTGATAAAGAGAAGTATACATAAGAACAGCTGAAAGGCAGAAAATGAATACTTGGTAAATTCAGATTACCACATGAACCACTTAAATCCTTGAGAATCATCCAATTTCATTTTTATTTAATTTTTTTAACAATTATAATGCTTAAGACTAAAAGAAAAAATAAAAAACTTCTAAGAAGTACAAATTAGCTGCTGAAATTATAAACATATAGCAAATACACAGATTCCCATTTGGGTACGAGGACTATGAAAAAACCTATTGGTGATTACTGAAATGACTGAAATATGTAGTAACTAGAAATATTGTTTACTTCCTATTTCCAAAAATTATTGCCGAGCATTCATCCACTTAAGTATAGAAATACTCCAGCAAAGAGCAACAAACTTTGTTTATGTAAATTATTCAAGATGGGGTAGACCCCCCTTGTAATGTAATTTTTGTCAAATAAAAAATTGATCCAAGCTATATCTTGGCAAATTAAAAATAATGTTTGCTGGCTTTTGCAAAAGCTTGAAGACTTCATTAACTGCTTCATACTATCCATCAATATCACAGTAATAATCAAGCAGATTTGAACATATCACATTAACTGAAAGTTCCATTTTGATATTGCATGGCATAATTCTTATACTAAAGTACATGACGTATCACTTCTTACCATGAAAGTTGGTCGATGCATTCTGAAGTGAGATTTGAACTCCTGGTCGTTGTAGAGGGGTATAATATTTTCTGCATAAGCTCCAACTCTTACTGATTCTGACTCTATGTCTTCTTTCTGCTGGTTCCTCTGCTCCCCATATTTCATTTTCTAGTGCACCTATTAAAGCGCGTCTAAAATTGGGAATCTTCCAATTTCATTTAAAAGGACAAGCAACTTCCCCGCAACCCGTCTTGCAGCGTCCACAGCATGTTGGAAGAGAGATGTCTAATAATTGTTTTACGATAACTCTCAGTCTTGAGAGGGCGTTTTTGCGGTGCGCAAATCACCTTCTCGTGTTCACGTCTGACGTTTTGGGGTTCTATGTGCGTAGGCCCGCAATCGTGCAAAAAAGCCCACAATGAAACGCAATAAGTAAAACACAGCTTAGCCACATCTTATGAAGGATTAAGTCTCAACGCGGCCCATTCCTCATTTCCCATCACACGTCTCTGATCTCTGAGTTAAAGCAGGCCGGAGCTTAGAGGCCTCTGTTCCCTTCGCCTTCTCTGATCGCGAGACAGCTCTTTGCGGTTCGTCATATTTTTCCCTGTATTTACAAGTCCGATTTACGTAAGCCCTATTCTTGCGATCGGCTTCTCATTTGTCTTGTGATCTTATGACCCACGGCGATGAAATTTGCGAACCCATAGCGTACTCGCAATGGTTGTACCCTATCCAGGTCGAGCGTTATGCGATGGAGGTCGGTGCGCCACCGCCTATGTTCGGCCTTCTCAGAGCATACTTAAATTTGCGACCTTCGCATATTGGAACGTAGCCATGAAACCGTTGCCTGGTTATAAGCCCTGCGAAAATTAACTACATCCACCATTTTGCGAAGCCATATATAATTCCACACAGCACAATTAAACTTTTTTGTTATACAAAAATATTGTAAATAGTGTTGAAATCTTTTATAGACATACTCATCATTTTAGCATATACTGGTAAGCAAGCATAGTTTTTTTGGAAACTAAATCGAACCCCAAAACTATTGTAACCGACACGCATACTAGGCTCGAGTCTCGAACGATACACTGGTTCAGTTCCTTTTGATTCGTTTCTTCTGCTGGCCGCCGAAATAAGGACCGGCCTTTTCTCACTCACTTCCTATCTATACACCCGATATACTTCTATAAAAATAATAAATAAATACACATACTTCCCCGTATATTTTTCGAGATATATTGTAGGTAGTTGAAGTTAATTGGTTTGTAGTATCTCTCGCACATTTGACCCTTCAGCTAGTAAATTATTTAACTATTTCAATCATAAATCCCTAAATAGATGCACCATACTCTCTAATCCACTGTCATCACCATCTGCATATTACTCAGGGATTATCTTCCCATAATTCGGCACGCCATCTCCGACCTGTTGTGTATAGGTAGTAACAATTTGTACACGGAAAACAATATTGTTTTTTAAGCAATAAATACACATTTTTTATAACATAATAATGGTCTAAAGATATATAAGCTGAGGATGTAGGTCTACTGACTCGTGCCAACAAAAAATACTCTTTAAATTGTAGTATTTATCATTGCTAAATTAAAGCCTATTAACAACCTATTTTAACTAAAGTGGAGAAAAAAATTACATAGCAGGGTCTATTATAACTTCAGCCTCTATGATACTCTCTATTTATGAAGTGCCTTATTGAAAACTATTTTCTTTTGAATGTCCACAATTTCTCTTTCTGTCTTTTCCTTTGTCTTATTCCCTCTCCCTCTCTCTCTTTCTTTCCTCTCTCTCTCTCTCTTTCTTCCCTCTCTCTCTCTCTCTCTCTCTCTCTCTCTCTCTCTCTCTCTCTCTCTCTCTCTCTCTCTCTCTCTCTCTCTCTCTCTCTCTCTCTTCTCTCTGTCTCTCTCTTGTCAAAAAAAAAAAAAAAAAAAAAAAAAAAAAAAAAAAAAAAAAAAAAAAATATATATATATATATATATATATATATATATATATATATATATATATATATATATATATATATATAAATGACAGTGTCAATCATTATGGCAGTCATTATTTGGTAGCTCTTCGTCATAAAATAAGAATGAAACGCATTAGTGGTATATTTTTAATGCATATAAATCATTGAAATTACAATTTACGGTACCTGAAAAATTCAGGAAATATTGGCATAATTTAGTGAGAAAATTGTAAAGTATCATACATATATATATAACGCTATTATCAGTTAATTTTAATTGGATATAATATTCTGTAAATGTGAAATATATTTTAGAACATACTCTAAGTTTCTAATTAGGCTATGTAGTCACCTTGCAAATTTAAAGACAAGTACATTACCATATGTTACTTTATTAATAAAATTGTTATATATTTCAGAATGGATCATTTGCAGCATTTGCAACATCTCGTTGCTTTGGAAAGAGGAGCCACAGTCGAAAGATATGTGGTACGTGATAGGATGAATCCTTTTCAATCCTACAGCAATGAAGAATTTGTGGCAAGATACAGGGTGACTAAAGAGTGTGTCACTGAACTGCTTGAGACCATCAGACACCGTCTAGCAGTAGTTCACAATAACAGAGGTGAGCATAATATGTATCTTAATATGGAACATAAATTTTTCTCAAATTTTGTTCTAACAATTTTAGGTCATAAAATACACTTAAAACACTTTATTTATAAGTGTATAAATTAATACCTCTCCTTGCTCTTGCAAGATGTATATGCCAAATTTTATATATACGTATATGTATGATACCTATTCTATTTCATCTTCAGCTGACCATACTCTGAGATACATGGCAACTGGCAATTTTCAGCTGAGCATGGCTGACTGTTCAGAGGTGTCCCAGTCCAGCGTCAGTAAATGTGTCTCAGTTATTGCAGCTAGGATAGCAGAATTGGCACCAAGGCACATCAAGTTCCCAAAGCCAATCAATGAAGAAACCATCATGAGCCAATTTTCTGTGATTGCCATGGTGTAATTGGGTGTGTAGATGGAACACACATTCCAATTAGGAGTCCTGGTGGAGTAGATGCTGAACTGTATCGATGCCGCAAGGGATTCTTTCTTTGAATGTGATGGGTGTCTGTGATGCTTCCCTAAAATTTTTAAATGTTATTGCAAATGGCCTGGTAGTGCCCATATGCTCGTATTTTTAATGAGTCTCTTTTATGTGAGAAGCTGCGATCAGGTAGTTACAAAGTAGACAGTGATATCTTGTAGGTCCTACATTCTGACTCCTTTTGGTAATCCTAGTACTGACAAGCAGAGTAGGTATAATTCCTCCCATGTCAGGACTAGGAATACTATAGAGAGAGCATTTGGTGTGCTTAAAAGGAGATTTGCTGTCCTATCTATACCAATGAGGACTAAGTTGGACACAAGCAAAAAAATCATTATGGCTTGTGCAGTTTTGCACAACATTGCAATTACTTATAAAATTCCATTAGATCTACCAGATGTCCAACTTGATCCTCAAGATGCCCCTGGGATTAGAGCCCAGGGTGTGCAGGAAGACAATACCCGGAGAAATTTTATTGATTTTTTTTTCTAAGATTTAGATATATCATTTTATTTTTATTATTTTTTTTTTAACTAGGAAAATATAACTGTCAATGTATATTTTTTAGCAAAAGATATTTATTGATTGTATAAAAAAAATAATGAAGAAAAAATATATTTTGTTCTTGATGTGGATTTCTGACGCTGAGCCAGTGGTTTTTTTCTTTTTTTAGTTCTAGTCAGTGCTGGTCTCTTGTGATAATGGATGTTTCATATTATGGAGAATTATTGGGTATATTATTTCATAAAAATTATATTTTTAATTATTAATATGCTGTTAGAGGTTCATGTTTTGTTTGCCTTGAATTACAATTTAAAATGTGTTTTGGCTTTTGCTCTATGATTTCTTATATTGATTATTAAATAAACGTGTGAAATATTAATGATTATGTAGATTTTGTAAATTATATTTCTAAGTAATTCTCCTACTGCTTCAGATTAATTAATTAATTGATTATTTTTCTGTTACATATAATGCATTTATAGAAGCACTGTTAAATATGATTGCAAAGGAATTAATACACATGTATATGCATGGTAAGAATTTACAATATCTGTTCTGTTGTTTGTGAATAAAATATATAATTGGCAAAAAATATTTATTTTTCTCAATACAAAATTAAACTTCTTTGGTAGTTCATTACAAAACATTATCAATGTGATTACTTCTAACAAAATTGGCATTTATCTTTTATCACAGAAACTTTATTTTTTCTTTTATCACACATTTCTTGCTATCACAGACATAAAGACATTTATTTACAATTATCACAGATTCTTTTCCTTTCACAAAAAAAACACCATAAATAACTTGATAATTTTGATGTGGGAGACCCAAATTCCAAGTTTCAAGTCAATCAGGCTTTTAAGGACAAAATTTAGGGGTTTTGAAAATTATAGTATTTTGGGGTTTTACGCAGCCTCCCAGAAGGAAAAATGGTAGTATTTTCATTATAATAACCCCAGGAAGGCCAGTAAGGGCTCATTTTGAAGCTCTCTTTGAGATATGTCCAGAAATGCCTTTGGATCAGCAATAGGTTAAGTATGTTATGGAATATACTTGAAAAAACTTTTTTTTTTTTCCATTTATCCTGAGAATTAGTATCCCCCCCACACAGCATATTTCTTGTGCCAATCAGTTGTTTAATCAAACTATTCAGGATAGAAAAAGAGTGGAAGCTATGAATCTTTTTATTGGGTCATTCTATATGAATTCAACAGGAGTTTGATAGCAATATTAAATCATAGCTTAGGATTTTGTTTACATTGGGTACTTATATTCTTCTTGATGTGGAAGACTCAAATTCCAAATTTCAAGCCAATTAGGGTTTTGAGAACAAAATTATCTTGTGAAAATTATAGTATTTAGGAGTTTCGCGCAAACCCCGAAAGGAAACATTGTAGTATTATCTTTTATAATAACCTTAGGAAAGCCAGTGAGGGCTCATTTTGAAGCTCTCTTTGAGATATGTCCAGAGATGCATTTGAACCAGTGTTAGGGAAAGTATGTTATCAAGTACATTTCATAACATGCTTTCCCTAGCACTGGTCTAAATGCATTTCTGGACATATCTCAAAGAGAGCTTCAAAATGAGCACTCACTGGCTTTTCTGGGGTTATTATGAAAGAAAACACTACTCTTTTTCTTTCAGGGGGCTGTGCAAAACCCCAAATACTAAAATATTCAAAACCCCATAATTTTGTCCCCAAAACCCTAATTAGCTTGAAATTTGGAATTGGGGTCTTCCACACCAAGAAGAATATTTATACCAAATTTGAACAAAATCCTAAGCTATGAGGTAATCTAACTGTTGAATTCACATGGAATGACCCAATAAAAAGATTCATAGCTTCAAAACCCTTTGAGGTTCCACTCTGATTAAACAACTGATTGGCACAAGAAACAGTCTAGGGGGGGGGTTATCAGGGATAAACGGAAAAAAGTTTGTTTTTTAAGTATATTTCATAACACTTTCCCTAGCACTGGTCCAAATCCATTATTGGTTATATCTCAGAGCTTCAAATGAGCCTCACTGGCCTTCCTAGGTTTAATATAAA
>NW_020872597.1:20004-25004 GCF_003789085.1 Penaeus vannamei
CCTGAATTTTGGTGAACCTACTGGCTGATAAATTTGGAGGAAAGTGCATGCTACTTGGAGGGTTGGTCAGGCAGTGTTGACGTGTGATTGCCATGCATGAAGGGGGATTAACGGTTCAGTGGAAGCCATGTCAGTGTCTGTTACAATGTTAGGTCGGTGTGCATGATAGAAAAAGTGTGTATTTGAAATTAACATTATAAATCTATTACATGAATATCTCTCAAATTTTGAAAATCTGTCTTCATCTATTACATGAATCTCTCTCAAATTTTGAAAATCTGTTCTTCATCTATTACACGAATATCTCTCAAATTTTGAAAATCTGTCTTCATCTATTATAATGAAATCTCTCTCAAATTTCCGAGAATCTGTCTTCATCTAACTATTACTGAATCTCTCAAATTTTGAAAATCTGTCTTATCTATTACATATCGCTCTCAAATTTGAAAATCTGTCTTCATATTCTATTAATATCTCTCAAATTTTGAAAGATCTTCTCATCTATTACATGAATATCTCTCAAATTTTGAAAATCTGTCTTCATCTATTACATGAATCTCTCTCAAATTTTGAAAATCTGTCTTCATCTATTACATGAATCTCTCTCAAATTTTGAAAAATCTCTTCAATCTTACATGAATCTCCTCTCAAAACTTTTGAAAATTTCTTGTCTTCATCTATTACATGAATCTCTCTCAAATTTGAAAAAATCTGTCTTCATCTATTACATGAATCTCTCTCAAATTTTGAAAATCTGTCTTCATCTATTACATGAATCTCTCTCAAATTTTGAAAATCTGTCTTCATCCTCGAGGTGTCACATGAAATCTCTCTCAAATTTTGAAAATCTGTCTTCATCTATTACATGAATATCTCTCAAATTTTGAAAATCTGTCTTCAATTTACAATGAATATCGTCTCAAATTTTAATAATCTGTCTTTCATCCTATTACATGAACTCTCTCAATTTTGAAAAATCTGTCCTTCATGCTAATTACATGAATCTCTCTCAAATTTTGAAAATCTGTCTTCATCTATTAACATGAATCTCTCTAAAATTTTTGAAAAATCTCTGTTCTTCATCTATTACATGGAATCTCTCTCCAATTTTTGAAAAAATCTGTCTTCACTATTACAATGAATCTCTCCTCAAATTGAAATCTGTCTTCATCTATTACATGAATACTCTCTCAAATTTTGAAAATCTGTCTTCATCTATTACATGAATCTCTCTCAAATTTTGAAAATCTGTCTTCATCTATTACATGAATCTCTCTCAATTTTGAAAATCTGTCTTATCTATTATACTCTCAAAATTTTTGAAAATATCTCATGAAAAATTTTGAAAATCTGTCTTCAATCTTTATAATTGAATCTCTCTCAAATTTCGAAAATCTGTCTTCATCTATTACATGAAATCAAATTTCGAAAAATCTGTTCTTCATATACAATAATCTCTCTCAAATTTTGAAAATATGTCTTCATCTTTACATGAATCTCTTCTCAAATTTGAAATCTGTCTTCATCTATTAATGAAATCTTCTCTCAAATTTTGAAAAATCTGTCTTCATCTATTACAGAATATCTGCTCAAATTTTGAAAATCTTTCTTCAATCTATTACATGAATCTCTCAAATTTTGAAAATCTTGTCTCATCTATTACATGAATATCTCCAAATTTTGAAAATCTGTCTTCATCTATTACATGAATCTCTCCAAATTTTGAAATCTGTTCCTTCATCTATTACCATGAANTGATAGAGGAGAGAGGATGAGAGAGGTAGAGGCGAGAGGAGAAGAGAAAGAGAAAAAGAAACAGAGAGACGAGAGAAGAGAGAGAGATGAGAGAGGAGAAGAAGAGTATGAGAGAGAGAGAGATGGAGAATGATGATCAGAGGAGATGATGGAGAGAGATGTAGAGAGAGACGAGATGAGTTGTGAGATATCTATATATAGTGAAGAGAGGAGAGAGAGAGAGAGAGTGAGATGGGTTAAGAGAATGAGAGAGAGTGAGAGCAGAGAGAGAGAGAGTTGAGAGAAGAGAGCGAGATGAGGAGAGGGAGAAGAGAGAGTACGAGAGAGAGAATGAGAGAGAGAGAAGAAAAATAGAATTAAGAGAGAGAGGGATGGAGAGAGAGAGAGAGAGAGAAGAGGAGAGAGAGAGAGAGAGAGAGAGAGAGAGAGAGAGAGAGTGAGAGAGAGAGAGAGAAAAAGAGAAAAATAAACAGAGAGAAAGAGAGAAGAGAAAAAAGAAACAGAGAGAGAAAGAGAAAGAGAGGGAAGAGAAAAAAACAAAGAAAAGAGAGGGAAAGAGAAAAAAGAAACAGAGAGAGACAGACAGACATAGAGAGAGAGAAAAAGAGAAAAAGAAACAAAGAAAGATAGGGAAGAGAAAAAGAAACAGTGAAGAGAAAAGAGAAAAAGAAACAGAGAGAAAGAGAGAAGAGAAAAAGAAACAGAGAGAGAAAGAGAAAGAGAGAGCATGGAAGCAGACAAACAACGCACAGAGCAAAATAGCCACAAATATTATCCGTTCAAATATATTCAAATATCAACTTTATACCTACTTCGACTCGCATAAAATTAATACAAATATACCTTTTTTTCGTTGAAAGATCTCAGACTTGACACTCCCCAAGATGCCACTGAAATATACGAAAGGGAGAACACGCAAAAGTTGGAAAAGTGGCAGAGTGAATTGTGCAATGACATTGATCTGCCTGAATATTCGCAGACACTGACCTTCCCGATGCTTGCCAGGTAATTCGAATAGCATTTTATTCTGTATTCTGAGTGTGAGATTCTGCTACATGATTATATAAAAAAAAAAAACTTTAAATCATTCTCACTTTTGATTTTATTATTATTTTCATTCTATCGTTCTCACCATCAGTGTAATAAGCATCTTTACTGTTATTGTTTTTTATCATTATTCGTTATTTTTTTTTTTTTTTTTCTGATAAGGTCATAGGAGAAATCAAGGATAAGCGAGTAGCGAAAGAGACCTGATAATGCAATGATGATAATAATAATGATAATGGAAATAATGATAATGATAATGATATAGAGGATAATAATATTGTTAATGATGATAATGATAATGATATAGATGATAATGATAATATTAGGATGATAATTTATATATGAGATAATGATAAAAGATAAATATGATAATGATAATGATAATAATGATAAGGATAATAACGATAATGATAATGATATATGATAATGATAATAATGATAGGATAATAAATAATGATATGATAATAATGATTTAAAAAAAATAATGATAATAATGATAATGATAAAAAATGATAATGATATAGATGATAATAATAGAGATGACAATAGTAATGATAATAATATTAATTATAACTTAAAAATGATAACAAAAGTACTCTGCACTAGTTTTCATTTAAAAAAAAACTATTTCGCTGTAACTTATTTAACAACATTACTATACACTCAAGCCAGACTTCAGCCAAATCAAGTGAAAGTGTAGTACAATTTGGGCACAATATGTCAACACTGAATATATATAAAACATCAAAAACATTAACAATAACAATTAAAACATTAAAACAATAACAATTAAAATAAAATAAAATCATATAATCTATTTTGATTTATTTTTGCAACAGTTATTCCCAGTGACATATATAGTACTGCCGCACCTGGGGACTGTTAAGTGTAATTTGCAATTGTAATATTTTAAAAGATAAATGTGTAATTATGTGCCATATTATACCCGGTATATCATGTTTGATTGAGATATCAAATGAATACTTGTGTAAGTTACGGCAGGTTGCCTCTGCTATACTAGCAGTGCACTAATAAAGATACTTGATAGTACACTAATAAAGACACTTGGTAGTACACTAATAAAGACACTTGGTAGTACACTAATAAAGATACTTGTTAGTACACTAATAAAGTTACTTGATAGTACACTAATAAAAATACTTGGTAGACACTACACTAATAAAGGTACACTTACTTGGTAGTTACACTAATAAAGATATTGGTAGATACATAATAAAGTTACTTTTAATTACACTAATAAAGTAATACACTAATAAAGATACTTGGTAGACACTAATAAAGATACTTGTAGTACACTAATAAAGATACTTGGTAGTACACTAATAAAGATACTTGGTAGTACACTAATGAAGATACTTGATAGTACACTAGTAGAGATACTTGATAGTACACCAGCAGACATACTAGATAGTACACTAGTAAAAATACAAGATAGTGCACTAGTAGAATGCCTTGACAGAAGTCCTAGCTCTCTGGGGGTCCAGCCAGGATTTTCTTGCATAATTACAGCATGTGTGTACAGATTTACGGTAGAAAAAGAAGCATTTAAATTCACCACCAATGCCATCATTATTATCCACACCGTAATTTTTTTTTTTTTTTTTTTTTTTTTTTTTTTTTTTTTTTTTTTTTTTTTTTTTTTTTACTCAGGGACATTACGCCCAACGCCAGCGACTATAACGTGTACCTCTCGGAGACAGGCTGCAACCCACGCCCACTGTACAGAGCGTGGTGTTCCGTCGAGAGGTAATGTGAGTCTTGCTGTAGACCTGTTTTTTTATGTGGGCGTAACTGTGAACGAATTGTAATTCTAAACAGGCGGTGGTTTGCTTTTCTTGTATACAACAAACGAAACCAAAAAACACACACACATAAAATAAATCCAAAGAAGGAGAACAGTAATCGAACACAGATTTACACCATGACCAACCTTATCAAGAATCTAAAAAAAAAAAATTTAAAAACCCAAGAGGTCATCAGTCAAAAAATATATTTAAAAAAAAACGCTTTTGAACGAAAAAAAACACGATTGCGCACCTAACGCCCCCGTCCCCCCCCCCCCCCAAGCTTCGCACTGCAAAACCCAACAGCCAAGATCTGGTACGTGATCACCCCCGTACGTGGACGACACGGACAGCCTCGTCACAATCCTCAGCGAGAGGTACAAGAATTTAGAA
>NW_020872597.1:30004-32504 GCF_003789085.1 Penaeus vannamei
GCTATTGAATAGTTTTCAAAAACAAAAAAGTGTCTCACTGGGAAACCGCAAGTACGACTGTTGATGTGCTGTCAGGAGTCCGTTAATTATCGAAAATTAAAGTAATTTCCGTATGTATGTACATGAAATTGTGAACGAATCAGTAATTGGTCGTTAATTAACAAGCATCCTATCTTAAAACCCTTAAAAAAATCGTTTCTTAAGTGGTGGATAAGCTGCCTGTAGTTACAAAATGATCTTTTACAAGAAAAAATTCTGTTTTACTTAAAAATGTAATTATAACGTTAATTGATCGTTAATTAGTAGGCATCTTAATTGGCAACCCCAGACAATTTGGTGTCTTAATTCGCATCCATGCTCATTTGAAAAGTTTTATCCATAGCATCAATCAAAACATGTGTACTTCGTCTTTTATACAAAATCAGTTTGAAGGCCCTCATATCCCTCAAGATCCAAGTACCATCCTCTTATTCACAAACCCTAGTAAAAATCACGTCTTAAATTGTGGATGTGTGGTGTCTGGACTCAAATAGATAATATCTGAAAAAAATGAACTTCAACATGTAAGTAAAACGTTAATTGGCTGTTAATTAGCAGACGTCTTCATTAGTAACCGACCTTTTCATGTCTTACATTGCATCACTTTAGTTCAGGGGCTGATCTACATGACACTGAAACAGATGT
Source organism: Penaeus vannamei (assembly GCF_003789085.1). Classification (NCBI taxonomy): domain Eukaryota; kingdom Metazoa; phylum Arthropoda; class Malacostraca; order Decapoda; family Penaeidae; genus Penaeus; species Penaeus vannamei. The sequence goes on from NW_020872597.1 coordinate 30,689, forward strand.
GCTCGATACTTGTTTTTAAATAGATTTTTGAGTCAACTTTTGGGCCCCATAGGAACCAAAGCCTTCAAACATTATGATTTAAGCCCACCTAGCTCTCCAACCATACCTTAAGATGAAGATTCCAACGTGAACAAACACCTATTTAAGGCCTTTATATATCCTTTCCGAAACCCTTAATTCTTTGATACACTTTGATACATGTTTGCCCTTTACATACACATTACTGAAACCTCCTGAAACACCCTTTCCTTTTGTATCAGAGAGTATACCTCTTCCTTGATATAGTTTCATACACTTTAACCAGCCACTCAGAGATGCATTTCGTGCACTCATAAAGTAATTTATATTTTCATTAGTTATGAATCGTATCGTAAGTTTCTGGATACAAAATTCTATTTCAAAGGCGCATAAAATGTTTCAGTGTCGTTTTAGCCGTACATTAAATACATATTCACTCGTTGATAAAATTTGGTCAATCTTTACGGTTGCTGGAACGACATGGTAAAAATTTCCAACGTGTCCGTCATATGATGTGGCATTGACTTCGGTGGGATGAACTTCTTCAAAATCATTCTCTACCTCTATGATGTAATCTTACAGGTTCAAAAATATCACAGAACAGACTGTGTATCTTGATTTGTTGATAAATCCAATTAATAAGACAACTAAATGCTTTTCATAATTGGAATTATCAAGTCTGATTCGAACACGGAACTCACTCGCGGAGGATTCGGCAAGATGCTAACCCTCATGCAACTTCCACTTTCCATATGGAAAACAATATATGTAATAGGATCAAAAAATGTTTTGACTGAATCTGAGAAATACATTTGAAAGTTTCCACATCCTTGCGAAGTGAAGTGTGTGTAAACCATACTATTCACAGAGTAGTCAGGTACCTGTTTCCATTATACTTGAAACTTTAACAATCATACCTACATATGAAGTACTTTAGTGGTTTTCTATCGACTTTTTATGTAAAGAAAAAAAAAAGCATTAGGAGTTTCGCGACGTTACAAATAAAAGAAAATGTCATAGAGACACGCTCACACAAAATGCAGAATAAAGTAGATTGCAATATGAACAATGGCAAGAAGAAGCAGCCATTCACCTCCTTCTCTCTTTGCAGGACAACAAAGACGCCTACATCTTGCATATGTATAACAAGCTCAGCAAGAAACGCGCCGTTGAAATAGGTTCCCAAACCATCTACGACAGTGTTGCCAGCGTCGTGTGTCCCCTCACGTACGAGGCCGCCAAGCGGAGGGCCTACTTCTTCTAGGTCGAGTGGATGTTTTTGGTGCGGATATTTTTTTCTTTTTTGATTGGACGTTTCTCTCTTCTTGTTTCATTTTCTTCTTCTTTCCCTACTACTGCCTTTTCCATCTTATTATCTGGGTGTTTTTGTGCTGGATGGCCACGTGGAATAAAACTTGGGAAATCCTAGAATTATGTTAGAATTCATTTATTTACTACCCAAATACGTCTTCGTCTTGTTTTATGTTTTTCGGAATGATTTTAGATTTAGTTGTGGATGTTTTTTGAACTTTGTTTTTGGATTGGATGGTTTTAGACGGAAGTATTCGTAAGTTATGATGTATATCTGGGTATCATTGTTTAACCATTAACAGAAAATATCCTTGGCAGTTTGAAACGTATTAGACCAGTGGATCCCATTTTTTTTTTTTTTCTGGACGTTATCCACGTCTCATGAGCGACCCTTGTCCATGACCCACCGTCAAGTATAACCCATGACTACAGTGTCTCTACAATAGTACATCCATTAGTTTAATAAAGAATAATAAAAAACTAGTAA
>NW_020872597.1:37504-40004 GCF_003789085.1 Penaeus vannamei
ATGTTTTTTTTTTTGTTACATAAAAAGTCAAATAGAAACCACTGAAGTACTTAATATATAGACATGAGTGTTAGCTTCAAGTATAATGAAAGAAGGTACCTGACTACTCTGTGAGTATGGTTTACACACACTTCACTTCGCAAGGATGTGGAAACTTTTAAATGTATTTCTCAGATTCAGTCAAAAAAAATTGACCCTATTACATATATTGTTTTTCATGTGGAAAGTGGAAGTTGCATGAGGGTTTGCATCTTGCCGAATCCTCCGCGAGTGAGTTCCGTGTCCGAATCATTCCAATCATCAAAGGCATTTGTCTGTTCACGTTGAAATCTTCTTAAGGTATGGTTGGAGAGCTAGGTGGAATTAAATCATAATGTAAGAAACCCCTTACCAGTGAAGGAAGGGCGCGTCTTAAGTTGCACAATCCTGAGCTTTGTGCTAAATAATGAATAAAATATTATTCATGTAAGGGCCGCAAAAATTGGCTCAAAAATCCATTTAAAAACAAGTTATTACTGGAAATGCAACCCCACAGCTAATTTAAGGAATCTGAGCTTACCATATGGTAGAACATATCATTCTATGAAAGTTTTCTTCTATACCATTTTCTGCGCAAATTGGTAATAACGGAGTTATAGAGGGTATAAAACACACGATTTCCAGGAGCCGCGGTAACCTTCCGCCTCCAGCGCCGCGACAAAATGACAAAAAGTCGTTAAGAGCGACGGGAAATCGGACGGGTTCGTAGCGGATGACGTATGCGAGGGAAATCAAATGAGCCAATTAGATTCGTACGTGAACGTGACGTGAACATAGACACTCAATAGAACCAATCAGATATGGAATATATCATCACGTGACAATAGAAGCTGGGCCTCGGGGAAGCTTTTTGAAATTCAAATTAGTTTCATCATGGCTAGAGAGTGTAGGTTCTGAGAACCATATTTCGATTTAATTGTGAAATTTCAACAAAATAACGAAGCAAGCTTATTAAATCTACAAGATCACGGTGTACTGCCAGTGGAAGTACAATGCCCGCACTGTAAAACACCGTGCCATTACAGAAAAGAGACACCAGTGGGTTTGTGGTGCATGGAAAATGATTTTAAAAAATCGAAGAAAGCAGTGTAAGCGATTGCAATTCCCGCCACCAACGACCTGGAATACCCGAATATCCCAGTGCCCCACAGCCTGGCCCGTCTGGAGTTGATGCTTCAGATGAGGTTAAAACTGTTCCTGGGTCTGGGCTCTCTCCTACCTGAACGTACGGTTAAGATTTTGCAGGGCAGCTCTACCTGAAAGGGAGTACATGGGGGCGAAACCCCCTATATCTACTGAAAACGTCTCAGATACCTGGTATGCCCGGTCTCTTATCTTGCTGGAACATTGAAGATTTTGTAGACCAGACGGGGTGGGGAGGTGACAGCCCTCCTCTGAAAGGGGGTTTAAGGAGGCAGAGCCCCGTATACAACCACCTGAGAGCTAGATTCGTTCGAAACACGACGAAAGCTGGGTTGCATTTCCAAATTTACCAAAAATAAATATTGAGCATATCTGATTCAAGCCAGTGTCATGTATATCAGCCCTCGAACTAGAATTATGCAATTTAATGTCTGCGATTACTAATGAAGACGCCTACTAATTAACAACCAATTAACGTTTGACTTACACGTTCAAGTACAACAAAAATTCTTTTTGCAAAAATTATTAATGTGACCCCAGACACCACATCCACAACTTGGACGTGACTTTTCCTAGAGTTTGTGGTTAAGATAGGTGTCCTTGGATCCTGAGGGATATGGGGGCCTTCGACACGGATTTTGTGTAAATAGGGAGTGCATATATATTGATTGATGCTATGGATAAAACATTTCAAAATAATATGGATGTAATTTAAGACACCAAAATGTCTGGGATTGCCAATTAAGACGCCTACTAATTAACGACCAATTAACGTTTTAATTACACTTTTAAATAAAAAAATGCGAAAGATAATTTTGTAACCACAGACAGCTTATCCACCACTTAAGAAACGATTTTTTTCTTAGGGTTTTAAGATAGGATGCTTGCTAATTAACGACCAATTATTAATTCGTTCACGATTTCAAGTACACACACGGGTTACTTTAGTTTTCGATAATTAACAGACTCCTGACAGCACATCAACAGTCGTACTTGCGGTTTCCCCAGTGAGACACTTTTTTGTTTTTGAAAACTATTCAATAGCTGGATGCCGAATGAGCTCGTTATAGGTTCTGTGGATTTCCAGTAACCTACAAACACTAGTAGGCCTACATGTCAATGTATACACGACACAGAATTGATTCACAATAGTTGCAAAAACATGAATTCATTTGTGCTTATTATCCAAATAAGCTGAAGGTTTACTATATCCCGAAAGGTAGGGATTCGTGGTGCAGGCAGAAATGCAGAGAAAGCCACATGAGATGGCTGCAGTGTCTTTAGTCCAAATAGACATGGTGGTTGAAGAGTTCGAGCC
>NW_020872597.1:50004-55004 GCF_003789085.1 Penaeus vannamei
ATTTGTATTAATTTCATAATAGTCGAAGTAGGTATAAAGTCGGTATTTGAATATATTTGAACGGATAATATTTGGCTATTTTGGTCTGTGCGCTGTTCGTCTGCTTCCATGATTCTCTTTCTCTCTCTCTCTCCCTCTGTTCTTTTTCTCTTCTCTCTCTCTCTCTCTCTCTCTCTCTCTCTCTCTTTCTCTCTCTCTCTCTGTCTCTCTTCTTTCTCTTCTCTCTCTCTCTCTCTCTCTCTCTCTCTCTCTCTCTCTCTCTCTCTCTCTCTCTCTCTCTCTCTCTCTTCTTCTCTCTCTCTCTCTCTCTCTCTCTCACTATTTTCCTCTCTCTGTTTCTTTTTTCTCTTCTCTCTCTCTCTCTCTCTCCTCTCTCTCTCTCTTCTCTCTCTCTCTCTCTCTCTCTCTCTCTCTCTCTCTCTCTCTCTCTCTCCTCTCTTCTCTCTCTCTCTCTCTCTCTGTCCTTTCAATATCATCATCAATAATCATTAAATCATATATGACCTGAACTGCCACTTTTTCAGCCTTCATTCTCGGACCAACCTTCAGGATGACCTTTTTGAAGCAGTGTGTCACGTGACCCCCAGAACACTTCTCTCACTGGCAGTCGCAAAATACTTAAGGAATTTTGATATCACTTATTTAGGGCCTTTTGGACCTTAAGCAAGTAATGGCCATTGCTCTCTCTTCTTCTCTCTCTCTCTCACTCTCTTTCTCTCTCTCTCTCTCTCCTCTCTCTCTCTCTTCTCTTCTCTCCTCTCTCTCTCTCTCTTTCTCTCTCTCTCTCTCTCTCTTTCTTTCCATCTCTATACTTTTCTCTCACCCACTCTTCCACTCTCTTTTTCTTTTCCCTCTCCCCATCTCTCTCTCTTTTTCTCTTCCCTCTTTTCTCCTTTTCTTCCCCTTTCTCTATTTTTTTTTCTCTTTCCCCTCTCCCCATCTTTCTCACTTTCTCTTTCCCTTTTTTATCTCTCTCTATTTTCCCTTTCCCTCGTCTCTCTTTCTCTTTCCTATTTTTCTCTTTTTTCTTTCCCTCTCTCCATCTCATTTTTCCCTTTCCTTCTCTCCTCTCTCTCTCTCTCTCTCTCTCTCTCTCTCTCTCTCTCTCTCTCTCTCTCTCTCTCTCTCTCTCTCTCTCTCTCTCTCTCTCTCTCTCTCTCTCTCTCTCTCTTGTCTTTCCCAACCCTTTCTCTCTTTCTCTTTCATTCTTTTTTTTCCTTCCCTCTATTTCTCTCTTACAAACCCTCTCCTCTCACTCCCTCTCGTTTTCAACTTGAATACATCAGTTTTAGAACAGAAAAATATAATAATCAAATCAAGACCAATACACATTTCTTATCAATACATGAATGATATTGAACGTTGTTGAGGAAATGCAGTACATACCGGTTCGTAACAGGGTAACTGGGCCCCCATTCACCATACTGTACAGGATGATCGAGCCCGTGGAAAGCACGATTGAGAGTAGAACGCATTTTTGGCGTGTCATGCACAAAGACATTCTGAAAGCATGATATAAAGATGAAGACAGAGTTTCAAACTTTGAGAGATATATTCATGTGATACTTGTATAGGTAACTTCAAATAAAACACATTATTTTTTGTCATGCACACCGACCTAACATTGTAGCAGACACTGACACTGTTCCCACTGAACCGTTAACCCCCGTAATGCATGGCAACCACACGTTAATACTGCCTTGCCAACCCTCCTACCAAACCATTTAGACTGAAAAATTGCTTGGATATATTTTCCCAGCCATGCAATTACTTCTCTCAATATTTTTTTTCAGATGTCCCCTACGAACACGTTTCTCCTACAGAGTCACAACTCCATTACCACGCGCTGACACAGGCAGAAACACGGAAATAGTCGAATTCCACGTTCCAAACATACACTGGATTGCTCTGTGCCCGACGCCGATCTCCTTGAGGACTGACACCAATTACAGTACAGCGAAATTTCACGAGTTATTCTCCAAGGGGATTACTTCTCTTTGCGTGCTTTGCGTGAGTGTGCTTATCACTCGCTGTCTCATCTGGTGTTCCTTAAGGCATCGTCTTAGACCACCACTCTTCTTAGTAAACGCAGACACATCAAAATATTGGGAAGACACTTGAAAAATCTATTTCTGTTTTGGAAAACACAGGGTACACGCTGAACCGAAACAAAGCCTTAAATAACTTGACCAACACACGACGCAGCCGGAGACTAGCAGCCATAACATCACATAATTAGCTACCTTTCAACACGAGCTGACTGCATCAGCATGTCAACGGAAGATACAGACGCATGTATGAATGCACACAATCTATCAATCTATCCATCTAAATATATATGTATGTGCACACACACACATATATGTGTGTATGTATTTACATACACAAATGCACACACATATATACAGTATATGTATATATGTACATATATATATATATATATATATATATATATATATATATATATATATATGTAGTGTGTGTGTGTGTGTGTGTGTGTGTGTGTGTGTGTGTGTGACGTGATTTTTTATTCATATACAAAATAACATGTACTATTACTAAGGGCGTCATCTTTTTCCCAAACATGGACGTCAGGAAATTGGGAGAGTGACGTCACAGATTGTTGATTTGCCGGCGTCAAAGGTATACACTCCGACAAATCACATCCAGAACGTGAATATAATCATCGCACTCGGCAGCGGGAAAGTGGGCATATTTTCACTTTCCCCTGCCTTGATTCATTCATCAGTTGCCTGTTACAGTGAACATAGAGCAACAACAATACAATTACTCAAATATATCAAGCGATTACATGCAAGACATTTCGATTCTTGATAAAAAGAAATATGCATTCATCGCACTTCGCAGTTCGCGCCGTAGCAGTGCTGTCGAGATGTCGGACTGCAATCACATGATAAAATACTCGCTCTTTAAAGACTTACAGTCAAAATAACATTCACAGATAATCTAATACTATAATTCCTCTGAGTTTCAATCTATATAAGGTATATACAACATATAAGACGCTTTGTTTTGCATATTCTATTAATTATTTTCGGGACGCACTGTTTAATACTGGAAATGGTACAGATTTACATCGAGTTTTCAATTTGTTTGAGGTTGTGAATTATATTTTCCTTGAAATATTGATCCAAAGAGATATGAAGGTTATAAGAGTACAACCAGCACTAGTGTCTGTCACCTGTTCAGCGATGTACTTCCTGTATTAATCAAAAATAAATTATTCTAACTGGCATCTAAAGGATCCTGAGGAAGAAGTACTGTCATCTGCGCAGAAGTAAGTCTATTCTCGACCAGATGATAGGTTCCGCCTAACAAAACAGTCCCAAACCGCTGCCTACCAATGCAACGTGATTTTTCCTTCATATCCAAATGATATGTATTCTTACTACATTTACTAATGATCACCTTGTCATTATTGTCAATATTGATTTGGGGAACGTGACTTTAACGATCTTGAGGCTCGTGTGGTGGACTGAATTCATTTCTCTGTTAAGTGTGTGTCAATTATTATAACGGTCGTAAAACCTTTTTTAACAATTAGCAATATATTTAATAAACAAATAATAGTGAACAGCTGCCATATCATGATGTAAATAGCAATAAATATTATATAAACAAGCAATATTCTCTGCAAACTTAATTTACAGCTAAGGTTAACACTATACCCTCCTTTTTCCTACTAATTATAAATCAATAATCATTTTCATAAACAGAATTACAACACACATGAGACCAAATTGACACACACTCATACTACCAGTATATTTCCATGGATTTACTTTTTCATAAGTTAATCATTCCCCTTGCTTTTCATCTTCATATTTTCCTTACACTTTACTTTAATAAATAGTTCCACTCTCAAACTATTCATCGATAGCACTGTAACTGTCACCAATGACTAACTCCATTACTGTATCCACGGGCCAATAAAATAACTAAATAAATTATCATTATTCCCTAGCAACAATGCATTATGGCTTTGTTCTCGCTGCAATTTCTCAATCATTTCTTCTCTCTGTGTAAGGGAGGAGAGCAAATCGCCATTCTTATCATCACAATTCAACACAGGGATTCCATAATTATGTTAATCCGCTTATTAAACATTTCAGCATATTAGAATAAATCACCATTTTTTATACTAGCGCTGTGCAAGAGAAGCCAGGACTCTTCTGACGAGAATTCGTTAAATAACGAATTTATTCCTCTCCCCCAAATGAATTACTAACATTTAAACAAACGAACCATCTATAAATGATTATCATAATTTACTTAATTTGTTATAGCACTAAATTTTGCTGTATTGATATCTCATTAGAAATATAATATGTAATCAAATGTTTCGGTGACGTACATACATCTTTGAAATTAAAACTAACGCACCTTTTTAAAAGTCGAATAATTGTGCGTGTGTGTGTATGTATATATATATATATGTATATATCTGTACATTTGTTTGCGTATATGTATATTATATACATATTATGTATATATACATATATATGTATATCTATATATATATATATGTATGTATATATATACTTATGCATATGATATATGTGTGTATATACATACATATATATATATATATATATATATATATATATATATAATATATATATATAATGTATATATATATATATATATATATATATATATATATACATATATATATATATATATATATATATATATATATATATATATATATATATATATATATGATATACATGTGTATACATATCCATATATATATGGATATATATACATAATATATATATAATATATATATATATATATATATATATATATATATATATATATATAGGGCCGGTCATCGTGACGTCAACAGAGCTGTCACGTGATCAATCGGAGGCAGTGGTGGGTAAAAACAACAATAAAATCCCACGAACTTCGTTATTAAGTATTGGTCTGTTGCGAAAATCGTCCCTTTTTTCTCGATTTACATAAGATTCGCA
>NW_020872597.1:62504-65004 GCF_003789085.1 Penaeus vannamei
GGGGTAATAGGGTGAATAGCGGTCCAAGATTCATAATTCTAAACTGTTGTGATTATAAACTGTTTTCCTGTTATTTCATCTTTTATCATTATGCAATGTTCTTTGTTTTTGGAATTTATGGATATGTTGATTGGCATGTGCGGGGAGTCACTTCGTTATGGGTAACAGTACAATAAGTAATAAAGGTGCCGGTACAATAGGTGGATATGTTTGGACAACACCGATCTATTGAATCAAGGAGTAACCTTTTCCTCAACTCACTCATTCGCCTCTAATCTTCTCACGTCAGAATATGCTAGACGAAGAAAAAATACAATTCACATATATACAAAAAATAATATTAATAAATTAGAAGAAAAAAAATTCATCCGCGATACTCATTTTCTCTCAATTGTAAACATTTATAAGATATACTAGTCCATTAATTTGAATTATAAAGCTAACTTAAATTCTTGCGTCGTTGTTGCTTCCAAACGGCTCGTGAATTCATATGCGAACGCGGTTAAAATCAGATTTTTGAATCAATTAATAGCTTTAATATCGCCACTTCGAATCGAAATCCTAAGGGAAAAAAAAAAGTTCGGATGATGGTAAAACCCAAAAATTTCTTATATATTGAAGAGCAACTTCATAACCGACAGAAACGCGATGCCAGTGACATAGTGAAACCGGGAGATTAATTGTGGCAAGTGTGGTAAAAGAACCTGTGCTGCATTAATAATTCTGTATTATCATTTACCCCTTTACCTCACTTTTTTTTTTTTGTTTTTCATTTTTTTTTTTTTCTTGTTTCTTTTCACATGAAGTAATTATGCGTTTCATTATCCTCAAAGATTTATGCATTTCTTTGAGCTGTCCATAGGTACTGGGTTGTATTTTCATTCAGTAATGATTGTAAGGAGAATCCTTTTCAACAGCTTATATATATATATATATATATATATATATATATATATATATATATTTATATATATATAAGATAGAGAGAGAGAGAGAGAGAGAGAGAGAGAGAGAGAGAGAGAGAGAGAGACAGAGAGAAAGAGAGAGAGACACAGACAGAACAGACAGACAGACAGATAGATAGACAGAGACAGAGAGATTATCTTATTTTGTTTTGTTCTTCGGGAGTGGTCTTCAAATACTGCAGTCTAAAAACATTTTTGTTCATTCTGTTATTGTTCGAACGTTGCATCATATGGAAACAACGGTCTGCACTTGTATGCACTTTGACTGTCGCAGAAAAATCTGTTTATAGCTGTCGGGCATTCTTTTTCATCTACGGCGCAGTAGATAAGGTGGAGTGCCTGTAATAGTAACGTAATTATTTTTTATTACAAAAAAAGTCATGATTGTGTTCAAAACTAAATACATGCGATTACCAAGCTAAGCGTAGGTTATACTGAAAGCAACATCTGTGTAGAAGATTTGTGCTCGTTAAGTCAATCATGTTTAAAGGGAACGGTTACAAACCATTAATAGATGGGTAAACTGTTCATGACTGATAGGGCTGTAATTCTCGTGAATTATCTTCCATTTAAACATTTTAGAACAGACTGTCGTAGTCGCTGAACCCCACCTTGTGTAGAGAATAACAGTGTGGCCAGAGGAGTAGGTGCTGAACCTAATAACTGGATTGGAGAGTGTTATACTACGCATACACCCTGTTGGCTTGTTATGTACTTCAAGTCGTAAGAAAAACGAGTCTTTTCATACTAACTTCATTTTGCAAGTTGTTTATACCTTGGAGGACAGCTGAAAATCGGAGAGAGAAGGGAATAATGGTCAATAATTATATACAAGTGCTCTAGGCCTATATAAATAAAGAGAGAAAAAAAAAACACTGAAAAGGGCGCTCTATATATAAAGCTTGTTTAGGATACTCCTGACCAGTTCCATCCTAATCATCATTTCCCCAAACACTTTCCTATCATTATTTCTTTTTCATTTCATAATTTTTCCTGTTGCCCTTTGGCATGTCAACTAAGACTGTACTAAGAAAAACGTAAACTATACATGTAGTTAACCGTAAAATTGAAAGCCAGGGTGCCTCTTCTAATGCTAAGGATTGTAGCCTAACAATAAAATAATAGTAGATTGGTGACAATAAAATATTGAGAAAAATAGCAAATATATTTTATCTAGAAATTAAGATGTATTCTCTCTTTTTTAAGATCCATACAAATTGATGTTAATCAGGAGTGGCTAGTTATGACAATACATGTTGAATCATCTTGTGTTTTGAGCATACGGGTTGTGGCCAAAGGAACGAGTAATACATATAATTATTTTCGGCGTGTGAACATCCACATTGAAATAATAATGGATTTGTTGTCCTATGTATTCTACTAATACCATGGCAGTGACGAAATATATACTGTGCTGGGCTTTACATTTATGCTGGTATTTTATGAATTTATTCTATCCTCTCTCTCTCCTCTGCTCTCTACTCTCTTCTCACTCTCTCTCTTTTTTCTCCTTCTCCCTCTCTCTCTCTCTCTCT
>NW_020872597.1:72504-75838 GCF_003789085.1 Penaeus vannamei
AAAAAAATTATGCACAAAGCATTATTTAGACGCGATCAACCAATAAATTTTAATGCTCTAATACAACTCAGCTTCTCGGCGTTCATATTCAGAGACATTGGTCCCTAAGATCTATTCTGTGGCCCCGATCACTTCTTAACGATCTCCATGGCCCCGGTCAGGCTATCTATTCAGAATCGGTTATTATTGGTCATGAATAGTGCAATGGTGTCAATAGCTATACGACAATAACACTATGAAAGATTCTAATTTATTGATATGTGAAAGAGTTATATGTAGGTACTGTAGGTAAGATAAAATTCAGTTTAATTCGACGTCATAATTTTCATATTGCTCCTTGGCCTCCCAGATGATAACCCTAAGCCACCCTGGGAGTCATAGCCCCTTGGTTGGGAACCTCTGTCTTGCAAGGAGAACCGCACCAGCATCTTGCCCCCGTCAGCCAGTCACACTCGATCTGGCTCTCCGTTGAAAGTGTCCCGTGGCTCTGAACATGATGGAAAGGACATTAAAACCTTGTGAGTAAGATGCCAAGATGCACCGTACTGTGAGTACCGGGTGGTGAGAGTTCAGAACACATTCACACGATTGGGAAGGCTATGCCGGGTTTTTTTTCCGCCCACTAATAACGGAAAGCACACAAGGATTTCTGGAGATTCGTGTCTACATTATCATCCACGAACCCTTGGTAGATTCGTGCTATGTACTGATTCCCGCCGTAGTTATTTGGCTGGCCGACACCCCACCTAGTGAATTGCGTGATCACATTCCCATCACTGTCATACCATGTGCTTGTATCCGTACTGCCCACCGGCCTCCACATGCCAAGGTACACCAAACTGTACAGGTGGTGGAGCACGACGCCAAAGCTGGTGGTTGGTACGACGGCCATCTTCCCACCCATTGCCTCACAAGCCGCCTTCCCGTCGTCCCAAGTCCCGGTAGTCGCAGTCACGTTGTAAATAAAGCCATTGACGATCCAGGGGAAGTAGGTGATGCGACTGGCGGGTGCTGCGACGAGGGTGATGATTTCGGTCAGCTCGGGCGCCACGTGGCAATCGCTTGTCGTGCTATCGTAGGTGAAGACGCTACAATCTGGCATCTGCACGCACATCGCCGAACACCTGTAAATAGAAACGGATGTATATGGCCTTTTCTCGTATGTCGGGCAGGGTTTAAGAGACGGTCACACTAGTCTTGTTTTGGGATCACGACGAAGAAATTCCCGGTCTATTAAGATTTAAAAAAAAAAAAAAAAAAAAAAAAGCGAGAACCAGCAACAGCGGCAAAGATGAAGCCAAACAAAACCTATTGTATATTTACTAGTAAGCTCATTACTCGATGTTCTAGGCAGTGATTATTATAGCATATTAGGTATAACATTACTCTATAGAAATAAGAAATATATGCTACATCTATCAGTGATGCCCATGCGGATATTTTAAAGATTATCCAGATAAACACTCATTTGACCAACGAATACAAACACACATGGGGCTCACTTCAAGAATTATTTAATCCTTGGTGGACTAAGTGAGAGCCACACAATCTTTATGGAATACCAGAAGCAAAGAATATGATTGCAGAAATTTAAAAAGAACAATAATGAGTGAAATTTGCATGGAACTTTGCTTTGCCCGAGTATATTCGTACGGTTGGCAGCGCCGAGTCTCAACTGACATTTGATTCAAACTGAATAACAATATTTCTTCCTCACAATATTTCTCACACGCGAATGATTACGCTTTGTTATTAGGAAGTCCATTGTCGGATTTTCTATTTTAATTAAAACATGGACTATCATGGTATGACGTAAATTAATAGAGCCTGCCTCAAAATTTAAGTAACAATATTTGCTTGTCAAGTTTACAATGTAGTCAATTCATTTTTTCATACACGATTAATCACATTATTACACATATATATGATGAGTCAAAAACGATACAAATATTTTATAAAGGCTGACAGCTCCCCCTAGCCTTCGCAGATCTCGCTGACATGTGACCGATGCGGCCCTAGACCACGAACACTTTATGTATCTCAAGGAATCCCTGCTCGTGCGCGCCTTGTGTAGCCATTGCTTAAATCACCCAATCAATACAGTGCCAAACTCATGGCCCGTGGATCATATGTGGCCTTCGGGATGGATATGAATAACCCAAGAAGAATTATTGACAAGATGACAAGGTGACAAGAAGAATTATTGACAAGATGGCAAGGTGACAAGAAGAATTATTGGCATCTTTAATTTAAAATATTTGCTCGCGGGTAATACAGAATAAATTCAATGTATATTACAGGTTAGCTTTTGTTCTGCATGTTTATGCCATAACAATGTAAATCTGTTTTAAAAATCTAAAATGAAACTGAAGAATGGACTGTAGCAGACCACAATTAACATATATCCATTTTGTTATTAATGTCACCATGGAAAATAAGCTGGAATGAAAATTGGGCCTTTAAGGGTCTTCAATTTGAGTCTCCATTTTTTAATACGTTTTGATGTTCACCCCAATTTGTACGTTTCACCTGCACTGCCTCTGCTCACTTGATAATGGAATATCCCGGAAAGGAGACGTAGGCTGTGTCGATGATATTGTTTCCCAAGAGAAGCCTCGAGAACACCATGGACTTCGAAGCAGCAGCCGAGTCGAGGACGAGCAGCAGCAACGCCAGAACAAGCTTCATCCGCCATTTCCTCTTGACAGACGCCGTGGGAGGCCTCCGAAAGGGCGCCGTCGGACGCATTTGCGCTGGAACTCTGCAATGAATTATGTCTGTTAACTACATTTAGGAAAACGCGTGCACACATATATATTTATGCGTGTCTCTCTCTCTCTCTCTCTCTCTCTCTCTCTCTCTCTCTCTCTCTATATATATATATATATATATATATATTATATATATTATATATATATATATATATATATATATATATATGCGCACTCGTGTGTTTGTGTGTGTGTCAGTTAATCAGTGGAGCTGACGCCGACTTCCTACGTCTTCCCACAGGCCTCCTCCGCGCAGGATTGTCTCATACAGAGACAACCTGATGGGCAGGTCATCCACAGGGAAGCGAGTTGGGTGCCCGCGTAGCCTGAGTTGCTGGTCATGAATTATGCAAGTAACAGGTCCCATGCCAGTCTCACGGTGTAGCCGTCGGTGGACATGCTCCTGGCATCTGTACCCAAGATCCGGCGTAGGGCTTGTTACAAAAGGCTTCGCTTCCATAGTGCAATACTGGCAGTATCAAGGGCTTAGGCCGTACTTTCTTTCGCCAGTGTTGGCGTTCGCCTGCGCCGATCATCGTCTCAGTAAGGGAGCGCCCTTACTC
>NW_020872597.1:83438-92605 GCF_003789085.1 Penaeus vannamei
CTATATATATGTATATACTAGTTTATTTTATTTCTAATTATTATTTCTTCTGTATTATTATGCTATATCTAGTGAGTGAGAGACGCTAATAAGATCCTATTAATATATACGATATAATAAGAAGATTATAATATTCATAGAGTCACGCAGTCTCACCGTGAGTCTCGTACGTTCGCGTGAGACATTACTTATATAATGCATATCATTCACCATACCATCTATCTCTATCTGCAGCGTGTATCTGTATATCGTCATTTATCTCAGTATATATCCTAAGTCGTGTCCTAGCTACATTGTCTAAGTACCATTTCGATCGATCTTAGGTGATATAGCCTCAATAGACTATATTAATCGTGAGTGCTTTATCACACACACACACAGTGAGCGATGTATTTCGGAGAGAGTGAGTGATATATAATTAGAGTGATTCCTATATATCTATCTATGCGAGCGAGCACACACTCACAGACAGCACACGACGAGCAGCGACACAACACATCGCTCAGCGACACGACTGTCTTACTACCCCATATGGTCCGTTATAACCATGAACTGCTATTTCTGATATTTATACTTATATATAGTCTTTGGCGATAATTATATGATATATATAACTAACTATAATATAACATTATACATATACCCAATATACATACATACATAACATTACATATATAAATATTATATATGTATTATATATAATATGATATATATATTGTTAATAATTATATATGTACATATATACATCATATCTATAGTATATAGTATAATATTACCATACATATATTATTATATATAATATATATGTTTTTTTTTTTACATATATATTTCTTTTTTACACATATATGCTATTATATGCGTGTACATATATACGTATGTATGTGTATATATATATACACACTTCCATCGAACATTTGCAACCATCTGTACTCTAAAACCCAAGGTGAAATGAGCTCTGAAACTCGGTCTCTTTCCACACTCCTTCCCCGCTCACTGCTCCTCAGATCGGGCTCAGCCTGCCATCTGATCCTCTATCGTCTGTTCTCTGCGCGCTCTATATATTATGCCTGCGCGCCGCACACAACCTTCCTCTATGTCCTACTGCATTATAATTATCTGGGCGTGAGGTGAGGGGCCTGAACGCGACGATACCGACGTCATCTTGCGTCAGAGTTGGAGAGCGCTGACTGCGATAGGCGCATCACCGACGCTGTCTATAACGAATCCTCGAAAGGAATCGTAGGCGCAACAACTCATCCATGCACTTTCGAGTCGTCCACTGTTCGCTAACATCGGAATACCCTGAAACTGAAATTCAACGTGAGTTTATCAGATATGGCCTAACGGGACTTCTTGCTCGAGAGAGCGGGGGGGGGGACGACGTTATCGTCAGGAGCAGCCTATGTCTATCGGAAAAGCTAGCATCTTCAGAACAGAACACAATATACCACTAGATGTAATACTGTCTATGTCCATATATATATCCTGGCTCATGCCTCGCGGTGCGAGCGAATCCACCATCGCGCGAGGGCTCTCTAGGATCGTGACGAGTGTGAGAATATATGAAGGAATCATATCCTTCCAACACCATCCACACGGCGTGAGTTGTAGAATTACAGTGAATGCACGTGCATGCCACTCCACCTCTACTCGCGCAGACTGAGTGAGTGCCGTCTTGAGAGACCGGGGGAGTCAATTCACACAGCAGGTAAGCATAACCGTACTATAGGGTCTTGACTACTGCATCGATATGAAGGCTGAGCACTGCGACCGCTCGAAGATAGACTATAATAATCAAGTATACGCGTCTGTATAATCTCTCTGAGTCAATGTTCTGAGTGTATATCAAGCATCGCGCGTGGCGATCAACACCCCGCTCTAAGCCTGTACTCCGATAGTGCTTCTACATTCTATATAAGAGATATTATTATAATGCATGTCAAAGTCTAAAAACCTTTTGAGTGTGAGAGAGAGAGCACCGATCGCATCCTCGGCTCGATCATCTCGTCAGTAGATCCAATATACAATCATATATATATACGGCGTAGTGAGAGAGCTAAGCACTACTATATAGATCTACCATTATAGAATATATGCGTGTATCCCGCACCGAGAAGATGTATATCCTTATCATCTACACGTACCTTCATAATTGTGTCTAAACTCTGTCCATCAAGAAGGCATGACTAGATACTCACCCTTTCTGGTCGATGTCATTTTCTAGTTTTGCCAGGATCCAATACTGGCACGGGAATGCTACCCGTTGGTGGAGTGAAGGTAAGTGTACACCACTTGGTGCTGATCTCGGGAAAGTGTCGGGAGATGGTCTTTTGCAGCCGCAGGCCTGAGGAATCGCCCCCAGAAGACGACTGTCAGAAACCATGACGGTCTTTGGGTTTTGGAGAAGTCCGAACAGACTGTCTACCGACAGAGGCCGTCCACCACCGTCCCGGCCCGTCTATCCGACGAAGTCGAACCGACATCTGACCTCCCAGATCCAGAGTCCAAGAGTCATCAGAGAGCATTGAGGTGATAATACTGGCACGACAGAGTTCTCAGTGCAGACATTTAAGTAGATTCTATATCTCGCGCGTTCTTCTATATATCTCGGAAACGACAACAACAAGGAAGTCAAGATTTCTCCAGTAGCCAGGCAGTTGTCATACAAAAGAGTTGACTGTTTATCGTGAAGTAGCTTGCCTAAAAGTAGGAATCCAGATAGAAAGGGAATGTCTGACTACTAACGGTTTTGGCATGAGTTGTGCGCTACGTCGCATGGAAAAGTTGCAGGGGCAATCGGCAGGTGGCGCCATGCTGCCTGGGTTTCTAGACTTCTCTGCAGAGTGGCTGCGATTAGATGTTCTAATAATATTAGGATGAGTGCGCAGATCCACATCTTGGGTTTGTTTGTAAGATGGGGATTGTATTGAGCCTGAGGGATGTGGGGAATTAAATAATTTGTATAAAAGAGGGAGTACACCATTTTGATTGATGTTATGGATAAAGAACATTTGAAATGAGCATGGATGTAATTTAAGACACCAAAATGTCTGGGGTTCGATTAAAGCCTAGCCGAGAATTAATTAACGCAAGTGAACGTTTTAATTATCACCGAAAGTGCTACTGAAGTACTCTCTGGGTGCCAAAGCTCAATCGCCAAGGCCCGACTGCCAATACAGCACGCTCACCCATCGCTTTTCAGTCACTGGCAGTAGGTTCCACTTTCCTTCTCGATGACATACATCGAATAACATAGGATCTCCACCAGACTCAGACTCACCAGAAACAAAAACGGGAACTTTTTGAATAGAAGATCGCGCATGCACTTATTCCTGAAAAAAACAACAACACACAACATACAGTTGGACGGCTCCTGAATTCGAGAACCATACGGCTTAGAACTCCTGTCAAATCTCTATATATATTATAATAAATTTTACCTCGCTACCGTGAGTGGTGAAGGATTTAACCCTTGTGGCCATTTCTCGCAACTCTACTGCGTCAACCGCGGGATTATAAAACCAAAATTTCGATGTTCTGTCATATATATATCATCCATTTTGGATATATATAAGGTTGACTACCAGTCAATTTTGTTAACTAAACGGAAAACCTGTAACCCCACTACAGGTGCTAGTGTCCCGAAAGACAATAAGATGCTCCATTTAGCTAGAGTATTTAACGAATCTGTTAGTTTATGTGTCCAACTTCAACCTGCCCCATGCTAGGCTCATATTTTTTCGTGGCTCGAACTCTTCAACCACCATGTTCTATTTTGACTAAAAAGACAACACAGCCATCTCATGTGGCTTTCTCTGCATTTCTGCCTGCACCACGAATCCCTACCTTTCGGGATATAGTAAACTTTCAGCTTATATTGGATAATAAGCACAAATGAATGTTTTTACTAGTTGTGAATCAATTCTGTGTCGTCTATACATTGACATGTAGGCCTACTACTTTGTAGGTTACTGTGAAATCCACAACGATAACGGCTCATTCGCATCCAGCTATTGAATAGTTTTAAAAACAAAAAAGTGTCTCACTGGGGGAACCGCAAGTACGGACACTTGATGTGCTGTGAGGAGTCTGTTAATTATCGAAAACTAAGTAATCCGTGTATGCACTTGAAATCGTGAACGAATTAATAATAATGGTCGTTCAAGCAGGCCTATCTTAAAACCCTAAAAAATCGTTCTTAAGTGGTGGTAAGCTGTCTGTGACAAAATTATCGCATTATTATTTAAAAGTGATTAAAACGTTAATTGGTGTTAAAGTTAGTGGCGTCTTAATTGACACTAGGTGTCTTAATTTTCATTATTTTTAAATATCATATTATATAGTTATAGTCATTTATTTATGCACTCCATTTACACAAATCGTGAAGGCCCATAATCTCAGGATCAAGTCCTATTCCCACAAACTCTAGGTCACAAAGTGTGGTGTGTGGGTCACTTAATAATTTTTTGAAAGAATTTTTGTTGTACTTGAATGTGTAAGTCAAACGTTAATTGGTTGTTAATTAGTAGGCGTCTTCATTAGTAATCGCAGACATTAAATTGCATAATTCTAGTTCGAGGGCTGATATACATGACACTGGCTTGAATCAGATATGCTCAATATTTATTTTTGGTAAATTTGGAAATGCAACCCAGCTTTCGTCGTGTTCGAACGAATCTAGCACTCAGGTGGTTGTATACGGGGCTCTGCCCCCTTAAAACCCCTTTCAGAGGAGGGCTGTCACCTCTCCCAACCCCGTCTGGTCTACAAAATCTTCACCTTGTATGTTCCAGCAAGATAAGAGACCGGGCATACCAGATATCTGAGACGTTTTCAGTAGATATAGGGGGTTTCGCCCCCATGTACTCCCTTTCAGGTAGAGCTGCCCTGCAAAATCTTAACCGTACGTTCAGGCAGGAGAGAGCCCAGACCCAGGAACAGTTTTAACCTCATCTGAAGCATCAACTCCAGACGGGCCAGGCTGTGGGGCACTGGGATATTCGGGTATTCCAGGTCGTTGGTGGCGGGAATTGCAATCGCTTACACTGCTTTCTTCGATTTTTAAAATCATTTTCCATGCACCACAAACCCACTGGTGTCTCTTTTCTGTAATGGCACGGTGTTTTACAGTGCGGGCATTGTACTTCCACTGGCAGTACACCGTGATCTTGTAGATTTAATAAGCTTGCTTCGTTATTTTGTTGAAATTTCACAATTAAATCGAAATATGGTTCTCAGAACCTACACTCTCTAGCCATGATGAAACTAATTTGAATTTCAAAAAGCTTCCCCGAGGCCCAGCTTCTATTGTCACGTGATGATATATTCCATATCTGATTGGTTCTATTGAGTGTCTATGTTCACGTCACGTTCACGTACGAATCTAATTGGCTCATTTGATTTCCCTCGCATACGTCATCCGCTACGAACCCGTCCGATTTCCCGTCGCTCTTAACGACTTTTTGTCATTTTGTCGCGGCGCTGGAGGCGGAAGGTTACCGCGGCTCCTGGAAATCGTGTGTTTTATACCCTCTATAACTCCGTTATTACCAATTTGCGCAGAAAATGGTATAGAAGAAAACTTTCATAGAATGATATGTTCTACCATATGGTAAGCTCAGATTCCTTAAATTAGCTGTGGGGTTGCATTTCCAGTAATAACTTGTTTTTAAATGGATTTTTGAGCCAATTTTTGCGGCCCTTACATGAATAATATTTTATTCATTATTTAGCACAAAGCTCAGGATTGTGCAACTTAAGACGCGCCCTTCCTTCACTGGTAAGGGGTTTCTTACATTATGATTTAATTCCACTTAGCTCTCCAGCCATACCAAAGAAGATTTCAACGTGAACAACAAATGCCTTTGATGATTGGAAGATTCGGACACGGAACTCACTCGCGGAGGATTCGGCAAGATGCAAACCCTCATGCAACTTCCACTTTCTACATGAAAAACAATATATGTAATAGGGTCAATTTTTTTTGACTGAATCTGAGAAATACATTTAAAAGTTTCCACATCCTTGCGAAGTGGTGTGTGTAAACCATACTATTCACAGAGTAGTCAGGTACCTTTTTCCATTATACTTGAAACTAACAATCATGCCTACATAATAAGTACTTCAATGGGTTTCTATTTGACTTATTATGTAAGAAATAAAAAGCATTAGGAGTTTCGCGACAAATAGAAAAAAAAAAACATGTCATAGAGACACGGTCACACAAATTGCAAAATAAAGTAGATTGCAATATGAACAATGGCAAGAAGCAGCCACTCACCTCCCTCTCTCTTTGCAGGACCACAAAGACGCCTACATCTTGCATATGTATAACAAGCTCAGCAAGAAACGCGCCGTTGAAATAGGTTCCCAAACCATCTACGACAGTGTTGCCAGCGTCGTGTGTCCCCTCACGTACGAGGCCGCCAAGCGGAGGGCCTACTTCTTCTAGGTCGAGTGGATGTTGTTGGTGCGGATATTTTTATTGGATTGGATGTTTCTCTCTTCTTGTTTCATTTTCCTCTTCTTTCCCTACTACTGCCTTTTCCATCTTATTATCTGGGTGTTTTTGTGCTGGATGGCCACGTGGAATAAAACTTGGGAAATCCTAGAATTATGTTAGAATTCATTTATTTACTACCCAAATACGTCTTCGTCTTGTTTTATGTTTTTGTGGAATGATTTTAGATTTGGTTTTCGGAATGGGTTTTTGGTCTTGATGTTTTTCAGATGGATATGTTTGTTGTGAATGTTTTTTGAACATTGTTTTTGGATTGGATGGTTTTAATGGGAAGTATTCGTAAGTTATGATGTATATTTGGGTATCATTGTGCAACCATTAACAGAAAATATCCTTGGCAGTTTGAAACGTATTAGACCAGTGGATCCCAAGTTTTTTTCTGGTCGTTATCCACGTCTCATGAGCGACCCTTGTCCATGACCCACCGTCAAGTATAACCCATGACTACAGTGTCTCTACAATAGTACATCCATTAGTTTAATAAAGAAATTAAAAAACTAGTAACTTTTGTAATTTTATTGGTTCCATTTGCTATTTTTTCTTTTGTTAGGAAAAATGCAGTTTGCCTTTTGCTGAATCTGATATGATTATTGGAATAGTACTAAAGAAGTACAATGTGCATCTACACAGAAATATGTTAAGTTGTGTCGAATCATTCAATATCGAACAGAATCTTATGTTAAGGAAGGGTTGGTTATTTTGGGTTTCATCTGTCTCGTTCGGATTCATGTCTCGGTTTGTCGTTCTGGGATTCATATGGATTCACGGTGAGACGATGATTTTATGCCCGTAAGGCATGGAATACGCCTTGCAATATTCAGATAAGCCACACATACCCAAAAGTAGTTGGAAAATCAGGGATGCCGACAGTTTCGTAGCGTCAACAACTATATTTAAAAAATATATTGTTGCTTGTGTCAGAATATTTAGCATGATTTTCTAACGATATTTTTCTGTGTAGCTGTACACATGAAATGTACATACGTCAAGTAAATTGTAAATGGCTTTATTGCAAACATGTGTTTTCATCTTAAACTATCAAAAAAGATAAATAAAATGTAGGAAACCTTATGATTTTGTTAAAATTGAATGTTTCTATACATATCTATATATATGTACATATATACGAGTATATATATATATAATATATATATATATATATATATATATATATATATATATATATATATATATATATATACATACAGTATATGTGTATACATGCATATATATATGTGTGTGTGTGGGTGTGGGTGTAGTGTATTTCTCAGCTGTGATTATTAAACTCTATCTGCCCGATCCTTTCCCTTCCCCGAATCATGCACAGACTAAAGCAAGCGCTGCCACCAACGGATTAAGGATGTCTGTAACCAGAGTATCGCTGTTTTAATAGAGACGTGTTTATCAAGAATTGAATGAGGGCAGAAAGTTACGTGTGTTGTGTGTTCGTGCACGTGTTCGGGACTTTGGTAGCGTGGTATGGCCGGGGAGACGTGTGCAAGTCTCACTCGCATGACATGCTTAACGAGAAAGTCTTTGGAAAGCACAACTGATGTAAATTTTATAAGTAATTTTCACGAAATAAACAAAGTCCACGGTGGGCAACATTTAGGCGTACTACGCGACCTTGAGATTGCCTTCGCCTTTGTCACGTTTTCTATTCATTTTTCTCCCCCTATGACACCTATGTTTACGGTCTCCTTTCCTTTACAAAAATCTCAACTTCACCTTCCCCGATCGTTTGACTTTTCATTCTTTTCGCACGTTTCTATTCCCAAAACCCTTATCTATATTTCTCAATGATTGTGGGCCATGTCACTGTTATTTGAGAGAAAAGCAAGTATCATATAACACAATTAGAATTTTATTAAATTAAAACATCATATAAAACATTTCTAAACATGAACTGAGAAAATCATATTTGGAAACATCGGGTTTTGCAAAATAAAATAAGAAGCTCCAATTTAAAAACTAGACACACTCGGGAGACATATTACCTTCATTATGTTCCATACGCAGATTCCCCTTGGCCGAAACGCAACACTTTCACGACCCCAAACAATGCAACTTAAGGGCGACTTAAGGGGATCCCTTAACTTAGGGCCGATGAAAGAGTGCTGGACGCTTGGCAAAGTCCAGGTAGGAGCGTGTTAATGAGTGCTTCCCAGATCCTTAGCCTCTGCTCGCCACGCTCTCTCTCTCTCTCTGTCTGTCTGTGTCTCTCCAGCGCGCTCTTGAACGAGGGTCACGTAATGGTTTCTATATATTGCAAAATAAAATCAGTAAAAAAAAAAAAAAAAAAAAAAAAAAAAAAAAAAAAAAATATGATATTAGAATTATAAAAAAATTATCTTTTAAATAAATTTTCATTCTAAAACTGAATAGGGTAATCACACTCTTCTTAAGTACCATCTTCCCCCCTGATTCGTGTCATTTTATTTTTTTTTCTTATTTTATTTTTTTTATTTTTATTTTTATTTTTCTTATTTATTTTAATGTTTTTAATTTTTTTATTTTATTTTTATGGAGCCTCTTAGATCAATGTGAAATGTTGGGGGAAAGGAACAATGACATAAAAGATTTCCTTGTTTTTTTTTAAAGTTTTAAAATGATTGAAATAAAATAAAACACATGGAATATTTGTCCC
>NW_020872597.1:97705-115205 GCF_003789085.1 Penaeus vannamei
TCATCATAAGATAGTAATGATAATGTTAATAATAATGATAAAGATGATGATTATAATAACAATAACAACAATTAATGATTATCAGTGATAACAATGATGCTAAGATGATTTTAAAAAATATATAATAATGAGGATGATGATCATGATCAAAATTGATAATAATGATGATCATAATAATGATGATGATGATGATGATGATGATGATGATGATGATGATGATGATGATGATGATGATGATGATGATAATAATGATAATAATAATAATAATAATAATAATAATAATAATAATAATAATAATAATAATAATAATAATAATAATAATAATAATAATAATAATAATAATAATAATAATAATTATAATAATGATAATAATAATGATGACAATAATGTTAATGATACTGGTAATGATAAAAGAGATGATGATAATGATGGTGATGATAATAACAATAATAATAATAACAACAATGATAATGATAATAATAATAATGATGATGTTAAAAATATTAATATTAATAACAATAATATCAATGATGATGGTAATAATAAAAAATGATAGTAATGATAATGATGATGATAAAAATAATAACGACAATAATAATCATTATCATTATACAAATAACGATAATGACAATAGTAATAGTAATAATGACGATGATGATGATAAAGATTGATATAATAATAAAAGCATAATTATTAAGAAATTAGAATATGTTAAGCGTATAAACCTTTTCGTTTAATTATTCTAAAGGTTATACTAATTAACCATTACTTTGAGAGTGAGAAAGAGAGAGAGAGAGAGAGAGAGAGAGAGAGAGAGAGAGAGAGAGAGAGAGAGAGAGAGAGAGAGAGAGAGAGAGAGAGAGAGAGAGACACAGACAGACAGACAGAGAAAGACAGAGAGAGAGACATACAGACAGACAGACAGAGAAAGACAGAGAGAGAGAGAGAGAAAGAGAGAAAGAAATGCCGATAGACTTCGAGACCCCAGAAGGCGAGCGACCCGAAAGGTCAGCCGCGCCAAGCCTTGGTGGCCACGACATCGGAGTAAGACATCGTGAGGCCCATTAAAGTCTCAGGGATCAACGGATTCTCGCCCCGTCTGCGCCTCTGCTTGATCTTCCCCCTCCCCCCCCTACCCTCACCCTACCCCCACCCCCCCCTTCGCCGGCAGCCCCATAGCCCTTCCCGGCACACCCAAGGGCCTGTCACGGTTATCAAGAAATATGTCTCGGCGATGGTGTGAGTCTCCCGCGTCACCCACCAGAGGGCATCGTGAGACAGATGGGGGGAGGGGGGGGAATTTAGACATTTTTTCCCCTCCTCCTCCTCCTCCTTCCCCCACTTTATGGCGGGTTTGAAATTGGGGTGGGTGGGTGGCTCCGTGTGTATGTGTGCGGGCGTGTGTGTGTGTGTGTGTGTGGCCGTGAGAGCGGTTTTATAGCGGGCGGTTTTATGGGGGGCGTCTCTGGTCTGCAAGTCGGGAGCGAGTTGTTGTGACAAAGGAGTAGTTTCTTGTCACCGGTGGGCGTTATCTTCAATCAGCCACGGGGCAGTAACGTGGCAAGTCAGTGAGTCATGTTGATGAGGCGGAGGAGAAAGGCCGGTTCCTCGTTTTCTGTTTCTGTTGCGCTGGCGGGGAGACTGAGGAAATCTGCGTCTCCTAATTTCTCTTTTTGTCTCTTCTTCTCTTTTTCTTTTTCTTTCTCTCTCGCTCTCGCTTCGCTCTCGCTCTCGTTCTAGGTCTCTCTCTCTCTCTCTCTCTCTCTCTCTCTCTCTCTCTCTCTCTCTCTCTCTCTCTCTCTCTCTCTCTCTCTCTCTCTCTCTCTCTCTCTCTTTCTCTCTCATCTTCTTGTTCATTCACTCTTCCTCTCTCTTTCATTCTCCCCTTCTGTTTCTTATCGCTAGAATCCTATTGCAACCCCACATCGATATGCTAGAAGGAAAATATACCTAAGTTAATATTCCAAAGACAACAGTGCAGTTATTTAATAGAATAAAAACGATTCTAACAGCACTCTCCCAAGCGTTCATACTATGCAATATGTGAGAGAAATGGATGAGCACACACACACACACGCACTCACACACACCACACACACATACGCACACACACACACACACACACATACACACACGCACGCACGCACGCACACGCACATCCACATCTTGAGGTCAAATCAATTATAATTTCTTTGCCGTATCAATTTCAACATGATATGAATCAGGACTAGCAGTAATTTGACTTTTTGTGATTTATGTTATTAATCTCATCATCAAATGAATATTGTAATAGGAATGATAATGATAATGATAATGATAATGAAAACTATAAAAAGGTAAAACGGCAATAAACAACAATATTTCTATGATCATTAACAAATGACGTGGCATATGATCGTGAGGGAACGTCAGCGTAGAACGTTCTTCAACAAAAGCGGTTCTAAAATGAGCTAAAAGCCTAAAACTTGATATTAAGAGTTATGTGTAGGGTAAAAAAAAAAAATAAAATAAAATAAAATAAAATAAAAAAAAAAGTGTAAAGGGGGTGTCACACTTTTTTTTTCCTTTTTGCTACCGTTGGTATATTAACCGAATGCGATGATTTCCAGTCAAACGATAATTATCGTTTTCACTGGCAAAATTTTCGTTAGCTTCTTGGTTCAAATCATAAGCTTTAATAGATAATCGTTATAGTAATGCAAAAAAAAAAAAAAAAAACTATTTACAATATAACACGATTCAAAGAGACATTCTAAATTGTAAATAATATTTCAAAATGGGCAAAATTCTCTCTTGTATTTAATAAAATCAGATACAATTTGGTAAGTAGCTGCTCGCTTGATTGTTTACATTTGTGTCCACGATTCCGTCAGCTGACTAGATGAGAGTAGCGAGAATACGCTCTTATTTAGCATTACACATTCGTTGTTTCGCATTAAATCGTCGCCACATAGCCTGCATAGCGCCCATCATCGCCAGAGCCTGTGCGGGGGTTGGAACCATCTTGCTGTGTTTAAAATTTTCGTCAGACGTGGTTCTCGTCGCTAGTGTGACTGCGCGCGCCGAAATGAGCACGATTTCCGTGGTGCAGCGGAAAAGTAATGCGGAAAAAGTTTTTAATACGAACTCAGTGATCATTGATCTACGGGAATAATGTCATGCATGGCTTATTAGTTCGATTTTTAAAAATATATATTTTGGGTATGTTTGGATTTTCTTATTTTGTTGCATCGTTTATCGTAAGAGAGACGAAAGGGGAGAAGGGGAGGAGAGAGAGAGAGAAAGGGGGAGGGAGGGAAGAGAGAGAGAGAGGGGGGAGGAGGAGGGAGAGGAGAGAGAGAGAGAGAGAGAGAGAGAGAGAGAGAGAGAAGGAGGAGGAGGGAGTGAGAGTAAGAGAGAAAAAAACTGCTTAGAGTGAGTAAGAGGAATTTGAACAAGAATATGTATGTTATATGTTTTTATTATTATTATTAACTTCCTCTCTCTCTCTCCTCTCTCTCTCTCTCTCTCTCTCTCTCTCTCTCTCTCTCTCTCTCTCTCTCTCTCTCTCTCTCTCTCTCTCTCTCTCTCTCTCTCTCCCTCCCTCCCTCCCTCCGTCTCTCTCACCAGCTAACAGAGACACAAGAAGACAGTACCAGAATATAAATCATGTTTTCAGATGACATGACCTTGTTTTGGGTGTTTCTCCTCTTCGCAAGTTTAAAGAAAATAAATTTGCTAATTACCAGTAACAATTGTATTACTACTTTTGTAAAATTCTATCATTTCTTCCTTTCTTTCTTCTGGTTTAAGGTATTTTATTCACGTAACTGAATTGCCAAAAGAACAAGAAAGAAATGTCTTTTATCTTACCATCAAGTGTCCAGCGATATATCTTCAAGTTGCTTAATCCTCCATCCCGCAAAAGCCATTGATATTTTCATTTATTCATTTATGTTGAGTATTTGTTTATCGTTTTGGTCAAAACAGTCATGTGTTTTTCTCCATATCTTAGGTAAGAAAAATAACCGTAAAACCTTACTCGGCCTACATGCTGTCAGAATATCCCAAAAACCGACAAACCTTCCGCAATCTGCCTTTGTATCTCGGGAACACTTAATCCTGTGAAATGCAAGCACACGAGAAAGCGAGTGTGATTCATAATGGATCAGTAAATAATCTTCGACGAGTAGATTTTTTTTTCTAAAGCTTACAAAAGGCGCAAGGGATGCAAGATTCAGCGGAAACGAAGACAGAAGAGCAACAACATGGACGTAATAACTATCCATAACCGATGAGAGTAGTTTTAAAAAAAGGAAATAATGACATTTGATATATCTACGTATGGATAACTTATAAGGTGATGAAAAGAACTGGCCAAGGTATCCATAAGCAGATTAGATAATTGCAGATGGAATGTGACCTCAAAGAAGCTACGATGAAACGTTTATCAGTCGTAAAAATGCCATTTGATATAAAGTGAAGACACATCATTCCCTCTTCTCTGCCTTCGAAGTGTGGGGGTCTTGCTTCATTCTTTAGTCCTTTTGTTTTCCTTTTGGTCTTTCGGGAACGATAATCAGACTCACTCTCTAGACAATACCGATGGTTCTAGACAGTAAAGATCTTATTGGTTATCAAAATAACACTCAAACCTAAATCCAAAACTACTTATTATAAAACCGAATAAGCACCGTAGGGTTAGTGTGTCCTGTGGCTTGCAGGATAGTTAAGCACTTGCTCTCGATTTTGCTTTTTTTGAGGGTCTGGTTTTGGACCAAGTGTTGAAAAATTTCCAAAACACTTAAATAATCTTAATTAGGTCATGACAATTTCGGGAAAAGTTTTGCGATCAGGTGTTTAGCAGAAATCAAGCGCACTGTATGATTCGCATGCGGTTGCCGTTCTAGCGATTTTTCCGCAATTTTTGTTTTCCTTTTTTTGTGGGGGGGGGGGTAGAGGAGAGTTTATAACGTAGCGGAAAGTTTTAGACAGTTTTCTCTATATTAAGCGATTATTAACTTATCTTTAGCTGGAAATGAGTTTTTACTGTCTAGCGTTTTTTTAGAGTCGTTTATCGGTTTTGTGGAAATATCATTGGCAATACTGTTTCCGTATTTTGTTGTATTTATATCGATTTTCCCAATACAGCTATCATTATCACAATATTTTGTTATTGATGAAACGGAAGGAAAAACAACCTGTAGGCAAGTTCAGATGAACAGGACATTGTTTTATCTTTCTTTCTCTCTCTCTTCTCTCCCTCTCTCTCTCTCTCTCTCTATCTATCTATCTATCTATCTCTATCTCTCTCTATCTGTCTATCCACCTAACACCTATCCACCTCTCTATCTATCTATTATCTCTCTCTCTCTCTCTCTCTCTCTCTCTCTCTCTCTCTCTCTCTCTCTCTCTCTCTCTCTCTCTCTCTCTCTCTCTCCTCTCTCTCTCACTCTCTCTCTCCCCTCCGACCCCTCTATTTCTAGCTTTCTCTCTCTCTTCTCTCTCTCCCTATCTCTCTCTCCTATCTCTCCTCTATCTCTCTATCTCTATCTCTCTCTATCTATCTATCCACCTCTCTCTATCTATCTATTATCTTTCCATCTCTCTCTCTCTCTCTCTCTCTCTCTCTCTCTCTCTCTCTCTCTCTCTCTCTCTCTCTCTCTCTCTCTCTCTCTCTCTCTCTCTCTCTCCCCTCCGACCCCTCTGTTTCTATCTTTCTCTCTCTTTTCTCTCTCTCTTTATCTCTCTCTATCTATCTATCTATCTATCTATCTCTATCTCTCTCTCTATCTATCTATCCACCTCTCTCTATCTATCTATTATCTTTCCATCTCTCTCTCTTTCTTTCTCTTCTCTCTCTCTCTCTCTCTCTCTCTCTCTCTCTCTCTCTCTCTCTCTCTCTCTCTCTCTCTCTCTCTCTCTCTCTCTCTCTCTCTTCCCCCTCCCACCCCTCTGTAATTATTAAGAAGTAAACAACGAGAGTGAGGGAAGGTTTGGTTATGGAAGATAACGATAATTAAATGGAAGTCACTTCACAGACTGAACAAGTCATCAGTAGAGAATTACTTTATATTTCATTAATTTTTTGTTATTTTTATATTTATTATTTTTTTAGTTATGTAGTTCTAAATATTTTTGTAATGCATTAAATATTTCGTTCTTTTTATTTGTAATGTCAGTCGTTTTCAATAATTATATCATGTAAAGTTAATTTCTTACCTATCGTAAAAAAAAAAAAAAAAAAAATATATATATATATATTATATATATATATATATATAATATATATATATATATAATATATATATATATATATATATATATATATATATATATATATATATATATATATATATATATATATATCAAGGTTCATAAAAACAGCCCAAGTTATTAAAGCTGCAGCCAGGTGTATTCTAACTGGTCGTAATTCGATAGAATAATTAGAGAATCTCCTGTGTGTGGGTAATTTTAGCATTTATATACACACATGTGCGTTGCGGAGCACTTGTGACCGCCAAACATCAATCAGTGATGTCAGAACTTGTTAACATTTCCTATCGAAAAATTTGCTCAAGTATCGCTCCTGTATTCCGTAATGACGTAGTTGCTCCTCTTATATTGTCCGAAATTATATCATTATCATTATTCATTTTTATTATCATTATCGTCCGTATTGCTACCGCCAATGCTTTAACTCGATCCTACCACGATGTTTTTCTTCACCGTGCAAATGTATGATATGTCGTTTAATTCACTTGTCATTATCGTTATAGCTATACAATCATGTTATTTACGTAATGGTGATTATTAATATATTATTTTTGTTTACCTCATCTTACATTCAAAGAAAACGGACATGATTCATCGACCTCACAGAAAATGTACTACTTTTAGGGGAGACTTTTTCTTTATTTTTTGTTTCATTGGGGACGAGAGGCACAGATTTAATCATTGTTCAAATATGATCATCCTTTACAAATAAAAATCTTTCTATACAGTGTCAATGATTACAATACCGTTATCTCTGAAAAGTAGATCGGAATGAAAATGGCAACACCACTATCATCTTATTTCAAACCATAATCACGAGCGCATGTACCAAGTCTATTTTTTTCTAGCGATGTGAATTGTCATTATCCCTACTGTCATTATTGTTATTGTTGCCATTATTGTCTTGTAATTAACGATCACAAAATTTAACCAAAACATTTGTCTGTTGGAGCGCAATCCTGTTTATTATTGTCATTATTCCTGTTTCTCGTGCTCACTCCTAATACATTTTTATTATTTGTTAATCAATACAGTTAATAAAGCAGTGTAGGCACAAATCATAGTATGCAACTTGCAACAGTGAGATAAAGATGGTAGATATGACGAAACATAGAATAAGTTACATTAACGATGATATAGTATTGATAAGGCAAACTAAAAATAAATATCTGCTTGGTGATCTTATAAACCAGTTCGCACTGCATTTTTTAATACCAATATGGTGAAGTATATCAAGCTATTCATATAACTCACGCATACACACGTTCTCTTTCTCTCCATCTCTATCTCCCTCTCTCTCCCCATCTCTATATCCCTTTCTTTCACTCCTCTCTCACTCTTTTTCTCTCTCTCGGCACTCTTTCAATGCTCCCCCCCTTTGTCTCTCACTCTTTCTCTTTTCTTTCTTCTCTTCCACAGCCTCCCCCCCCCTGTCTCTCTGTTTGAAAATTCGTTTATTGTGTTAATTGTATTGATACCATATTTTGGTTTCCCTCTTTTTCTTGTCTTCTTTCTTTCATTCTCTTATCTCTCGTGTATTCTCTCTATCAGTCTGTCTATCTATCCCTCTATCTATCTATCTATACACACACACACACACACACACACACACACACACACACACACATATTATATATATATATATATATATATATATATATATATATATATATATATATATATATATATATCGAATATCGTTCCATGTCACATCATAGAGCTTTTTATACGAAATGGCAATATTGAATCTTACTTGATTAGAAGTGAATAGTTTATATATTTGATACAAACTTGTTAAAAGGAAGAATTTAAACAAAGCGAGAATTGAAGTCCGTAAAAATCCATGTTTGTCCTTAATTCTTGCTGATGAAATGGAATTCAAATATTTCAATAACTGTTGATAACCTAAAGACTGTCATCCTTTCCTCCTATCAGATTTTGTTATCCTTCTATAATTATTACACAGTAAAAAGGTGAGAAAAAAATTCCCACCCAGTCCGTCCAGGTGGGATCGTCAAAATTGCCGTTGCACTCCCTCCCTCCTAATATTGTCAAAGGTCCGGAATAATGATAGTTACCCCTACAAGTTAGAGTATGGGGTACTCTTTAAAGAAAACTAATAGTAAGGGGAGACTATTTTAATTTAGAGGGATACGTTTTGTATTCATCTATTATCTTATTCTTAGATGCGATTCCCTGGTCATTTCGATCTTTCTCGTCGCACCCTCGAGCGTCGCACCTTGAGGGTTAACCTCTGCTTGCAGAACTAGTACATTTTCCATCGAAGTCGTAATCTTAATTGTATTCTTTATACTACAGGTATTTGTGTCATATTTTTTTAGTGGTTTTACATTGATTTACTGGCTTGCATTTTTTTTTTATTCGATTGCTTTAAACCAAAGGAAGTCGTCAGAAAAGAAGAATCAATAACTTAAATAAGGCGATTTAAGGAGGGTGGCTCTTGGTCACGCACATACACACACACGCACACACACATATAAATCTATATGTGTGTGTGTGTGTAAACTTTTTTTATAATGTTTAAATATTTTCTCTATTATTCCATACTTATATTACGAATGACGTGGGCGTTTCAGAAATTGAAAATCCCTATGAAGGCCAGAAGTATTGTGGGAGATGAAAAAATAAAAGCAGAATTAGCTCTGTTATTGCAAATTTACGTCAGATAATGACCGTCCACGTTACTCATGTTAAATATTACCGTTTTTTTTAAATAACTCCGACTCGGTCAACCAGAACCAGCATACCGATTTTATTCCGCTTTTAACTGAGTGTCATGCTGCTGCCTTCCACATGGCTGCCACCCTTAAAGATCTATGACCTCGAGATGCCACCCTTAAAGATCTATGACCTCGAGATGCCACCTCGAGATGTTCTGGACCTCGAGATGAGATCTATGACCTCGAGATGCCACCCTTAAAGATCTATGACCTCGAGATGCCACCCTTAAAGATCTATATCGATGATCGAGATGACCCTAAAGATCTATGACCTGAGATGCCACCTCGAGATGCCACCCTTAAAGATCTATGACCTCGAGAGGGGTCACTTTTGGGGTGTCTGGCTCGGACCCCCACCACTGAAAATGTCTGTCACTGCTTATTTCTGATAAAATGGGCATTACTGATGAATTTGAAATTGGTTTCAAGTTGTTACCTCATGGGCTGAGCTAGCATATTTTGTTGCCCAGGAAAAATGTCTGCCATTTATCATTTCTAATACACTTTATTATGCTTATTACATTTTTGACGTTTTTCTTAGTTCCTTACAAGACCTAAGCTAGCTCAAATTTTCCATATATTATCCTGCCCCTGTGTACTACACCCACCAGCAGGGGACCGGCAGAATTCCATTTCTTTGACTGTCCACGTACATAAATCACTGCTGGGCACAACTAATTTTGTTACCTTTCCAGCCCGGCTGACCCCTGTGGCTTCTGCTCTATATTAGGTCTGAACTCCAACATTGTTGCATGTAATAAAAAAAAACTCATTTCGAACAAAATTTTATTAAGAAATAAAAATTTGCTTACATCTCAGCCGTGCAGTGACAAAGGGAACGAAATATCTTTAAGTAGTGATATACATGAACAGTCATACTTACAGACAAATAAGGAGTTGAAAATTTACAGAAATTCCAACAACAGTGCATCTGATTCTTATACCTTATTGACATTTGTTTGCTTTTACGTTTATCATTATTATTATTTTTTTTTTTATCTCAAAAACAATGTATATTGATGCCTTTTTAAATATTCTAGGCCATCGCAACAATGGCAGAGAAATACAAAATTACAAATTATGATTTTTTGGAACTAAATAAACCATTGCCTTGACCTTCATCTATACTATCACCAAGGGACGCAGCGTAGTACTTATTACCATCAGACAGCAATAACAGAAAACAATACAAAATCACGTATTGAAAGTAACAATGCATTGGTTCAAAAATAGTATTGGTTAACTGTGTATTACATAACCTTGACACTGATTTAAATGGGGGAAAATACTCGCCCTATCCATCGCCGAATACCTATTGTTTAATAAGTTGGTGACAAAACAAGAATTCAGGAAAAAAAAATCAAGGTTAAAAAAGACGTCTAGACTAATCTGTGTAACGCCAGGCTGAGAGACATTGTTTATAAAATATTCATATAAAACTACCTCCATGATGGTTTGAAAGAAACAGCATTTAGTGCCTTAGAAGAAGTAGGATCTCCGCTTGGCAGCATCATAGGTGATAGGACAGTGTTCTTTGGCAATTGCATCATAGATCCCCTTGCTTCCTATTTTAATGGGCGTCTTCTTGCTGAGCTTGTTATACAGATGTACGATGTAGGCGTCTGGATGGTTCTGAAAGAGGGAAAAGTTCAGCATGAGTATGGAGGGAAAAGTACAGTACATTCAGCATGGGTATGGATGGTCCTGAAGAGGAAAAGTACATACATTCAGCATGGGCTGGAGGGAAAAGTACAGTACATTCAGCATGGTACGGAGGGAAGTATTACATTCAGCTATGGAGGGGGAAAGTACAGGCATTCAGCATGGGTCTTGGAGGAAAGTACAGTACATTCAGGCATGGTACGGGAGGGAAAAGACAGCATTCAGCATGGGTTTGGAGGGAAAAGTACAGTACATTCAGCATGGGTCTGGAGGAAAAGTAAGTC
The DNA here is from genome assembly GCF_003789085.1 of Penaeus vannamei. Classification (NCBI taxonomy): domain Eukaryota; kingdom Metazoa; phylum Arthropoda; class Malacostraca; order Decapoda; family Penaeidae; genus Penaeus; species Penaeus vannamei. The sequence continues at coordinate 108,648 of NW_020872597.1, forward strand.
CGGCATGGTTTGGAGGGAAAAAGCATTCAGCATGGTCTGGAGGGAAGAACAGTACTTTAGCATGGGTATGAGGGAAAAGTTACAGTGTGCATTCATTATGGCAGTGGGGTATGGAGGGAAAAGTAAGTCCAGCATGGGTTTGGAGGGAAAAGTACAGTACATTCAGCATGGGTATGGGGGGGAAGTACAATGCATTCAGCATGGGTATGGAAGGTGCATTCAGCATGGGAGTGGCATGGGTTTCTGGAGGGAAAAAGCAGTTACAACATTCAGCATGGGTATGGGGAGGGAATTCACATGGGTGGAGGGAAAAGTGCATTCAGCATGGGTTGGAGCATTCAGCAGAAAAGTACAGTGCTATTCACATGGGTCTGGAGCGGGTACAAAAGTACAGTGCATTACAGTGCATGGTTGGAGGGAAAGAGTACCAGAAAAGCATTCAGCATGGGTATGGAGGGCAAAAAGTACAGTCATTCAGCATGGGTTTGGAGGGAAAAGTACAGTGCATTCAGCATGGTATGGGGGAAAAGTAGCCAGCATGAGTATGGAGGGAAAAGTAAGTCCAGCATGAGTATGGAGGGAAAAGTAAGTCCAGCATGAGTATGGAGGGAAAAGTACAGTGCATTCAGCATGGGTATGGAGGAAAAGTACAGTGCATTCAGCATGGTATGGAGGGAAAAGTACAGTGCTTCAGCATGGGTCTGGAGGGAAAAGTACAGTGCATTCAGCATGGTTTGGAGGAAAAGTACAGTACATTCAGCATGGGTATGGGGGGGGGAGTACAATGCATTCAGCATGGGTATGGAGGGAAAAGTACAGTGCATTCAGCATGGTATGAGGGAAAAGTACAGTACATTCAGCAGCAGCAGTGCATTCAGTATTGGAGGAAAAAGTACATGCATTCAGCATGGGTTTGGAGGGAAAGTACAGGCATTCAGCATGGTATGAGGGAAAAGTACAGTGCATTCCAGTGCATTCAGCATGGGTTTGGAGGGAAAAGTACAAGTCAGCAGTACAGCATTCAGCATGGGTTTGGAGGGAAAAGGTGCATCAGCAGTATGTACATTTCAGATAGGTATGGAGGGAAAAGTAAGTCCAGCATGAGTATGGAGGGAAAAGAGCGTACAAAAATGGTAAGTGCATTCAGCATGACAGTCAGCAAGTATGGAGGGAAAGTTAGCAGGCCATTCAGCATGGGTATGGAGGGAAAAGTACATGCATTCAGCATGGTATGGAGGAAAAGTACAGTACATTCAGCATGTATGGAGGGAAAAAGTAAGTCCAGCATGAGTATGGAGGAAAAGTACAGTACATTCAGCATGGGTATGGAGAAAAGTACAGTACATTCAGCATGGTATGAGGGAAAAGTAAGTCCAGCATGGTATGGAGGGAAAAGTACAGTGCATTCAGCATGGGTATGGGGGGGGGGGAATACAATGCATTCAGCATGGGTATGGAGGGAAAAGTACAGTGCATTCAGCATGGTATGGAGGGAAAAGTACAACATTCAGCATGCATGAGTATGGAAAAAGTACAGTCATTCAGCATGGTATGGAGGAAAAGTTACATACATTCAGCAATGGGTATGAGGAAGTACAGTACAGTACATTCAGCATGGGTATGGAGGGAAAAGTATTCAGCATGGTATGGAGGGAAAAGTACAGTACATTCAGCATGATATGAGGGAAAAGTATAAAAAGTACATTCAGCATGGGTATGGAGGGAAAAGTACAGTACATTCAGCATGGGTATGGAGGAAAAGTACAGTACATTCAGCATGGTATGGAGGGAAAAGTACAGTACATTCAGCTATGAGGGAAAAGTACAGTACATTCAGCATGAGTATGGAGGGAAAAGTACAGTACATTCAGCATGAGTATGGAGGGAAAAGTACAGTACATTCAGCAAGAGTCAGCATGGAGGAAAATACAGTACATTCAGCATGGGTATGGAGGGAAAAGTACAGTACATTCAGCAAGTAAGTCCAGCATGGTATGGAGGGAAAAGTACAGTACATTCAGCATGGGTATGGAGGGAAAAGTAAGTCCAGCATGAGTATGGGTGCTCATGTGTAAACTCCTGAAGACGAAAAAAAAAACAAAAATATAAAATAAAAATAAAAAAAACTAGCCTTCGAGAAGTGTTCTCCCTTGTCGTCATGGAAGAACTTCTTCCACAGGGGCCAACGCAGGAGCTGCATCTCCCTCAGAGGTCTCAGCTCCACACTGTCGCATTGGTGGAGATACACTTCATTCAGGTCCTTGTTTTTACACAGCTTTTTCGCCACTTCTGTCGCTGCCCCGGGACCGTTGACCTTCCACGTTGCGATCTGAAAGTAGGAAAGGGGGGGGGGGGTACAGTGGCAAGGTATCCGACAGTATAGGGCATCGAATTATTTATTTGATTCTAAATGTAGTCACGGTTTCATCGGGGAAAGGGTTAGTTTAGTTCGGATGGACTCGTTCGTTTATGAAGGCGCGTGGACACACACACATACACACACACACACACACACATACACACAACACACACATACACACACACACACATACACACACAAAAAAAGAAAGCTTTAGCTAATATTTACTTTCCCTCTCATGCCACTTATTGCAGGACATCTGATTGGTTGCTGGTTCTACGTTATAGCTATGTTATCTTTGTTGCTTAATCTGGTGACCAATGTGCACTTACAGATAACACTGGCTCTAGAACTCAGAATTGTAATATTGTTTTGATAAGGTCAATTTCCGTGTTACGCTTAAACCTGACGCACTCTGAATTCCTATGCATCTGTTGTATGATACGCTATTTCTATATATATCTTTTAAATAACATTTTTCAGCACCGCCGTACCAGACCGCACGTGCCTCTCGCTTGAGTAACGCCGCTCATCGCACTTCGCACGAGGTCTTATTCCTTGTTTTCGCCGTACTTCCGTGTTTCCTGGGGTATAAGATACTGAAGCAATAAGGACGGAAACCGATTTACTGATTTAAGATTAACGCCACTCTGACGGGCCGTCGACGCTGGTGTAGAGCTTGAATTTCAAATTAGCCATTTCTTGTTTATTTATTTTTATCAATAAAAAAAATTATATTGTGGTAATTAACTCTTATATTTTTTACATATAAAATCTCTACTAATTTTTTTGTTGACTATAGATATTTAAAGATAATAATCTATTCCTTAAAGGGCATATGTGAAGTAATTATTGTGCATTGTTTTTTCTTTGAATATTGTTCAATAATGTATGCTTAGCCTATTCGTGCAAAAAAAAAAAAAAAAAAAAAAAATCGAAGAGACCCTCTGGTATCCCCCAAAATCCCATAGCAACGCCCTTAGGAACGAAGATGCAAAACTCGGCGGTCTTCGGCAATCCCCGGTTGTGACGTCATTCCCAGGACCAGGGAGAATCTTGCTGAATAGCGTGATACACACAGTGCACCCGCGAGTCAAGGATATCATGGAATTGTCCCAATGTCAAGCTATTGAAGTTTGTAACAAAGAGATGTCGCGGTGTTGTGTAGCAATTCATTGTTCCCATTCATGTCACCAGCTATTTGAATGGCCAGAAGACCGCGACAGAGCAAGGAAGTGGACACGTTTTGTGCATGCCAAGCGGAGCAACTTTCAGCCTGTGCCAACCAGACTTGCCTGAACACTTCGAGCCCCGATTGTTTTGCGAACAGAATGGCTTACGACATGGGATTTGCAAAATGGTAGGCCATTTCCAATTTATATTTGTCATGATCACAACAGCGCAAAACAAACTCTGAAAGAGCTTGGCGGCGTAGCAAACATTCATTGCGTGGGTACGACACAGTGTGCCCACTGTATTGCAAGTCTGCATGTATTACTACACATAGGTAAGGTAGGTATACCCCAATAGTACAACACAAATATATACCGATGCCCCTCCACCACTCGCGAATGGATGTAGGCCTACGCCATGAGTGCAGACTAGAGATAGCTCAGCCTGCAGAAATTTTGTACCATACAGAAGTGGGATCACATGTTCGACAAAAAATAATTTAGAAAATTACCATTCATTCAATCTCTTCGGGTCTCGACGCCACTCCATGTCTGGCTGGTTTGGCACAACTTCCACGACATCCAGTGTCGGGCTCGTGCATGTACGGTCCAACAACCATCAACCATTGATATTTCTCTTCATCCAACTCTTTGAAAATGTAGGCACCCTCTGAAGAACTTATACTAATGTACTCGTCGGAATAATCCGCTGAAACTTAATTGCCGCTGTAGTCTTGTAGTGAGTCCGCCATGTACAATGTACTGAATGCAGAGAATGCTGTGATCGTGTTCTGGACGTCACACATCCGGGTTCCGGATTTTCGCGGGAAAATATAACTTGACCGGAAAATCGAAAAAAATCAATTTTGGGATATTATTTTATTTTATTTTTTACTCTTATTAGAGATATGGTTTGCAAGCGAATTCTCCTTTTTTAAAATTTTCAGTTGTTACTTCACATAAGCCCTTTAAGCGAATCACAGACCATGGCCTTTAATTACACCTTGAAAAGCCAAGAGTTACCCGAAGAAAAGTGACACGATTTGGCCCAGATAGCTACGTGCCTGGCGAGACCATCTCCTATACAAGGCCAGTCGAACCAGGCCTTTACAAGGTGCATAAGTTGAACAGCGTCTATATCACTGAAAGGGTTGTGCAAAAAAGGATCTGTGAAGTTTCATTTATATCCTTGGAACATACTTCCCAACCATCATAATGGTTTCTTCCAGGTTCCAACTTACATATGGGTCTTGCTATATTTAATTTTGGTGAAAAAAAACTATCAAAAGTTCTAGAATTACACAAGGGTCATTTGACCATAACCTTAATCCCTCATAAAAAAAACGGTAAAAATCGCCACTGACAAGAATTCAGCCTAAACAGAATATTAGGTTCTTTGTTCCAATCAGCATCGTCTCAGGTCAAGGTATAGTTTTATGAAGTCTAACCCTTCTAACGAGGCTTACCGAACTAGCATTTTTTCTGTGGGAATTGTTTCAATCGCTTGCGCACTATTAATACCGGCAGAGCTATTCCAAAAGGTCAAATTTAACCAGCAGGACTACCCGGAGCTGCTGTGTGACCATCTGCCCGAGTCTTCCAAGCACGCCAAGGACAGCATCTAGCAGCAAGATGGTGAGAGAGAGAGAGAGAGGGGGGGGAGGGAGGGAGGGGAAGAGAAAGAAAGAACGCTCATCTCCACCTCTGTCTCCCATTCCCTTCGCTTCCTCCACCTCCCCATCTTTGTCTTCAGGACTCGAGGACTGGACGGTACACTTTATAAAGGACTGGCCGAGGAATAATCCAGCTCTGAATCCTATTGAAAACTCGTGGCACCTTATCAAGAGGGATTTACAGAAGGCCATCATGTATGTACCCAAGCTTAATGCGTCAGTTAGTGAGTCCTGGGCAAGATCTCACATGATACCCTCAAGAAATTTGTCTATCACCCTTGAAATTTTCAGACTGTAAAGATGTGAAAAGGCAACCCTACCAAGTATTGAAATATAGATCTAAACACATTCTCGTATATAAATTCCTCAATGAATTCACTGATAAGCAAAGTCAGAAAGCAGGGATACTTTTGACGAGTATTGTATGAATTTGAACATATAGTGCTCCATACAGACTACTTTGCACTAACCTTAAAGTTCTTCTTCAGGTATGCCATAAGCTCGAAAGCGAACTGGTGGCCGGCGTCAAAGTGCATGATGGCGTTGTTGGCCACTTTGCCTTCTTCGTCGTAAGAAACCATGTTCCGTATGTGGGTAAGGTTCCTCACGCAGATACAGTCGGTGTCGCTGTTCAAACCTCCCCACAGCCACAGCAGCACATTTCTCAGCAAGTTGGATACGTTGTTCGCAGGCCAAGCTGTAGAAAGTAGGAAAAGTTTCATTTTTTACTTGCCGTTAGTTTGTTTAGTTATTTACTTCCACACACACATACATGTGTGTGAGGGGAGGGGGTGGTAGATAGATATATTTACGTATGTGCGTATTATATATATATATATATATATATATATATATATATATATATATATATATATATAATGTGTGTTTGTATATATATACATGTGTGTATTTTTGTGCGTATCTGTGTGTATGTGTTCATGTGTGCTACTCTTTTAAAGTAAGATTCGACAGCATTTCTATATCTCTACTCACGTGTATTGTGCGCCCATTTCCCTGCCATGAATATCTTCTCGCACGGAGTTCCATTGAAAATCTTGGTGAGGTCAGTGCCTACAACCTTCAGGTTCTCGTAGGCCTCCTCGAGGTTCGTGATGAGGCCATCTCCGTTGTCAATCACGGGAGACGTGGTATGGAACCAGACCTTGGCCAGGGGGTTCTCGTGCGCATAGCTGAGAGATGGTGTTCAAACCGAGTTACTTTTAGAAGGCCCTTTTGATCTCCTCTCAATACCATTAAGTGGATTTCGTGATAACAGCCGACAGAGCAGTTAATTCTCGTCATACAATTCCAGGCATAGGATCTTCAAATGCTGAATCAAATTTTCAGATTTCAT
>NW_020872597.1:120205-127705 GCF_003789085.1 Penaeus vannamei
TGTATGTATATATATATATATATATATATATATATATATATATATATATATATATATACATGTATACATATACACATATACATATATATATACATATATATATATATACATATATATATATATATATATATATATATATATATATGTACATACATATATATACATATATATATATATTATATATATATATACATATATATACATATACATATATGTATACAAATAAGTATATACATATATATATATATATATATATATATATATATATATATATATATATATATATATATACATACATGCACATCAACCGATACTTTTGTATTGGTATCGGTGTAGCTATTCAACAACAGTTTTATCGGTATCACTAAGGTATTTTTCTTAAGATGTATCGAATAAAATCAAGAAATCGAATCATCGATGCATTATATAACTCTATCTATCTATCTATCTATCTATATCTCTCCCTCTCTTCTATCTATTCTATCTTATCTTTCCTCTCTNAGGGAGAGAGACGAAGTGACGACGTCGAAGATATGAGAGAGAAGATGGAGAATGAGATCAGGAGGAGAGAGCAGTAGGGGGACAGAGGAGAGAGAGAGAGAGGCGAGACCAGATGACGATAGGTCTTAAAGATGTGAGGACGAGAAGAGAGAGAGAGAGAGCCAAAACCTTGACAATAGGTGCGGGTGCACGCAGAATACTGAAGGTGTGTCTGCGTGTATCTCTGCATCTCCGACCGCTTGGTAATTTTATTAGACCTTCTGCGGGTGGCGTCAACATCACCCATCATGTATCGAAATGGTCAGGACATGATGGGTTGTATGTATATGCAAGATTTGGTATCCAAGACAGGTGCTTACTAAAAGAAGGGTTGGGGAAGAAGGGTAAGGAGAAGGGGAGGTGGAGGGGATGGAGGTGGAAAGAAGGAGGGAGAGAGGAGAGGTATAGGAAAGGGAGAAAGGAAGGAAGAGAGAGGCGGAGCGAGGAGGAAACGGGAGAAGGGAGAAAGGGGACGGTGAGAGGGAATAAGGAGGAGGATAAGAATAGGGAAAAAGAAGTGAGGAGAGAAGGGAGGGAAGAAGAAGGGGAGAGAATGAGACGAAATACCGGGAGAGAAGGAAGAGGAAGAGTAGTGAGAAGGAGTATTGGGAGAAGAGGAGAACGAGGAGAGGAGAAGACGAGAAGAACAGGGAGAGGGAGGAGGAGAGGAAAAGGAGGAGGGGAAGGGGAGGATAGAAGGGTATTGGTACCCCGGCCGGGTGACAGCGTCGGACAATATGACAAGGATGACAGACATGAACGGTGGCTAGAGATTCCTGTGACACATACCAAGTACTCTCGAAGGGTATAAGGGAGAAGGGGTGAGGGTAGAGGTAGAAGGGGGGGGGGGGGGTCGGTTCGGTCGTCATCTAGCTAAGACACGTTTGTATTTTCTGGAGCATTTTCGTTTTATCATTAACCTTCTTTTTTTTTTACATTTTCCTTAAGACAAAAAATATCACCTTAATAAATCTAATCTCCCATCGCCCAATTTCACAATACCAAATCATCCTCAGATGCATATAAACCAAGGCTAATCTCTGTTTACAACATAGCAATAACAACCGTATCATCTACTGAACCACAATTACCCACTTTTCCTCTCCTTCGCAGCACCACGCAGTCTACCACTGAAACCACAATCCGACGAACAGGTCAAGAAAGGGGAGCTAGATCGGTAGCAACTCGAGGAGGTGTCATGGCGTCTGTTTTGATGACTGTTCAGTGAAACTCTCCTTCTCGCCTTCCCTCCTTTCCCCTTTCCCCTTCCCTTACCCCCCCCCTTTCCCTCCCCTCAACCGTTGAAATAATGTTCCTTCTTTTTTGAAAATTGAAGAGACCAAAATGATTGACCATATTCACAAAGTATCCGTAACTTTTGTGACGTCATCAAAATAAACCCCATGTGCTTTTTTTTTTCCAAAAATAGAATCAGACGCCATGACACCTCCTCGAGTTGCTACTGATCTCGCCTTCCTCGTCAAGAAAGACGTCTAGTTGGGCCTCCGCACCAGCCAGCCACCTCGCGATGTTATACACGATTGTGCTCAATGAGGGAGGTATGTGGGAGGCTGCCACAGTGTGATGTTGCTGAGAGCCTGCTGCAGTGTGGGTTATGCTGGCCTTATATTAGGTTCCATAATGCTATTATCACATTGAGTTTTTATTTCTTGTATTTTCTTAGGTCTGAGATCTGTTTGATCATTTTGGGGGCATAGAGCCGTATCGTATATGCAATTAAATCATATATAGGATGAGATGATTTAGAGGATTATTGTTTTTTCTATTCTTTTTTCATTTTTGTTTTTTTGTTTTTTGTTTTTGACTAATAATAACGTTTATAGGTTTTGTGTGTTCTAGGTCTAAGGGTTCTAAATTATGTGTTTTATACGCTTCTTGTGGTCTTCTTAAATCCAGTGTTATTATTGGCTTTTAATTGTTCTTCGATCCTCACATATATTATAACAATATCATCCTCCTGTGTTGTATGTCGTCCATGGTTTCTAGATTTCTCGATTCTAGGACTTGTAATCACATGATATCATATAAGAGAGAGAGAGGGGGAGGAAGAGAGAGAGAAAAAAAATGAAAGGTAGGTGAAAAAAATAGAAAGAGACAGACAAGCAAACCAATGTTCAGGTCCAAGGAAGCAAAGCACAATAATAATAATAATGAAAATAATAATAATAATAATAATAATGATAATGATAATAACAATAATAATAATGATAATAATAATGATGATGATGATGATAATGATGATAATGGTAAAAATGATAATAATGGTAATAAAAATAATTCACAAGCAGCGAGCAAACAACACACAAAACCCCACAAGCAAAGGGCACACAGCACACAAAACCACACAAGCAACACGCAAACAGTAATAAGGATCACAACAGATAGGGCCACGCAAACAAGACACAAACAAAGAGAAAAAACAACACACAAACAAACATCTCCCTCTCGACACCTCCCCTGAAATCACGGCACAATTAACAGTTATTAACACGCCGCTTAATTGGTATCGCACAGATTTGTTGCAATCACTCTTAATCGTTGAGCAATTTAGAGTCAAACCACCTGCTTCGACCCCCCTCTCTCCCCCTCTCATCGTTTCCCCTCTCTCTTCCTCTCTTTCCTGCTCTCTCTCTCTCTCTACTCCTGTCCCCTCTCTCGTCCCCTCGTCTGCTTTGATGGCTCCTTTCGTCTCTTTCCTCTCTCCTCTCTCCTCAGTCCTTACTCTCACTATTACCTCTGCTTTCTCTCTCTTTCCCTCTCTCCCTCGTCTTATCTCGTCCCCTTTTCTGACTTTCCCATTCCCTCACTCTCCTCTCTCTCCCTCTTTTCTCCTCCCTTCCTTTCCCCTTCTCCCTCCTCTCTCCTTTCCCCTCTTTCCTTTCCCCCTTTCCCTTCCTCTCATCCCCGTCTCCCCTTCCCCCATCTTCTCCACCAACCCCTTTTCTCTCCTCCCCGCCCCTCCCCTCTCTCCCCCCCCCCCCCTCCCTTCCCCCTCTCTCCCTTAATACGTCCTAAGTTGACGTACAAGTCATAACGGCTAAATAACGGACACAGTGATGTAGATTGTAATTCGTTACAACCGTTTTGTGTTCCATTGTAGAGGTGACGGTGAGGTCAGTCAAGGATTATGGTGTAGACCGTGATGACTTGCAGTGAGGATGGTGGAATGGTAGTTATGATGAGGAGTGAGGGTTATAATGTTAGTTATGATGATGAGTGAGAGTTATAAAGGTATTTATGGTTAGGAGTGAAGGTTATAATGGTAGTTATGATGATGAGTGAGTTATGGTTTATGGTTAAGTGAAGGTTAGTTATATATTTATGGTTTAGGAGTGAAGGTTTATAATGGTAGTTATGATGAGAGTAGGGTTGAAATGGTAGCATGGTAAGTAAGGGTTAATGGTCTATGGAGTTATGATGAGGAGTGAGATTTATGATAGTAATTATGGCAAGGAGTGAGGATTATGATGTTGTTTATAGCAATAACAATGGTATCGATGATAAAAGTAGTATAATAATGGGATAATAAGACTGAGATGAGAATGACGACAATGGTGATGTGATAATGATTAATAGCAATGCTGATTAATGATGGTAACAATGATGATGATATGAGATAGCATTATAAGTCCTAGCATTATCAGTAAATACGAATGCCTCTGTTATCTAATAATGAAATAGAAAAATAAGCCTTCCTTCTAATCTAAATATCCACATATTTCCTTACATTGTCTCTGTCCTTAATCATATACTTCGTACCCCTTTCTCTCCTTCTCTTCCTTCTTCCTTACTTCCCTCCATCCCTCTTCGCTCCTTCGCTCCTTAGAACATCTTCCCAAATCCCTCTCTCCATCCTTACTCTCCTTCCTCCCTTCCCTCCCTTCCTATTTCCTTTTTCTCCTCCCTCTCTTCCTTCCTCCTTCTCTCCCTCCCTTTCTCCCCCCTCCTTCCCTTCTTCTTTCCTCTCCCTCCCTCCCCCTCTCGCTCCATAGGAACCTTTTCCCGTCCCTCCCTCCCTTCTCCTCCTATTTTCCCTTCTCCCTTCAGCTCTAACTCTTCCCTCCTTCCCTCCCCATTTCCATAGACCCTTCCTTCCCTTCTTTTTCCTCCTTACTACCTCCCTCTGCCATTAATTTCTCTCTGCCTCTCTCCCCTTTTCCCCTTTCCTTTTCTCCATATCCACTCTCTCTCTCTCTTTGTTCCCTCCCTCTCCTCTTTTCTACACTCTCTTTTCTCTCTTTTTTCCTCCCTCTCTCCCTTCCTCCCCCAATTAGCTCTCCACCTTATTTCCTCTTCCTTCCTCCCTCCTGCCCTTTCCCACCCTCCCCTCCCCCCTCCCTCCATCCCCCCTCCACCCTCCCTCCTTCCCTTCTCCTCTCCTTTCTTCCCACCCATCCCCCCTCCCTTCACCTCCCCTCTCCTACATCTTCCACCCCTCCCCTCCATCCCCCTCTCCTCCTCCCTCCATTTCCCTCCCTCCTCCTTACCCTACCCCCCCCCTTTCCTCAACGTCCTGAGATCTGCTGAGCGGTTCTTGCCTGTAACGGCTCCTGACGATCCGCAATGCCCCTGAATTAGGCTGAGCGATGATCATCTCGCGCGGTGCTGACGAAGATGAAAAGAGGGAGAGAGAGAGAGAGCAGGGAAGAGAGAGGAGGAGGAGAGAGAGAGAGAGAGAGAGAGAGAGAGAGAGAGAGAGAGAGAGAGAGAAGAGAGAGAGAAGAGAGAGAGAGAGGAGAGAGAGAGAGGAGAGAAAGAGAGAGGAGAGAAGAGAGAGGGAGAGAGAGAGAGAGAGAAGAGAGAGAGAGAGAGAGAGAGAGAGAGAGAGAGAGAAGAGAGAGAGAGAGAGAGAGAGAGAGAGAAGGGAGGAGGAGAGAGAGGAGAGAGAGAGAGGGGGAGAGGATTGTAAGGAAGATGAGAGGGAGAGAGAGAGAGAGAGAGGAGATAGAGAGAGAGAGAGAGAGAGAGAGAGAGAGAGAGAGAGAGAGAGAGGAGTACGCTTGTTTGAAGTTCGGGCGATGGAGAAGGACTCGAGTTTTGCAGTTGGCTGACGGTGTAGGATTTAAGGAGGATGTATGTGCGTGTGCGTGTGTGGGGGGGGGGGTTGTATGGGTGTATGTGTGTGTGTGTGGAGAGGAATGTGTGTGTGTGTGTGTGTATGGAGGGATGTGTGTGGATGGGAGGAATGTGGGTGTGTCAGTGTTTCTGTGTGTGTGTGTGTGTGTGTGGAGGGAGGGATTTGGGTGGGTGTGTATGTGTGGTGTGTGTGCGTGTGTGGGGGGGGGGTGAGTATTTGTGTGTATGGATGGATATGTGTATATATGCGTTAACATAATGGGCATGAGTTATGTGTGGCTTTGTGTGTGTGTTTGCGTGTTTCTTTTAGAGTCAAATTTCAAATGCAGTGTTGATTCATGTGATGACTTACACCTTTGGTAACCCGCACAAAACAGGAGAGGGAGAGAGGGGCAGGGAGACTTATAGAGAGAGTTAATGAGAGATAGGGGGGGATAAGAGAAGAGAAAGAGATAGAGAGAGAAGACAGAGAGGCAGAATCCTATACAGACAGAATGAGAGAAAGAAAGACAGACTGACTGACTGGCTGACGGACAAACAGAAAGCTGGAAGCAAAGAGAGAGACAGACAGAAAGAAAGAGAGCGATAGTGTGAGAGAGAGGGAGAAACAAAAAACACTACCCCCCCCCCCCCCGCCCTCCCCAGCCTCCGCCAGCAAGATCTTCCAACACCAACTTTCCTCAGCTGAGCATCCACGCCACCACCACTCTCCCCCCCCCAACCCAACCCTCCCCTAACCCTTAGCAGTAACCACAAACGCCCACACTCCCGCACGCCCATGGGAACTACGCATTCCCCCTATCCCCCACGCCCATCGCGATGCAGGCAGGAAATGGGCGTGGAAATCCTATACGCGAGCGAGTGGGCGGCTTCCCTAAGGGGGTGGCGCCCCCAGCCGCGCCGCCGACAGCCCCCCGCCGCTCCGTGTGGGTGGGCCGCCCTCGCCGCCCGCCGCCCGCCGCCGCCCAGAGTGCTGCGTCATGCCCTTCCCGTGAGCCCTTCTTGACGCCATCCATCATCGCCTTCAGCCCTTTGACGTGGTCTACTTTGTGCCTATTATCGCTCTTTTTTTACTTCTTCCTTCTTTTCTTTCTTTTTCTGTAAATTTCCTTTTTCCTCTTTTTATGTTTTTTTTTCCATTTTTGTTCACTATGATTTTCTTTATTTCTTCTTCTTTTTATGATTTCTCCCCTTTTTCTGTATAATCGTTTTTTTACGATGTTTATGTCTATTATCTCTAATCTATCATTCTTGTGATTTCTATCGATACGATTATTGTTGTTATTATAATGATACTGGTAATAATAAGAGTAACGGCAATGATAAAAGTAATCACAATAATAATTGCTATGAAAATGACGTTGATAAGGATAATGATAGTTATAGCGATGATAATGACAATTAATGTACAACCACTACTAATGTTAATGATGATATTGTTAATAGTAATAACAATGAAAATAATGATAATATGATAGCAATAATGATAATAATAATAAGATAATAATAGTGATAATGATGATGATAATGATAATGATTATATTAATGATAGCAATAACAATAGTATTGATGATAATGATAAAGATGATAATAATATCAATAATAACAATGATAAAGATACTAATGAAATAAATGAAGATGATGATAATAATGAAAACGATGATGATAATAATGATATTAGTAATATTAATCACAATGATAATGATAATAATGCTATCAGAGCTGATAATAAAACATGATAATGATAATATAGAAATAATGATGATAGTATTAATGATAGTAATTATAATGAAAAAACGATAATGATAACAAAAATGATAATGATAACAAAAATGATATTGATGATATTAGTAATAATGGTGA
>NW_020872597.1:142705-145205 GCF_003789085.1 Penaeus vannamei
GGGGGGCTGGCAAAGCGTGGAGGGGGAGAGGAAGGAAAAGTCGGGGGGGGGGTTCTGGGTGAGAGGCATTTCAGGGGGGGGAGGTTAAGGGAAATGGCTGGGGGGGACGGGGGTATCAAGTGGGGAACTTATGGAGGGGAGGATAGGGGAGAGGATGAGGGGTGTTTGGGGGTCGGAGGGACTGAAGGCGGGTATAAAGGAGGGTAATAGGTAGAAGTTAGGGAGTATGGGTTGGGGGACCATGGGGTGATGGTGTATGGGGTGGGGTGAGGGGTTGGAGGGGAGGAAAATGCGTATATTTCGAATAATTAGGGAGGGAAGAGGAAGGTCGGATGGAGGGGACGACGGTGAGGGGAAGGGGTGGGAAAGTGGGGGGAGGGACGGGGATGGAAGGGTGAACAGGGAAGGAGGAATGGGGAGGTGAGGTGGTTGGAATGGGGAAATGGGAAAGGGGATGGAGAGAGAGAGAGAGGGCAGGTGAGGGGAGAAGGGAGAGAGGTGAGAGGAGAGGGGAGAGAGGACAGGTAAGGGGTTAGGGGATAGAAAAGGGATAGTGGACAGGTGAGGGGAGAGAGGGGAGAGGATAGGTAAGGGGAGAGGGGACAGAAGAGGAAAAGAGAGCGGATGTGCAAATTTAATAAAGAGTCGTTGAGAATATGAAATTTGATAAGGAAGAGAGAGAGGAAAATATGAAGAGGGGAATAATTTAAAATTTGATCGGCGAATGAGAGAGAGAGAGGAGAGAGAGAGAGAGAAGAGAGAGAGAGAGAGAGGAGAGAGAGAGAGAGAGAGAGAGAGAGAGAGAGAGAGAGAGAGAGAGAGAGAGAGAGAGAGAGAGAGAGAGAGAGAGAGAGAGAGAGAGAGAGAGAGAGAGAGAGAGAGAGAGAGAGAGAGAGAGAGAGAGAGAGAGAGAGAGAGAGAGAAGAGAGAGAGAGAGAGAAGAAAGAGAAAGAGAGAGAGAGAGAGAGAGTTCGACCAAATGGACCCCGAAACCGAGGCCTCGACCCCCTGGACCCCAGACCCCGCCCGAGACCCCTTCGCGCGGGCGTCGAGATGCCTCCCGGTCACGGCGCATAACCGACCTCCTCTGGGCTGTATCGAGTCATGCAAATTAACCGCTCGGGGGAATTTTACGGCGCCATCAAGACTTACGGCGGAAGGAGTCGGCTTGGCATATCGTCTCCATTTTTTTTTTTTTTTTTAAATTCTGGTTTATCCTTCCGTGCCCTTGTTTCGTCTTTTTTCTTTTGTTTCATATTTTTCTTTCTTCTTTTGTTTTATATTTTTCTTTCTTCTTTTGTTATATATTTTTCTTTCTTTCTCAGTGTTTATATTTTTATTTCTTCTTGTGTTTTTATATCTTGCTATCTTCTTCTTCATATGTTTTATATTTTCCTTTCTTCTTTCTTTTTTGTTATTCCCTTTTTTTTTTTTTTTGAAATCTCTCTGTTTATTGGGCTTCCGTTCGCGCGCCGCGGATGTCGACACGCGGAGTGGGAGGCTTAACCGGCGCCGCGAACGATCCGGCTTCCTGTTTGGATTTCATTTTCTTCGCGTCATTCCTCTCTTCCGGAATGTGGCTTCTGCAAGGCTGGCTTTTCATGGACGGACAGGTTGCTTACATGTATACACGCCGTTACATAGATATGAATATTTATAAATGTGTGTATATATATATACATGCATATATATATATATATATATATATATATATATATATATATATATATATATATATATATATATATATATATATATATATATATATATATATATATATCAGATAGAAAGATAGGTAGACAGACAGATAGACAGGTAGAAAGATTGATAGATAAGTAGGTAGATAAACAAACCGATTTAGATAGATAAATAGAGAGATAGGTATATTGATATACATAGAAATTTATTCTATGTATAATGTGTAAGCAGGTTAGTATACCTCTATAAACTTAGTTGTGTTTGTCTGTCCATGCGTATGCATCAGATCCTATCTACGTATCCGTCTACTTGCTCATTTATCCATCTTTTTTCTCTCTCTCTTTCTCCCTTCAAGCTTCCTGGCACTTGACACTCATCGTTGCCAATCTCAATGGCACCTCCTTAGAACACGGACGTCAGCGTTGCCAACGGCGCTACACCTCCCTGGCACTCTGCCCTCAGCGTTGCCATTTTTGAGGCGCCAGTGTATGTGATGCGCAGGGTTGCCAACGCCTGAATGGGGGAATTAATGGGTGTTTTCTGTGCATGACATCTGAGGCAAAGCTTCTCTCTGTGTCGCTTTGTTTTGCTTTATTTGAATTCTCTCTTTTCGTCTCTTTTTCATTCGTTTCTCGTTGCTGTTTGTTCTCTCTTTCTCTCTCTCCCTCTCTCTCTCTGTCTTTCTTTCTGCCTCTGCCTCTCTTTCCCTCTCTCTCTCTCTCTCTCTCTCTCTCTCTCTCTCTCTCTCTCTCTCTCTCTCTCTCTCTCTCTCTCTCTCTCTCTCTCTCTCTCTCTCTCTCTC
>NW_020872597.1:150205-153178 GCF_003789085.1 Penaeus vannamei
ATCCCACGGCGCCATGCATCACAGCGCAGGACGCCAAGGGGATCGCGTGCAAAGGCCCTCTTGATAATGTTATAATTCTTACTTCAAGACTACGCAGAAAGCTGTACCTTCCCTTGCTGTGCTATTATTCCAGTTATTTATATGTATGTATTTTTTCTGTTATTTTTCACTTTATTTTTCATTCTTTTTTTTTCTTTCTCGGGTTTTATTTATATATGCTTGGGAGTGGAGGGGGAGGGAGGGGAAGGGAGGGAGGGGAGGTATATGCTCGAGGAAAATATACATCTCAATTTGGCAGGTATGCTGGAAGGGGAGAAAGAGGTTTCTGCGAAAGGGGATTTTCTTCCTCGCTCTCTCTCTCTCTCTCTATCTCTCTCTCTCTCTCTCTCTCTCTCTCTCTCTCTCTCTCTCTATCTCTCTCTCTCTCTCTCTCTCTCTCTCTCTCTCTCTCTCTCTCTCTCTCTCTCTTCTCTCTCTCTCTCTCTCTCTTCTCTCCTCTCTCTCTCTCTCTCTCTCTCTCTCTCTCTCTCTCTCTCTCTCTCTCTCTCTCTCTCTCTCTCTCTCTCTCTCTCTCTCTCTCTCTCTATCTCTCTCTCTCTCTCTCTCTCTCTCTCTCTCTCTCTCTCTCTCTCTCTCTCTCTCTCTCTCTCTCTCTCTCTCTCTCTCTATCTTCTATCTCTCTATCTCTATCTCTTCTCTTCTCTCTCTCTCTCTCTCTCTCTCTCTCTCTCTCTCTCTCTCTCTCTCTCTCTCTCTCTCTCTCTCTCTCTCTCTCTCTCTCTCTCTCTTCTCTCTCTCTCTCTTCTCTCTCTCTCTCTCTCTCTCTCTCTCTCTCTCTCTCTCTCTCTCTCTCTCTCTCTCTCTCTCTCTCTCTCTCTCTCTCTCTCTCTCTCTTCTCTCTCTCTCTCTCTCTCTCTCTCTCTGTGTCAATCTGCCCCCCCCTCTCTTTATCTATCTATCTATCTGTCTGTCTGTCTATCTTTCAGTTTATGTTCGTATTTCTGTATGCCTGTATGTCTTATCTGTCGTTTCTATCTGTCTGCTTAATGGTCTGTCTCGGTCTGTCTGTCTGTATGTCGATAAGTATGTTTGTCTATCTATATCTATCTATAAAATATATCGGCCGGCCTAAGCAACATTCCAGAAGGTTCTCGCGATCCCGATTTATGGAGGTGTGTTACTGGGTGTTCTTTTGGCGATGCCCTGATTTTTTTTTCTTTTTTGTCTTTCTTTCTTAGGGTAGGGGTAGGGGGTAGGGAAGGTGTTTGTGAAGTAAGACTTTCATTGCGATGTTTGGTTGTGGGTTTGTGTGCGTGCGTTGGTGTGTGCGTGGGTTGATGTGTGCTGCCGTGCGTGGGTGGGTGCGTGGTGCGTGGCGTGGGTTGGTGTGTGCGTGGCGTGTGGTGTGTGGGTTGGTGTGTGCGTGGGTTGGTGTGTGCGTGGGTTGGTGTGTGCGTGCGTGTGTGTGGTGTGTGCGTGTGCGTGCGTGCGTGCGTTGCGTTGGTGTGTGCGTTGTGTGTGCGCGCGTGCGTTGGTGTGCGTTGGTGTGTGCGTGGTGGCGTGTGCGTGTGTTTGTGCGCGCGTGCGTTGGTGAGTATGTGTGTTGGCGCGTGTGTGCGTTGATGTGCGCGTGGGTGTAAATGTAGGTAAAAAAAAAAATGCAGAACAAGTTGTAATTATCATTTCTATTAAAAATCTTTTCTCGTTAACTTTTTACCGATCTATCTATTTATCTGGAAATCTATCGATCACTCCTCTCGTCTATTTAATTAATCTGCACTTATTTCCTTTATCCGCACTCTCCCTTCCTAACTCATTCCCGCCAAATTCCGTTTCCAGCGCACATCCATATGCAATCGAAACGTGGCCGTGATGACGTCACGAATCCCTCCTAACGCTCGCGTATTGGTAAATCCGCGCAGTCGCTCATCAAAAACAAACTTACGCGAACGCTACAAATCAAAACACTGCGGATGTTTATTGTCGATATTCACGGCGCCATAAAGATGAAAGTTAAGAATGAGAAATGGGGGAAAAATAAAAGATGGCGTCGTTTTGTTTTCAATTCAGTTTTCAAAGAGCGTCTCCGTTCCTTATTATATATGAGTGCGTGAAACTAATTAAAGAGTTTTGGGCGACAGGTGTGAAATATGGCTCAAAATATGTTCAAAGCGCAGGAAGAACAAGATGAATGGCCTAAGACTAAGAAAAAGACTAAATACGAAGAAATAAGAAAAAAATAATAATAACAAAAATGAGACAAAGATGGTGATCATGATCACCCTAATGATAATGAATGAAAGAACAAAAAAAGTAAAAGAAAGAATATAACATAGATAAACAAATAAACAAAGAAAAACAAATCTGCATCATATATCTTCGTTCATCAGTAGCAAAAAAAACAAAATAAATAAAAAAAAGATAAATCACAAACACAATAATAACATGATAATAACAATAAGAGAAGACCTCTGTCTTCAAAGAGTATTGCTAAACAGATTGCTTAAACATCCCCACATTCCTGACATGCCGGAGCGAGTGTAAACCTGTGTATCAATAACTAGTGCTGGAATAGTCCGCTGATACAGACAGGGCATGGGCGTGTTTGTGTGTGTGAATATGTATATGTATATGTGTGTGTGTATGTGTGTGTGTGTGTGTGTGTGTTGTGTGTGTGTGTGTGTGTTGCATACATACATACATACATAGTCTAGTGGTACAAACAGGGCGTGGGTATGTGGGTGTGTGTAAAAAAAAAAAATAAAAAAATAAAAAAATAAAAAAATAAATATTATATATATAATAATATATATATATATATATATATATATATATATATATATATATATAGTATATATATATATATGATATATAATATATATATATAGTATATATACTATATATATATTAATATATATATAATATATATATATATATATATATATATATATATATATTATATATATAGTATAT
>NW_020872597.1:157730-160230 GCF_003789085.1 Penaeus vannamei
TCCCTCTCTCTTCTTCTCTCTCCTCTCTCTCTGTCTCTCTCTCTCTCACTCTCTCTCTCTCTCTCTCTCTATCTATCTATCTATCTCTCTCTCTCTAATATCCCTCTCTCTCTATCTATCTATCTCTCCCCTCTCTCTCCCCCCCCCTCCCCCCCCCATCACATAGGTGTCACGTGTCCAAATTTTGATGGATGACCAGCCTTACAATGCCGTCGGTGTGTCTGTGCCTGTGTAAGCTTTGAGAACATACATCTTAAGACACTGTATTTTTTTTCTATTTTACTCCCTTCTCTATCTTTTTTTTTTTTTCTTTTCTTTTTCTTTTTCTTTAGTTTTTTGTTATACGCCAGCCCACGCGTTCCGCTTATAAAAGGAATTCTGGCGATGACCACAACGTTTGCATTCATTAACCCAGCGGATCATCACGATACCCAGTTGGTGGTCCTTTAGGGCCGGTTTGTGTTATGTCTCTAATTTAATTTTTCTACCTGAATATTCTACTTTTTTAAGGAAATCCTTCCGCATTAATCTAAACTAAAATATCAATCAGCCATCCGAATAAAAGTAATCGAACACTTAGGAAGAACTAAAGAACAAAAATATCACTTAAAATTCCATTTCTCCACTACACGAGCCGGAGTTATTGAAGTGTAGAGCGCGGGTTGAGAAGGGTCGGTTATTTAACAATTAATGTAGTGGCGCCCCACTAGGCCCACGGCTGGTAATGGAAGTCCTTATCATCATTAGACGAGGAGACTAACTGCTTCTTCCCATTTGTTCATGGTTGTGAGGTATAGCCAAGCCTTTTACGTCAGCCATCTTGAAAATTCCGAGACTGTTTTTTTTTTCTTTCTTTCTCCTTTTTTTCTCATACTTTTTTCATACACCATAATTGATTCCACGCAGATCTGTCTAGTTATTTGACAAGCTTGATTTTATGGTTATTTACAAGGCGCTATTATATATTCAGAAGGTATTTACATTTTCAGCATCATTCTTCGTAAAGAGAAAATCTTTGATCATCCGTAAATAGATTTTATGTCAGGAACTAATCCATGTTCGAATAGACTTTTAAAACCGCTGCTTGAAAATATTGGTTGCTTTAATTTCTCTTTTTGGGAAAAAATACTTGAATAAACATGTTCAAAACGATTTTATGAAGTCGTTTTTTCCTAGAATGTAAGTAATGACGGTATAAAAGAAATAGGAAAAGGATAAGAAGAGATAGAGGAGGAGAAGAAGAAGAAGAAGAAGAAGAAGAAGAAGAAGAAGAAGAAGAAGAAGAAGAAGAAGAAGAAGAAGAAGAAGGAGGAGGAGGAGGAGGAGGAGAAGTAGAAGAAAAAGGAGGAGGAGGTGGAGAAGGAAAGGAACAAGAAAAGAAGAAAGAGGGGAAGGAGAAGGAGGGAAAGGAGAAGGAGAATAAGAACAAGAACAAATACAAATATGAAAGCAAGCAAGATGCAGACGGAGAAAGCAGATACAGAGAAGGAGAAAGACATAGAAAAGACACAGAAGACACGTAATTACAAGAAGCCTAAAGCGAAAAAGCCGAGACACAGACGGTGGAAGGCGAGCTCCAAGGGGAGGTCGGAGGAGGGGGAGGAGGACAGGAAGGTGGGGGGGGGGGGTGAAGTATGTGACGATCTATGAGGAATGCAGGATTTTGTCGCCGCATTCCGTCACTTTATTGTTTTTTTCCTTTTTCCTTTTTATTATCATTATTCTATTTATTTGTTTATCTTTTTTTTGAGTGGGGGGATGTTTTCGATATGATAAATATAACAATAACGTTGACAATGACAAAGACAGCAGTAATAAGGATGATTATCAAAGGCTGATAATGTTAACGATAACATTGATGATAATGATAGTAAAAATATCAGTGATAATAATAACACTAATAATGCTAATAATGGTAATGAAAATACCATCAGCAATGATGATTGTAGTAATGATGATAATAATAATAATAATTATGATGATAACAGCAATATGAATAATCATAATAATAACAATGATAATGATATTAATGATAATAGTGATACCGATGATAACAAAACGATGATAATGATATTGATAACTATGATAATAATGGCAACTTTAATGGTGATAATGATAATGACAATTACACACACCACCTGTCAGTATCAATACGACCCTATGACGACAGGAACAACAGCAGCGACGGTCGGGGAAAGTCGTCCCACCCGGCCTTTGGAGGGGAGTGGTCGGGGAAAGCAGTCACGATTCTTAACTTCATCGGGTTATTAAGGGTAGTTGGGGGAGGTGGGGGTTGGGTAGAGAGGGAGGGGGGGGAGGAGGGAGGGAAAGGGGGAGGTGGGTAAAGAGGGGGAAGGGAGGGGGGAGGGGGGAAGGAAGGAGGGAAAAGGGGAGGTGGGTAAGGGGGGAGGGGTAGGGGGGAAGGAAGGAGGGAAAGGAGTAAAAGGGGGAAGGGAGGGGGAGGAGGGAAAGGGGGTGGGTAAAGAGGGGAAGCAGGGAC
>NW_020872597.1:178197-185697 GCF_003789085.1 Penaeus vannamei
ATCTATCTATCTTTTTTTCTCTATCTCTCTATCTATCTATTGATTTATCTATCTACCTGTCTATCTATCAAACTAACATGCTATTTCTCTCTGCCTGTCTGTCGCTGATGCAAATAGGTCTCTCTCTCTCTCTCTCTCTCTCTCTCTCTCTCTCTCTCTCTCTCTCTCTCTCTCTCTCTCTCTCTCTCTCTCTCTCTCTCTCTCTCTCTCTCTCTCTCTCTCTCTCTCTCTCTCTCTCTCTCTCTCTCTCTCTCTCTCTCTCTCTCTCTCTCTCTCTCTCTCTCTCTCTCTCTCTCTCGCTCTCGTCTCTCTCTCCTCTCCTCTCTCTCTCTCTCTCTCCCTCCCTCTTCCTTCCTTTCTCTCTCTCTCTCTCTCTTACCCCTCCTTTTACGGAAACACAAACAACCCGGAGAAGAAAAAAAGGAACACACATAAACTTATTTCTACATATATTTTTTGCCATGATTTCACATTTCGTGCATCCTCATTTCTCTTTTTTCGCCTTATTTTTCGGAATGCTATTTGCATCAGCGAAGGTCGAGTGGGTTCGTGGTTCAGTTCTGGGTCTCTGTGACCTCTCGGGTTATGCGTGACTTTGGTTCTCTCTCTGGCTGTCTGTCTGTCTGTCTGTCTATCTATTTATCTGTGTATCCATCTATTTATTTATTTATCTATCTAGCTATTTAACTGTCTATCTATCTATCTATCTCTCTATCTATCTATCTGTATCTATATATCTATCTATCTATCTATCTATCTATCTATCTATCCTACCTCTGTCTATCTATCTATCTATGTTTATCTGGCTGTCTCCTCCCACCTCTCTCTCTCTCTTTTCTACCCTCACTCTCTCCCCACCTCTCTCTCTCTCTCTCTCTCTCTCTCTCTCTCTCTCTCTCTCTCTCTCTCTCTCTCTCTCTCTCTCTCTCTCTCTCTCTCTCTCTCTCTCTCTCTCTCTCTCTCTCCTCCCTCTCTCTCCCATACCCTCAACGAACAGACACAGAAAATGATTATCCATTTCCTAAACGCAGAAGGCATCCAGACACGGTCATCCGCCATCGCGTAGGAACTGGTAATTACATCTGTTTGTTCCTCGCTCGTAACACACACGAATATGTGACTTGGATTTCTGAAAATGAATGAGCACAAATGGTATAATCGTCTATAAAAAAAAAAAAAAATGAAGAAAAAAAAAACGAATAAAAAGAGAGAGAGAGAGAGAAGGTAGGATTGTTTACATCGTCGATAATTACACTTTGGGAGATTATATGCGATGTGCAATTAGAGAATCCCCTAATTAATTTTTGATTATAGTCATGATCTGGCTTACTTTTCTCCCCCCCCCCTCCCCTCTCTCCCCTTTCCTTCCTTTTGCTCCCCCCCCCCCTCCTCTCTCCCCGATTCAGAAGCTCCCTTGCCTTCTCTCTGTGTTTCTTTATTTCTTTTTTCTCCTTTTTTTCTTTCTTTATTTTCTTTTTTCATTCTTCTTCCTTTCCTTCTTTCTTTTTTTTCGTTCTTCTTTTTTTTTCTTCTTCTTCTTCTTTTCCTCTTTTCTTCTTCTTCTTTCTTCTTCATCTTCTCTTTCTCCTTCTTCTTCTTCTTCTCCTTCTTTAGGACTACAGGTTAAGTTCGGTCATTTTTTTCCCTGTTTTATCTATCTATCAATTTATTTTTTCTTCCGTCTTTTATTTTTGTTTTTATTATCATTTTAATTGTTATTATTGTCTTTTATTATAATTATTATTACTATCATCGTCATCATCATCTTAAGGTTGGGTTGACATGATCATTCCTTTTTTGTCTTCCTTTGTTAAGTTTGGTCAATCTCTATTTTCATTGTTTTTTTCCTAGTTGTTTTTGTCGATTGGGGGGGGGGGGGTATAAGCTTGGACATCATTATTTTTTTTCTTTTTTTTTATGTCGTTTTTTTGTCGTTGGAGCCTAATCTCGGCCATTCGTTTTTTCTTGTTTTTCTTGTTGTCTTTGTCATGTTGGACGAAGATCTGGAGCTTTCTCATTATCGTCATTATTAGTTTTCTTCTTATTGTTATTCTTGTCCTCATTCTTGTGTTTTGTTCTTTTCATTGTTCTTGTTCTTGCCTTTCTTGTCCTTATTATTGTTCTTCTTCCTATTTTCTTCTTCCTCTTCCCTCTCTTCTTCTTCATCATCTTTTGTTATCATTGTCTTTTTTAAACCTTGGCCTATCCCCCAATCTTCTCCATTTTCATTTCTTATTGTCTTTGTCTTTGGGGATGTTGGGGGAGGGAGGGAGAGGGGAGGGGTGGGGGTAGGGAGAGGGGGAGGGGGGGAGGGGGACTAAGTTGCCCCAGGTGATTAATACATTTAAAACCATCTTCCACGCCATTCATCATCGGATTTGCATCGGACACAAATCTTCCTGCGGGGAGATTAATGAAGAAATCTGGCATCTTGGAGTCACGAGAGGGGGCAGACTCACGCGCGTGTGTGTGTGCGTGTTTGCGTGCGTCGGGAAAGCGGGGATAGGGGAGGGGGGGGGAGATGGGAAGGGGGATTATCCGTAAGTTATTATGCTAATTACCTTGTCGGGTCGTTATTATGGCCCGCTATGGTAGCTGGCACCTGATTGAGGCATCATTAGGTAGATATGTGTGTTTATGTATGTGCTTTTGTGTGTGTGTGTTGAGAGTGAGGATGTGTAAGTGAAAAAGTGTGTTTTGTGTTTAATAAGTGCGTGCGAGAGAGTAAAAAAATATAGAATGTTAAAAAAAATATATATATGTGTGTGTGTGTGTGTGTCTGTTTGTGTGTGGGGGTGTGTATGTTTCGTTGTGTGTTTGTGTGTGTGTGAGTAATGGTGTGGTCGTCTGTAAGCATGCCTAGGTATAGATAAATACACTTGGTGCAGACATATTTTTAGTTGGAGATATACATACACCTGCGCTCTGATGTATGTGTGAGTATGGCTATGCGTGTCTGTGTATCTGTGTACGTCTATGCACATGAGGGTATATACGTACGTGTGTCCAGAGATAGTGGATGAAGGAATTAAAACCAGACTTCCCTTTGGGTAATTAGTATAAATAGATGTATCAAAAAAGCCACATTATCTTTTCATCACGAGAGACCTAAAAATACACAGCAGTTTTGCCCTGAAAACCGTGCCAGACTGCGGCACTCAATGGCACTTTTAAGAGGCGCTGGTCCGGAGGCCAAATTCATAGATTTCTTGCTAAGGTGCCATGCCTGTCAGCTGTTACATCAACACTGCGTTGTTGAGTAAATTTCGAGAAGGAAAAAGTTTATAACAGAATAATAGAATTTGCTCGCAGTGTATCATCGAACAAAAAATATTTTGCATTCGCACATATTCACACAAATTGCCAACTTCCATCTGCCTGGTAATTTATTATTATCATATACATTCGTGCGCACTTACACACACACACACACACACACACACGCAACACACACACACACCACACACACACACACACACACGCACACACACACACACACACACACACACACACACACACACACACACACACACACACACAACCCCCACAAATACACACACACACACTTACACACGCACACACAGAATCTCGTCTCCGAGGCCATCCCATCCAACCGCCAACCGCTCCGACAAAGTCATTCGGTCTTTGTGGCCTTTTCAATGTCATGTCTTCGGCTGTCACAGTTGTGTGTCAAGGAGACCGAGTCGAAGTCTTCACGAAGGGTCCGACTCGCTTGAAAGGTCTATTATGGACTTAAGATGCGTTGTCGATTACCTGGCATTTCTGTTCCCGGAAAGGTCAGAAGGAAATATATAGTTTCTGGACTAAAAGTGTGTGTGTTTGTGTTCTAGGGTCCGCTTCGCCAGACTTAACTTGCAATCCCAAAATCCCGTTTCTGGAGGAAATATATATATATATACTTTTTTCGTTTCTGGAGGATTGAATATTTTTATTTTTGTGTTACTAAAATTATCTTCACAGTGTGTGTGTTTGTGTTTTCGTTCTAGGGTTTAGAGGAAAGGAAAGAAAATGAGAGAAATTGAGGATAAAAGAAGAGGGAATAGGTGAGTAGCGGAAAAAAAACAAAACAAATTAAAAAATAAATAAATAAATAAAAAACAGAGAGGGGGAGAAAAGAAAGAAATACGCACAAAGAGAGAAGAGAAATATATGGATCGCGCTGTGAACATACATATAAACTCATAGACAGAAATCTTCAAACATATCCATGAATCCACCTGTCTATCTCTTTTGATTATTCATCTACCTGCACACTAATTCATATCTAAATATTACTATACATATATACATAATGAGACCAAGAAGTCAGAGACATCTTAAGCTGTGAGATATTACTAAGTATCCTCTTTCTTCCAAATAGATATGTAAATAGATAAAAAGATAAGTAGATTAATTACATGGATAGATAAAATGAATAAATAAGCAAATGATAGAATGAATAAATAAACAAATAGATAAGTAGAAAAACTAAACAAAAAATAAAAAAAACGAAACAAAAAAAGAGTATAAAACGAAAAATGGTAAACAAAATAATCATAATTAAAACAAGTAAATAAGCAAGTAAATCAGTAGAGAAATAAATGACCAAATAAGCAGGTAAAGTAAACAGGTAAATAAACAGGTGAGTAAACGGATAAAGAAATAAATTCCCTAAAAAGATCAATAGGTAAATAAAAATACATGACAGACTCGTCCTCTCTCCCCGCTTCTACGTCTCAGCCAGCACCCAGGAAGAATACGTACATGTATAAATAACCAAATCACTTTTCTTTCTTTCTTTCTTTTTTTCTTTCGTATGACTACAGCTCTTGTGTTCGATCATGAGCAACCCCTGGGATAATTATCGATGCACTGTTGCCATGTGGAGGAGGAATCAATTATTATTATCATTTTCTTTCTCGTTTTTTTTTTTTTTTTTTTTTTTTTGGGGGGGTCTAATGAGATACGTATCTCCCCTTTCGCTCTCGGTTTCAAGGGGGGGTTGGGAAGGGGAAGGGGGAAGGGAGGAAAGGAGGGGGTCACGGAATGGGGGAAGAGGCAGAGAAGAGAGAGGAGAGGAGAGGGAAAAGGCTGGAGACACAAGGAGAGTAGGGAGAAGGAGGAGGAGAGAGGGGCGAGGAGAGGAGGGGAAAGGGGTAAGGGAAGGGGGAGAGAGACGGTAGGAGAAAATAGGTGGAGGAGAAAAGGAGAAGGAAGAAAGAGAGAAAACGGGGAGAAGGGAAAGGGAGAATGGGGAAGATGCAAGGAGAGAAGAGGGAGGAGCAAGTGAGAGAAGAGGATATGAAGCAAAACGAGTAGGAGAAGGAAGAGGGAAGCAAGCAGAGAGAACGAGGAAGAGGAGAAAAGGAAGCAAGAAATGAAGAGAGCATCATGAGGAGAGTGAAGAGGCGAAAGAGGAGTCGAAGCGAGAAAAACGAAGAGGATAGAAAGAGAAGAGGCGAGGAGAGGGAAGAAAGAGAGGAAAAGAAAGTCCCAATAAGAGAGGAGAGGAGAGGAGGGGTAGGGATGGGGGGGGGGGATCCACATGATACAGAGGAACATCTAATTTATTCAGGGCAGCGTCGGGGCGGCCGCCGAGGGGTGGATTGCGTTCGTCACGGCGCGTTTTCAGTTATGGATTCTGGACTCGAGGGTTTTTATTTTGAGGCCTGGACGGTCTCGCGGCACTCACGGCACTGTGCCATCCATCACGATCACAGGGACACCTCGCACCCTGCTTGCGCCACGCCCACAAAAAAGAAAAAAAAAAAATGTGCCCCGCCCTATATCGGTGTCCTTCCGTGCGAAGAGTGTACAGTTGCCACGCCGATGCCCGCGGTGGTGCCTCCCCCGGGTGCCACAAGCGGTGGTCTTGGTGCGATCGCAAGGAATCCCACCGCGGCGCCATATCACGGTGCCACATCGCAAAACTACTTAGCAATGGCTCATCAGGCAGCACATGATGGTGCCATAATATGAAGAGACGTCGAAATGCAACGGCAAGTGCCACATCACGGTGATTCAGCACGATGCCACATGACACCACATCATGACATCATACAGCTATAAAGCATTGTCTAAAATATGGTGCCATAACACAGCACGACGTCCCACCTCTGCAAAACGTGGCCACGACACAGCGCCACATCCTAATGCCGCATCACAGTGCCACCTGACGACACTATGCTGCAAGGTGTCAATACCGGTGCCATAATCATTCTGGCACCCGGGGCAGCCCGGTGCCACACTCTTGCATCAACATCCGCTCTAAGTAGATCTTGGCACCAAGTAAACACTCATGAAACACTTACTTAGGCGACGCGTTGGACCAGTGCCTGCATCGGTGGCCCTCCTCGCCTGGCACTGATATATGAATGGCACCGAGAACTTCCTTGTGGGCTGACGGGCTGCAAGTTGTCTTGTTAGTGTTTATAAACAATTGCGTGATGAACGTCCCTCCTTCCGTTTGGGTTATTATCGAGTTTCGCCTTTCCCTTCGGAGGACTTGGGTCGCCATTGCTATATCAATCTCTTCTTATTAGCATCGCCATCATTACCATCATCATAATCATCGTTAACGTTATCATCATCATCTTTTTCGTCATCTTTTGAATATTCATTGTCATGGTTGTTTTAACTACCATGATCACGGTTATGAGAATTATCATCATCATTATTAGTAGAATTAATCGCTATTAGTAGTAAAAGTAGTACTAGTAGTACTAGTAGTAGTAGTAGTAGTAGTAGTAGTAGTAGTAGTAGTAGTAGTAGTAGCAGTAGATGTAATAGTAGTAATGGTGGTAATATTAGTAGTAGTAGAGATAGTAATATTCATATCATTTTTTGCACCATCGGAAAACATCGAACAAACAAACAGATTTAGATACAGACAAACAAAACATACTGATGTACATGAAGAACAAATATCCATAATCACATCGAACAAAGTGAAAAGAGAAAGATATTTGATGAATGTTTTGTAGATTCCTCAGTATATGTGAAGGAAAAAAATATTAGCAGAGAGCTTATCAAAATGGCGCTCAGAGACTGATCTTTGCGTCCGTTTTCTAAACCCGATATCTATATTTCTATCTATCTTTCTGTCTAACCATCTACCTATATGTTTATCTAACTATATACATCTATTAAATATCCATAGAGATATGTGTTTAACTCCATATTTGTACCTATTTAGATCTACTTTATCTTATTATTTGCATCCATATCCGTCTATCTATATCTATATCTAGCATTTATATCTGTATGTCTATATCTATACTTCATGTCTATTAATATGATTCATAGCTACTTCTTTTTATTTATACCCATATCTATCAATGAATCTATATCTATCTATCTATCTGTTTATCTCTCCCCAGCTTCTGGTCGCTGTCCTTCCATTAATACATATTCAGTCTACATCATCGTAAACCCCTTTCTTATAATTCTACATTGGCTGAATTTTATTGCCATTTTATTGTTGTGTTTATTTCCTCAGTT
>NW_020872597.1:198197-215697 GCF_003789085.1 Penaeus vannamei
AATAAAAAAAAAGCCAGACAGTTAAAAAATAAAATAAAAATAAAAGTACATAAACCCGGATTTCCTTTCATTCAGAGCACATTCTTATTTTTGGCTTTCATTCACCAATTAGTCTGCAAGCCCTTTTTTCTCTCTTTAAATCTTCCTCTCTTTCGCTAAAGATGTGCCAGCTCATCGCTAGTGAAAGTAAAGGCTAAAAGAAAAATGAAAAAAGACAGAAAAAATCCAGTTAATTTAATATCACAGCAATAGTTTCAAAAAGGATTATATGTGAAAAAATGAATAAACCGTTTTTTTTGCGATACGGAAGAGAAGAAAAAGTGAGGATAATGATGAAAATGAGGAGGAAAATGAGAATGAGACCGGAAGAGAGGGAGAAAGAGAGAAAGGAAGAGAAAGGGAGAGGGGGGAGAAGGAAAAGGTGAGGGAGAGAGAAAGACAAGAGAAGATAGACAGAGAAAAAGAAGGGAAAAGATAAGGAGAAAATATAAGAAGACAGAGAGAGAAAGAGACAGACAGACAGAGAGATTTCATTTGATCTGAAACATTTATTTACAAAGCAGTTTACATGTCCTGTAAAAAAAAAAAAAAAAAAAAAAAAAAAAAAAAAAAAAAAAAACAGGGAAAGTGTACATCTGACCCCTGGCACCTTAGTGCTCGCCTTTGTGGTTAACTATCTAATAACTGAAAAAAAAAAACATATACAGGATTATACAAAAATGAACAGTGTTTCCATAAATCTTAATGTTCCATTGTGGTACACTCAAAGTCACTGCGGACCATCAGATGTCAGCTGATAATTTTCAAATACTGCTACAGGTTGTAGAGGGGTGAACCGTTGTCCAAAGAGCATTGAAAACATTTTTCCTGGAATTGTAGTTGTAGAGCAAATTGTTGCTGCACCATGAGCATCATTTGTTCCATCTTTTGCATCATCTGCAGTAGGCCCTGTCTGTCCTGTGGCGTGGGGGTCGGCGCTGGCACTGAAGCAGGTGCAGAAGCCGGAACTGCTGTATGTGCTGAAACATGTGTTGTAGAAGTCGAAAGCGATGTCGATGTCAAAACAGGTTCTGAATATAATGCCAAGGTAGCAGGAGCTGACCGAAGGGGCTGCAGCAGACCTTGGAACTGGCAGAGAGAGAGAGAGAGAGAGAGAGAGAGAGAGAGAGAGAGAGAGAGAAGAGAAGGAGGAGAGCAGAGAGAGAGAGAGAGAGAGAGAGAGAGAGAGAGAGAAAGAAAGAAAGAAAGAAAGAAAGAAAGAAAGAAAGATGAGAGAGAGAGAGAAGAGAGAGAGGAGAGAGAGAGAGAGAGCGAGAAAGAAAGAAAGAAAGAAAGAAAAGAAAGAAAGAAAGAAAGAAAGAAAGAAAGAAAGAATGAGAGAGAGAGAGAGAGAGAGAGGGGGGAGAGCGTGAAGAGGAGTAATGATAACATAGTAATGAAATTAGCAGTGCAAAGAAGGATGGTAAAGATAACAACCAGTATTTGCAAAAATATCAAATCCTGTATCTAATATATAATTTATTAATTAGAAAGAATACTTTTGATATACGAAATTCGAAACTTTAGAATGAAAACCATGCCAAAAAACTAAAACCCATATCATGATAATGGATATAATTATATTATTCGATAATATTATGATACTATAATATTGATAATAATCGTAGAATTGATAATAGTAGCCATAATGGCATGAATGATAATATTTATGATAATTGAAATGATATTAATAATAGTGGTAATGACAACAATAATGATGCTAGTAATGACAATAAGAATAATAAAGATAATTCAAACAACAACAAAATTCATGATAATGATAATGACAATAATATAATTATAAAACAGATGATAATGATAAAAGTAAAATAATGATAACAAAAATAAGAATTAGGATAATGATAATAATAGAATTAGCAAAATTATCATAATACTAATACAGTAAATATATTAATTACAATAATATTCTTCATTACAACATTCATAATGATATTAACAACAATGAAAAAAATATCTGGACAAAGAAACAATTATAATAGTAACAATAATAATGATAATAATAATAATAATAACAAAAATATTGATAGTGACAATAAGACTAATGATGATGACGAAAATAATGATAGAATTAATCATAATTCAAATGATAATACTAATAATGATAATAAAAGTAGTAATAATGATAATAATAATAACAATAATAATACTAATAATACTAATCACTATTATTATTAGTAGTAGTAAACACTACTAGTAGTAAGTAAGTAGTAGTAGTAGTAGTAATGATAATAATAATAACAATAATAATAATAATAATAATAACAATAATAATGATAATAATATTGATAATAATAATAACAAAGATAATAATAATAAAAATGACAATAATGATAATGATAATAATAATGAAAAAACAGAGATAAAAATAACAATGCTGATAATAGTAAAAAAAAATGCTGCAATCAAAATAACAATAATATTCATAACTGTGATAGATAATAGATGATAGAGATAGTAATGATGATAATGATAAAAATAACTAAAAAATTATAATAATAATAATAATAATAATAGTCATGATAACAATAGTAATGGTAAATGTAATAGTAATAATAATACTGATAATAGTAATGACAGTGATAATAATAATTGTAATAGTGATAATGATAATAAAGATAGTAATAACGATAATAATAAAACAGATAATGATAATAATAATGAACAATAATTGCATCATTAACTACAATAATGAATGAATGATTATAATGATGATAATGATATCAATAATGATAATAATATTGATATCAATAATAATGATGATAATAACTAAATTCATGATAGTAGCAATAACTATGATAGAATTTATTAACAATGATGATAATAATACAATAGTAATAATGATAATATTTATGATAATGACAAAAATAATGACAATACAGATAATAATGATAATGATAAATATCATATGATAATAATTATAATGATAATAATTATAATGACAATAACTATAATGATAATAATTATAATGACAATAATTATAATGATAATAATAACAATAATAGCAATAACAATAATAATGGTGATAATAATAATAATGATAATAATTTTAAAAAACTATAATAATAATAATAATAATAATAATAATAATAATAATAATAATAATAATAATAATAATAATAATAATAATAATAATAATAATAATGATAATAATAATGAATGATATAATAATATAATAATGATAATAATAGCAATAATGATAATAATAATGATAATAATAATAATAATAAAATAATGATAATAATAACAATAATAATGGTAATGATAATGATAATGATAATGATAATAATGATGATGATATTGATAAAAGTAATAACAATAATAATAATAATAATAATAATAATATAAACATTGATAATTATGATATTAGTAAAAAAGATAAATAATAATGATAATTATAATAACTGAAATAATAATAATGATAATTTTAATAATATTGTCTATGATGATTATAGTAATGATAAAAATTATCCATATCATAGAGCCATAATACTAAAATTAAATCAAAGATGATAAAAACAACAATTATGATAATGATAATGAGGATATTCATCAAAATGAAAATAATAATAATAGTAGTATCTTATGATGATAATAATGATGATATGAATTGTAATAAAGATAATGATTATGATAATAATAATAATAAAAATAATAATGATTATGATAACGTCGGTAATAAGGAAAAAGATAATAATGATGATAATAATAATAAAAATGATAATAATAATGATAATAATAATGATAATAATAATAATAATAATAATAATAATGATAATAATAATAATAATAATGATAATAATAATGATAGTAATAATAATAACTATGATAATAATAATAATAATAATAATAATGGTACTTATTATTATCACTATTATTATCATTATTATTATTATCATTATTATTATCATTATCATTATTAATGTTATTATTATCATTATTATTATTATGATTACTATAATAATAACAATAATAATGAAAATAATTATTATGATAATAATAATAAAATGGTAAATAAATAATAATAATAATGATAATGGTAATAATAATAAATAATAATAATAATAATAATAATAATAATAATAATAATAATAATAATAATAATAATAATAATAATAATAATAATGATAATAATAACAATAATAACAATGATAATGATAATAATGATAATAATAACAATAATAATAATAATAATAATAATAATAATAATAATAATAATAATAATAATAATAATAATAATAATAATAATGATATAATAATTGCAATAATAATGATAATAATGATAATAATGATAATGATAATAAAAAATATCATTTTCATTATTATTATTATTATGATGATGATGAATGATGATGATAGAAAAATAATAACAATAACAAGAATAATACCATTGACAATAATAATAATAATATTAAAAATAATGATGTTAATAATAATTATGATGATGAATATAGTTATAACAATATTGATGAAAATAATGATAATGATATAAATAATGATAACGATGATCATGATAGTAATGATAATGATAACAATAAGAATATGAATACTGATAATCAAAAAAATAATAACAATAAAAATAATAGGAATGGTAATAATGGAAATAATATTAATAATTATATTGATAATGATAATAATAATAATAATAATAATAATAATAATGATAATAATATCAATAATAATGATAATAATAATTATTAGTATAATGATGATAATAGTAATAATAATGATAATAATAATAATAATAATAATAATAATAATAATAATAATAATATAATAATTAATAATAATATATAATAATAATAATAATAATGATAATAATAATAATGATAATATATAATAATAATAATAATAATAATAATAACAACAATAATAATAATAGCAATGATAATAATAATAATAATAATAATAATAATAATAATAATAATAATAATAATAATAATAATAATAATAATAATAATAAATGTAAGAATAATGCTAATAATGATAAAAAATATAGCAATGATAATCATAATCATAATCATAAGCATAATCATAATTATGATAATGATTATAATAATAACAATTATAATGATAATTATAATAATAATAGTAATAATAAGAACAACAACAACAACAACAACAACAACAACAACAATGATAATAATAATAATAATAATAATAATGATGATAATGTTAATTATAACAATAATAATGATAATAATAATGATAATGATGATGATAATAATAATAATAAAAATTATAATAATAATAATAATGAAAATGATAATAATAACAATGATAATAATAATAATAATGAAAATGATAAAAGTAATAATAAAAGCAATAACAATAATAAGAAGAATAAAAAGAAAAAGAATAATGATAATGACAATAATAATAATAACATTACTAATAATATTAACACAAATAATATTATTGATATTAATAATAATGCTAATATTGATAACAATAATAATAATAACAATGATAATAATAACAATAATAATAATTATAATATTAATAATAATGATAATAACAATAATAAAAATATCCATAACAATAGTAATAATAAAAAGAAAAAGAAGTACAATAATAATGGTAATGATAATGAAAAGAATGAAATGACAATAATGATAATAATAATAACAATAATGATAATATTACTAATAATAATAACAACAATAATAAGAATAAGAATAAGAATAATAAGAATAACAACAACAATAATAATAATAATAATGATAATAGTAATGATAATAATAATAGTAGTGACAATAATATTAATAATAATGATGATAAGAATAATAATAGTAATTACCGTTATCATTATACCTTTATTATTATTATCATCCTTGTTACTACTATTTGTTTTGCAAGTTTTTCATTATTACTGATATTGTTATCAATATGCTTAATTTTTTCATCATCTTTATTATCTCTATCATTATTGCTTTTATCATTATCTTTATTATCATTATCATTATCACTACTATTATTATTATCATAATTATTATCATTGTGATTATTAGTATCATTATTACCATCAATTACCATTATTATAATCATTATCATTAATATCATTATCATAACCAATATTGTTATTATTATTCATATCATAATTATCATTACTATCATTGTTATCATTATCTTTAACAATAATACTATTATTATTACTATAATTTTTATTGCCATTGATATTATAATTATTATTATTATTATTATTATTATTATTATTATTATTATTATTATTATTATTATTATTATTATTATTATTATTATCATTATTATTATAATCATTATCAATGCAATTTTCATTGTTAATATTAACAATATCTTAGTTATAATCATCACTAATATTATTGTTGTTGTTTTTAATGGTGGTGGTATCATTATCATCATTATTATTAATATAATTATCATTATTACCATTATTATTAATTACTGTTTTTATTATTTCTATCATAATGACTACTATCAGCATCATTACTACTGTTATTATTTTCATTTTTATTATTATCATTATTATATCATCTGTTATTTCAATCATTGTTATTCTTTATATTATCATCATTACTAACATTACTATTGCAGTTATATTTATCGTCAACAATAATATTTTTATCATCATCACTAGATTTTTAATGTTTCTGTTATTGCTGTTTCTATAGTTATTGTTACTATTCGGTGTTGTTGTTGCTATCACGGTTCTCTTGGCCTTATTAGTGCCTTCATTTAGAGATATTAATGCTGGTAAGGTGATATATGTTTATATCTAATTACCGAGATATTGATATATATGAATTTAAATTATTTTTGTAGCTGTTAAATTTCCTTTTATTTTCATTGTGAAAGTAATGTATTTTTCACTGCTTTCTTAATGTCTCGGCATAATATATATATATATATATATATATATATATATATATATATATATATATATATATATATATATATATATATATATATATATATATATATATACACAGTTAATTTTACTCATACATGGTTACCATTTACAGTTTTCTCTTGTTTTTTTCACTGCTTTCTTAATGTCTCGGCATAATAATAGTTTTTTGTTTTGTTTGGGTGTAAGGATGGGACTGAAATCTTTCATTATTAACGAAAAGTTTTATTCGACAACACAGACATATAAATAATTTAAACATGTATTTACAGGATATAGACATCTGGAATATACAATATTTACATATGACTTGGCATAAAGTTCGCATCCTTAATGCTTTTACAAAATAAGATAACAAAAAAAACATGGTTTCTGAGGCAATGCAACTTTGTGTTAAATTAAAAGCTAATTTGTACTTTCCAGCAAAAGAATATCATATACTTTAAGAACTAACGAGTTTTCCAATGCTGAGACTGGCGGGGTAAAGAATATATAAGTATTTGTATATATATCTGAAGATAAAAATAAAAATAATAAAAATCAGTGTGAGATCCTTGCTACATCCTAACAAGGGATGGCTGAGTCTTCCGAGGAATCCCTTTCGGGGAGAGAACGTCCTGCAGGTCGACGACACACTGGAGCCTGAGAATTTCATCCGAACGTCCACAGGAGTGACTTGTGCACCTGTGTCTGGGTGGAGGGAGGGGGAAGGGGGAGGGGGTCGGATGCCCTTTGGCGGAGGGGAAGGGGGTTGGATACCTTTTACGGTAAGGAAAGGGAGTTGGGTATCTTTTAGGGCAAGGAAGGGGGTTTAGGTACTATTCGGGATGAGGAGGGGGGTTCAGACACCGTTTGGAGTAAGGGCCGGGGATTCACGGTGTGGTTTTGGACCCTTGAGCTTTGAGATGAGGGTTAGAGGGTTGAATAAGGGAAAGGGTAAGCCGCGTCTTCCTCCAAGGATGTGAAGGGATGAGGGGAAGGGAGAGACAGGCCTGGTCACTGCATGGCAAGACCTGTCTATTCAAGGCCGACGTCTTGCCCATAGGTGTCTTGCACGACGCTGACGGCAATAACGGCGGCAGGGAGAGCGTGGGCGGTCACTGGTGTTGCGGCTGAGGAGAGACTGGGCGGCGAGGGTCAAGGGAAGGGGGGGGGGGCGCTCGGAGGGCGAGACTGAGACGCTGACAGTCTGACGCGGCGTCGCCAGGAGCAGAGCTGTCTTCGGCGCCTCGCAGCTCCGGGAACTCCGGCTTTGTCCGCCATTCACGGGCTGACGGCAGGAGGCCAGGGTAAGGGCGAGGGAGTGCGTGGGCGGCGGGCGGGCTCCGCCGTGGGGTCAGCCACGTGACGCGCCACGACGAAGCTGAGGCTCGGGTCCCCCAAAGACGGCAGGGCGACGTCGCTCCTCGGGCCGTGTGCTCGTTGCTGCTGCATTGACAACAGTTGAACTGGGAGTGCGCGCGCGCGGGCGGGCGGAACACGAACTGGTGTCGCGCGAGAGCTAGCTAGCTTCACAAGATATCCGGTCGAGCCAAAGTCGCGGCTCCGGCGCGTCCTAGCAGAGGTAGGGGTCGTCCTCGTCGACGGGCACGGTGGAGTGGTTGTAGAGGCCCTGCGCCATGAGGTGGGCGGCCAGGCCGGACGACTTGTTGCCGCTCGCCTTCTTGATCTTGGCGCGCTTGTTCTGGAACCAAATCTTGATCTGGGACTCGTTGAGGCCGAGGTCGCGGGCCAGGTCCTGGCGCCTCTTCTCCGTCAGGTACTTGTTCTCCTCGAACTCCTTCTTGAGGCGGGCCAGCTGCTCGGAGGTGAAGGCGGTGCGGGGGCGCTTCTCTCGGGGTTGCGGTCGCGGCGCTTTGATGCGGCGGGAGCGGGGACCTGGGGGAGAAAGGGGGGCTTAGTCGCGGTGCTTGGAGGCCTGTGCACATTCAGTCAACTTCCAACACAAAGCTACATCTGATGCACAAATCACAAAACAAATGGCATCGATCGTGATCCCAACTGCGCGTTATGCCCTCGCGTCTCCATTTTCCTTTCCTCTGCGTGCTATCTTCTTTCACTCATCGAGAGATCCGCCGAATACAAGAAACGGCTTAAGGCTTTGCCCGAAGCCTAATCCCCCGCCTGCGAGACAGCCTCGACGGGCATCATCGCCGAGGGAGTGCCAACGAGGTGACTCTCTCTCGCTAAGCTGACGACGACGATGCCTACGAGACACCAACGCCTGGCACTCAGCTTACTCTCTCTCATCCCCTTTCTTCCTCTGGCCTTCCCCCACCCTATCTACCGGCCCTCTTGGTTTATCCTCTCCCCCCTTCCTTCCCCTCCCCCTTCCCCCACTAAGTGTCCCGAGCTCTCAAAACAAGCCGGTTCGACGCACTGCATACTAACTAGATACCCCCTCCCCTTCCCCAACTCCCCCCCACCCCAGCCTCCGACGAGACTTCATATGGCATTAATATTCATCGTCGGACCCCCAATAACTTAACCCACGTAATTCTATCGGGAGAGTAGGATGCCGGTCGTCCATCGGTCAGTCGGGCCGTCGGCCGCTCATGTGACTGAGGCGAATGCGCTCGCTTAGTGTCTGTCTGTCATTCTTTAAAGGAAGAGGAAGGGGAAAGGGAGAGAGAGAGGAAGAGGAAGAGAGGATTGAAGTGTATTCAAATCTCTGGTGCAGGAAAGCGTAATGAGATTAAGTTCAGCGACACAGCATTCGCAAACAGAAATAAAAAGAAAAAAAAAAAAAAAGGAAAAAATGAAGTACTCTAGGTAAGCGGAGAGGAATGATTAGGCAAAAATGCGTAAAGAAGAAAATTCAAAAAGTTGAAACGAATTACTGAGCTCTGACTATTTTTCCTTTCTCTCTCTCTCTCTCTCTCTCTCTCTCTCTCTCTCTCTCTCTCTCTCTCCTCTCTCTCTCTCTCTCTCTCTCTCTCTCTCTCTCTCTCTCTCTCCCTCCCTCCCTCTCTTCCCTCGCGGCTCAGATGGGATGAGCAAATTATAACGGAGTGGATCTGGGGCCATTACGCGGCTGGGGAAGCGCTTATCACGGCGGGCCAGCAGCGAGCCAAAAATGAGGCGGCCCTTGATAACGTCCCGGGCGGGGAGGGGACAGGCGAGGGGGGAAGGGAGGGTATGAGGGGGGAGGAGGAGGCAGGAGAGGGGAGAGGCGAGTGGAAAAGAGAGGGGACGGGGGAGGAAGAATCACACCCCGCTGCACGCTTCTGATTTATGGCATCAGTGACATGGGGCGAGGACATTTTTACATCCGAGGGGAAGGAGGGAACGCGCAAGGGGGGGAGGAGGGGGAGACCTCCCCTCTTCTTCCCAGTTAATAAGGATCATGAAAGAACACCTTCTTCTGCCTTTCTTTCCCCACCTTTTCGTTCTTTTCTTTGGCAATTCTATCATCAGCGTCTTCTCTTTTTCATTCTTTCTCCTCGCCATCCAGCGCTCCCCCCCCCTCCCCATCTCTCTCTCTCTCTCTCTCTTCCCCCACTCTAGTTATTTTGCATAATTGAAATACAAGGCGAATGCCCATGTACCTGATCCAATGAAATCACTTGCCTTGATTTCCCAACAAGATCCGCCGTGACGAAACTGCTTGATTACATGGAATTCTTCCCACTCTTTAATAAACATTTCCGAGGGAGTCAGAGGAATAAGGAAGGCGAAGAAAAAAAGGAAGAGAGATAGAAAGGAAGAATGGTGTGAGCGCGGATTTTTTTGGAGGAGGAAACTGTATAAAATAAAGAAAATAGAGAGAAAGACAGAGAGAGAGACACACACACACACACACACAGAGAGAGAGAGAGAGAGAGAGAGAGAGAGAGAGAGAGAGAGAGACATCAGCCACCACAACAGTTTGATTCCCAGACAGGTTATCACGGCAAAGGAAAAAGCAAGACCTCTACCCCACCCCTGTCCACTCTCCCTACCCCCCTACCTACCCAACCGCTAGCAGAAGTCCTCATGCCCGCTGGACTTAATGAATAACTAAAACAGCAACTTACTATGCAAATGCGAAACAGCGACAAGAATTTCATTTGAACGCCGCTCCTCGTGATTGCAACCCTGCCGGGAATACACGACGGGGAGGGAAAGAAAGAGAGAAAAAAGTGAGAGTGGAAGACAGGTAGACAAGAGAAAGAGTAAGATCGCAGTAAGAGAGGAGAGATAGAATAAAGAAAAGTGACGTAAGGAGAGCTGAGAGATAGAAAAAGATACAAAGAGGAAAAATAAAATAAAAAAAATAGAGAAAGAGAGAATAAAAAAGGATTCTCGACAAGCAAGCAAGCAAGGAAAGTGCCGGAAGGGGAGTAGAGGGAGGGAGGAAGAAGGAGGGGGGGGAGGGGAGGAAGAAGAGGTCGCCAGTTCATTTTTCAAGATTATCCGCGGGTTCAGTTGGGTCGGCTTAGTGCCTTATTGAACCAATAGATGGCGCTGATCCGATTAATCCGCAGCACCCATTGATTGCGTGGGTGGGGGGGGGGGGTTATAAGGGAGCGGAAGGGAAGAAGCAAAAAGCAACAGAAATACGATTGTAATATTAATGATAATGATGATGTTGTGGAAAAATAATTGTAACAATAATAAGAAGAGTGATAATAATAATAACAAAAATTATAATAATAACAACAACTTAAACCGAACAACGCAAAAACGGACAAAAAATAAGCCAATATCAAAACAAAAAATCCGCGATAAAAAATCAGCTTCATAAAACGGAAAGAATTAAAACAAACGAAACAGCACCTCACGCCCGAGCCCCAGAAGCGCCCCAGCCCGCCCCTAACAAGCAGACCCGACGTGGAATCAATTTCTGTCGTGTTTATACCAAAACATTTTAACAATTAACCGCCAATAAACAGGCATTTAGATTCACTCTCCGCCCGTACCCCCCCCTCCCCCCCCAACCTTCCTCTGCGCCCATTCCCCCTACCCTCCCCTCCTCCCCTTACCACCTGACCTGACCTGACCTCCGCTCGTCATTTGTCAGCTTAATGGGCAAGAAATCGGCTTAGTCAATTATTCGCCTCGTGTGTATATCATTGCCCGGGGAATTAGCATTATCGAGCCCCCTCCCTCCCCCTTTACCCCTACCCTTACCCACTACCCCAACTCCTACCCATCCCCTTTTCCCTTATCCTTCACCCCCCCCCTTCCACTGTGCGTATTGTAAATAGGCAAACTACATGGTCTTTTATCCAGGAGTCAGAAGAAGGGTGAAGAGGTGTCACAACCGTGGTTATCCCCACCCCCCTACTTCCCTCCTTCCCCCCTCTCCTTCCCTATCCTCCCCCCCCTCTTAGACCTTCATCCCCCGCCCTCCCTTCTGTCTGTTTGATCACAATGACTAGCTCTTTTTTTTAATTTCTTGAGGATAGTGAAAGTGAGAAGGATTATTTGCAATGGATGTGGATATGTGTATGTACAGAAAAGACAGATAGACAAATAAGTAGATAGATAGATAGACGGATAGATAAGTAGGAAAATAGGAAGACAGATACATAGATAGATTAGGCAGGAAAATAAGTAGATAGATAGACAGACGGATAGATAGACCGGTAGACAGATAGGCAGGTAAATAAAAAGAGAAACAAATAGACAGATATAGAACCTCATGTACTGAGATCCTGCAAATGCAAAGTAGAAAAGGGCAGAACGAAGAACACCCAAGAACCCCCCCCCCAGCCCCCTGTTCTCGGCTCCTCCCCCTCTCTTTCGTCCCTCCTTCAGCCAGCGGGAAAACAGCTGCTTTATTGACCCAAACAACCATTTCCACCTTGTTCTTTGACCCAGCGCCGCCGCCCCGACGCTGGGTTTTAATCGAGGTTCAAAGTCTGTTTCGTTTTTTATATATTATTTCCATTTATTTGTTTTTGTTACTTTATCTATTTTCATTATTATTATTGTGCTTTTTATCTTTCTTGCCTCTGTCGTTCTCTCGCTTGTTCTCTTGTTTTCTCGTTCTCCGGTTCTCTCTCGAGATAACACGAGATAACTCCCTACGCATCGGCGATACAAAAGGAAATTAATAACAACAATAAGAATAACGACGCCGTCATACAGGAAGAAATACATCAGAACTCTCCGCCACGAAGATAAAATCCCTAATTCTCATTCAAGCCGCCGACTGTAAGATACTCGGGAAAAAAGAGATAAAAAGAAAATATAAAAGAAAAAATAAAACGCAATCAAATTAATAATTACTTTGATCAGGAAGAACAAGACAGACAGACTAATGCTCTCCCGATGCCGACAAGATAGCGAAAAGAGCGACTGCGAATTGGAATTTTTTAAAAATAATTATCATTATCAATTATTATCATTTCTACTTAATTATTTATTTATTCAAGTTATACATCGTCGGAGAAAACGAAAATCAACCACCGACGAGATTCCTTCGCACGCAACGCCGACGCACTCAAACCCGCACTCAAACGAATCCCGCGATGTTTCTTTTTTTCTTTTCTTTTCTTCGTCTCATTTCCCTTTCTTTAAAACAAGCACAAGTAATGTCTCGCCTGTATTTACTATCCGGTTTTGCCTGAAGGAATTTATGGGTTAATGGCGGCGGTGTGTGGCTTGTGTGACAACTTCGAGCGCCGAGGATTTTCAAGGTGGAGGAGGAGGAGGAGGAGGAGAGGAGGAGGAGGAGGAGGAGGAGGAGGAGGAGAGAGAAGAAGAAGAAGAAGAAGAAAGAGAAGAAGAAGAAGAGGAAGAAGAAGGAAGGAGGAGGAGGAAGAAGAAGAAGAAGAAGAAGAAGAAGAGAAGAAGAAGGAGAAGGAGGAGGAGGAGGAGAAGAGGGGAGGGTAGGGGGATCGCTTTCACTGGCACGGGCATTATTGTTATTTCTAGTTATTGCTTTTGTGATTTTTATTTTGAGGATTGGGTATTATTAATCTTTATAATTATTTTTTTGTTAATATTATTTTCTTTATTATTATGATTCTTGATTATTGTTACTATTAATATTTTTATCATATTCTTATCAATATCATTATAATTATAATTTTTATTATCATTACTATTCAAATTTAATTATTTACCAACGATTTTATAAATAGAAAAGAACAAAAATAGCCCTCAACCTTTAATGAAATTTAAGCATGAAGTGATAAAAAATAATTGACAAGATCAGTAAAACAAGAAACTCCATTGACCCCCACACTAAGTTTCTTTCTTTCTCTCTCTCTCCTTTTCGTCTCTTACAATATTCAATAAAAAAAAAAAAAAGTCTCCGTTCGCCTTCCTATGAGAGTGAAGTAACGAAAACGAAAAAAAAATGTTCTTTGTCTCGTCGCTCTTACGCCGCCGGCTTTTAATCTTACGAATGGATTGCTACAACTCCCGAGTACTCCCCCCCCTCCCCCTCCCCCAGCCAGGAAGGACCCCCGTATGCCTATCTAATATTCTCTTTCTGCCACCCTATTGACCCCGCTGGATGGAATTGTCGGGGCAGGACCGGGCTAAGTAACGGCTTTGATTAAGGTCGGCGTTCCCGGCCAATAAGGTGCGCGCGTCGCCCCTAACGTCTCTCGGGCCTACGGCTTGAAAGGCGCCGAGAACCAGCCACTGGAGGAGAAGGGAAGGGAAGGAAGGGAGGGAGGGAAAGAAGGGGAAGGAGGGAGGGAGGGAGGGCCGGAGGGGGGGAGGGGAGGGAAGGGGAGGCGAGTAAAATCAAAGAAGGGCGCCTGACACCCGGGATTGAACAAGTGACAATCGCCTGTTCATTGTTATCCAAGTAGTTTGTTTTAGGCAGCGATCGGCTGCTTCTCAAAGGTCTCGCTCAAACGTTTCCTCTTAATATTCTATATATATATATATATATATATATATATATATATATATATATATATATATATATATATATATATATATATATATATATATATATATATATATATATATATATATATATTCCAGAATATTATCCAATTATTTATTTACCTACTTGCAAACTTTATAAATTTACTAGAATTATGAAAGAACATTTATCTTCGAATCTACAAATTCTAAGACGATTCGAAATACTTCGCCGATTCCCTTCTTTCCCTTCCCGGCCTCCCTCCCCCTCCTCCTCCTCCTCCTCCTCCTCCTCCTCCTCCTCCTCCTCCTCCTCCTCCTCCTCCTCCTCCTCCTCCTCCTCCTCCTCCTCCTCCTCCGCCCGAAACGCCCCTCGAGCCAGCCACTCGAACGAAAAGTGTAATTG
This sequence comes from Penaeus vannamei, assembly GCF_003789085.1. Lineage (NCBI taxonomy): Eukaryota > Metazoa > Arthropoda > Malacostraca > Decapoda > Penaeidae > Penaeus > Penaeus vannamei. The sequence continues at coordinate 213,359 of NW_020872597.1, forward strand.
ATCGGAGTGACTCGAAGAATTCCAATGAAACCGAAAAGCTTTCCTTCGCGTAAGGTCGGAGAGGCTTTGGGAAATGTCCTTCTCCTTTCTTTTCTCTGTCTCTTTGTCTTTCTTTGTCTCTTCTCTTTATTTTGGTGAATGAAAGGACGTTTAGAAAAGGGGAGGAATTTGTGTAAATATTATGATAATGATTTACGCTGTGGATATTTTCCTCCGACGGTGCAACAAAATAAATTACCGATTGTTGTTGATTTCAATTCATGAATGAGTTCGAATTATATAATAAGAATATTTATTTATTTCAGCGCATGAAGTGATATTGGTATTTACGCTTTACTCTACAAATCAACGGATAGATCATTTATTAATAATCAGTAAAAGCTATATAAAATATATATTTCAACGACATAAAATCCACAAATACAATACCCGACATAATCTCAACTAAACAAACGCAAAACCTAATCACCAAAATAAACAAGCCAAAAAACACAAACAAGAGCAGAAAAACCGTAAAAAAACAAATTCCCCCGCTGTCGGCACGGGCGGGCGGGCGGGCGGGCGGGCGGGCGGGCGGATGAGCGGCGGCGGCGAACGGCGGAGAAGCGGTGGTCTGTTAGCGAACAATTTAGCGCACGGGCCCAGCGGACCACCCACGCCGACGCTCGGGCGGGCAGATGGGCGGGCGGGCGGGAGGAGAGGAAGGGAGATCGAGGCCCAGGAGCGAGGGCGAGAGCGAGAGAGAGCGAGAGAGAGAGAGAGAGAGAGAGAGAGAGAGAGAGAGAGAGAGAGAGAGAGAGAGAGAGAGAGAGAGAGAGAGAGAGAGAGAGAGAGAGAGAGAGAGAGAGAGAGAGAGAGAGAGAGTTGGGGTAGGATGGGAAGGAGGAAAGGGGGGAGGGGTTCCTGCTGTAGGAAATCGCTAGGAAAATTGACTTTCCACTTCACTATTCATGCTGGATTTTTTTTCGGAGGAAGGGGAGGGGCTGAGGGCTGGAATGTTTAGATTTTAATTCTTTAATGGTTAAACATAATTGTTAAATTGAATTACCGCTAAGATCGGGATGATGATCGCTTTAATCGGGTAAATGCCGATGAAGTAATAAATAACAAAAAATATATCCCATAATGAAAATAATAACATAAACCAAATACTGCAAAAAAATAGTATATAATATCTTAGTCGCTAATTCTTATCCCGTAATATCCATGCACAAATAAAAATATTCATTACCACATTTTTGCTCCCATGCTTTTTATCTAACCCAAAATATCAACAAACACATGACTCAATTCAAAAAAAAATATATAGATACATTTTCCTCATTTCTGCGCAAATGACCCCGCTAAATGACATCGGGGGTGGCGTAACACCTAGCTGATACTATTAACACTCCCGTAAGAACTGACCTCGTGTGACCTAATATGCTCTACGGCGCGTTCTGACCTTAGCTTAATTAACTTCACTAATGGTAATGACTACTTAGCACGGGCGGTTACATCATCCTTGGGTAATTAAGAAGAATGGTGGAGAGCTAAAAGAAATCCACTACTGTCTACACTTGAAATTCACCCTTTGTTATTTATGTGGTTTAATGATGGATAAATATTTTTGGAAGATGATAGTAGAAAGAAAATTGCTTTGAGGGTATATCAATATGTTCGCAACGTTTTACCGTCTATATATATTTTTAAAAAGATGTATATCCACTGAACAATTGCATATTACCATTTTATACTTTCATAATAATTTTGTCCTATGCGATATATATCTCTCGGAATAGAAAACTCAGATTACCATGTATGTTTGGCTTTTTCAAAGTAGTAATCAATCTGCCAACGCCACAAAATATAATTTTTTATCTAACAATGTTATGTTATAATGTGATTCGTACAATTGATAGAATTACCTGATATTTATCCCACAGTCATCTAAAATTATTTCTTTATCATCATTTTCGATACCATATATTTTGTGATTCTATATATATATATACATTGTCCTATCAGTTATCTCGTGATTTTACTGAAATAAACTTGTTTATTAATCAAGCGCAAAGAAAATAACTTGCACATCGCACTAGCAGCCCTAACTTGAACACAATCTCCACGCAGCCAGCTGGCCGCACAAAGACGCAGGAGGAGAGGACTCACCTGAAGAAGGTCTGTCGGAGTATCTGGTGCAGTAGACCCAGGCGGGCCACTTGTTGTCGTCGGCGGGCACCTTGGGGTTGGCGAGCGCCTCGGGGTTGTCGGGGTACTTGTTGGCGGCGTTGGCCTGGCACAGCTTGGCGTGCTCGCTCTGGCTCAGGCCCTTCTGGCTCAGGTCGACGGGGAAGTCG
>NW_020872597.1:228197-240697 GCF_003789085.1 Penaeus vannamei
TCTCTCCTCTCTCTTCTCTGCCAGTCCGCGGAGGATCAAAGCAAATATACATTATTCAAGTACAAGGAAATATAAAGATAAAACCAGATAATAACTAAAACTTGGAGAAATGAATCTGTTTTCCATATAAAGGAAAATTTGCGATTGTTACTTGTTCATCTCCTTGGCTGACAAATATATACACATTACTCTAAACAGAATAGAAAATAGAGAACAAAAATCTAACAGAAATTATGCTAAATAGAAAACATGTTTTGAAAAAATGTAAGAAAAAACAGAACAACATCCATGTGAAATTATGCAAAGGAGTTAAACGAGAGAGTGAGAGAGAGAAAGAGAGAGAAAGAGAAGAGAGAGAGAAAAAAAAAAATATATATATATATATAGATATGTAACCTTTCATTTGGCCCTCCCTTAGAAAAAAAAAATACATACACATATATGCATAAATGTAAGAAATTTAGACAAGAAGACAATTAAGGAAGAGATGGTAATCCTAGAACACTCAGAGAGGCACGCAAAAATTTCGAAATATCTAGAATCCGGAACAGATTTTGCACAAGTAAACAGTTATGTTTTTTTTTTTTCTTACTAATCTGTTTTTTCTTACATTCTTCCATCTTTTTTATTACTGTTCCTTATTATTCTTTTGGTTTTATTTTCCTTTTTATCTCAGATCAAAGTCACAAAACGAAAGCAAAACATTGACAATATTGCAAAAGCCTTTCTCGTGGCCAGGGACGTGGGCTGAACACTCGAACGAATAAATCTTATTTGTACGTTATCTTTGTTATAGGATTCTTGATTCGTGTGTCTTTGCTTACATTATGCTGATTTTTTCTCTTTTGTTTTGTTTGTTGTTGTTATGTTGATGTGGTCATGGGCGTATTTTGTTATTCTTATTGTTACTCTTGTTATTTTGTAGTTGTTTGGTTGTTGTTGTTGTTATTGCTATTTTGCAGTTCTTTGGTGGTTGTTGTTTTTGCTGTTATTGTTACTACTTTACGGTTGCTAATAGTTCTTGTTCTCTTTAGGTTGCTGCTGCTGGTGCTGTAAATACTATCAGTATTTCTATTACTGTTCTTAAAACTCTGCTATTATCATTATCACATCTCCCACATTCCTCGCTTTCCCAGTATATTCCACAATCCATTTCGTAATAGTTTATTCCCTATAACATAAAACGAGAATACAAAGGTCTCCCTCCCATGCCCATCATGCTAATCGAAACGCAGCAATCTTCCAACCTGATCTGAAAGCTTGCAACCTGCGGAGTTTAATATGAAACCTTTAGATTATTCAGGAGCAAGGAGAGAGAGAGAGAGAGAGAGAGAGAGAGAGAGAGAGAGAGAGAGAGAGAGAGAAGAAGAGAGAGAAGAGAGAGAGAAGAGAGGAGAGAGAGAGAGAGAGAGAGAGAGAGATAGGAAAAAGTTTCAGAGTCAAGCGAGGTGTTTGTAGAGAGAAAAAAGAAGAAGAAAAAAAGGTAAATGTGTGTGTGCGTGCGCACGCGCTTATGAACTGTTTGTATGTATGCTTGTATGTATGTATTGATGTATGCATGTATGCATGTCTGTACACATGCATGTATGTGTATAAGAGTGTGTTTCTATATATGTCTGTGTCCGTGTACATATCTATCTATCCCTATATCCATTCACCTACTTGTATCTTCTACATCTCCACGTGTCCTTTTTGGATATCTAATAAGCACATATATATGCAAGACTGAATATACTTGCATGTGCACTTTACCACACAGCTGGAGAGCAAGAGGTGCCAGCTGCCCATCATAGAGCACCCAGACCTCTTGGAACAATGGGAGAGGAAGGGCGGGGGAGAAGGATATTGCAGGTTCTAGGATACGAAGGAGTGATCGATGGATAATGTAAAACAAAGGTACTGATTGAAGACGGGAAGAAGGGGGTTGATGGGACGGCAAAAAAGAAAGAGAGAGAAAGAGAGAGAGAGAGAGAGAGAGAGAGAGAGAGAGAGAGAGAGAGAGAGAGAGAGAGAGAGAGAGAGAGAGAGAGAGAGAGAGAGAGAGAGAGATAAAAAAAGAAGTAAAAGAAAGAGAAAAAAGCAGTAGAAGAAGGAAGAAAAGAAGGAGAAGCAGAAAAAGATGAAGAAAAAGAAAAAAGGAAAATCTAGATGCAAGAAAGTGAAGCAAACATATATTGAATGAATACTTTGATGGCTATTTAGAAAATGGAAACTAAAGAGAAGTAACAGAATAACGTAGAGTTGATAGAGAGGAAGTGCAATCTCTATTCTAAAAAGGCTTAACTCGGTTTAATTTGCACTTGGGGTAAAAAATTGAAGATTTAGCACATGCAAGAAATCGATCAGTTGTTATTGCATTGAAAGACGAAGAAAGCCAGATGTATAGATAGATAGATAAACAGGCAGACAGAGAGACAGAGAAATGGAAAGATAGACAGACAGACAGATAGGTTGATAGATAGATAGATAGAGAGAAAGAGAAAGAGACAGACTGGTGCACAGAAAGACAAGAACACAGACATGTACAGACAGACTGATCGCCTGACAGACATAAAAAGACAGTCAGAGGAAGGTTCAATTAACAGCCCCCCCCCCTTAAACACACACAAACTACGGAAGCAGCTCCTTACCCCCTTCCTGCTACTCCCCCCTTCCCCTTCCAACTACATCCACTCCCCCCCCCTCTCCCCCTCCCTCCAGTAACACCCCTCCCCATCCCGTCAGCATCACCCCTCCCTTCCCCTCCCTCTCTCAACCGAATTTCGAAACCCTTCTCCCCTCCCCCATCTAGCAACTTCCTCCCCTCCCTCCCCTCTCCTCTCCCCTTTTCCCACCAAATTTCGAGGCCTTCCGCCCCCCCCCATCTAGCAACATCCCTCCCCTCCCCTCCCCTCCCCTCCCCTCTCCCCTTTCCAACCAAAATTCGAGTCCTCTCCCCCCTCCCCCTCCCCCCTCCCCCCCCCCCCCATTAGCATACGACCGCCCGCCGTCTGTCCACCCGCCGCTGCCCGACCCGGAAACACGCCCGCGACGCAACGTGGGTTTAGCGCCCCTGCAGCTCCGATTTGTTGATTTTCCGCGCTTGATCGATGACTTGCAAGCATCATGATTTAAAGCAAGCAAGAGCCACAGGGGTCGGAGGGGGCGTGGCCAGAGAGGGGGACGGAATGGGGGATGGGGGGATGGGGAGGGGGGAGGGAAAAAGGGGGAGGAGGATATCGTTGATGATGATGATACAGAGAGAGAGAGGAAAAGGGTGATGGTATCGGGATAAAATGATCGTGGAAGTGTAGATTTTGATTGATAAGAGGGTACAATATGTAGGTTTTTCCCGTTTCTTCTGCTTGTATTTTCTTCCCTTCTTTCTTCTCTTCTTTTTTTTTTCTTGGGGGGGTTCTTATTATTATTACTATTATTCTATCTTATATCTTCTCTCTTCTTCATAATCTGCTTCATATTTCTTTTCTATTTCTTCTTATTATGATTATTATTACTAATATTATTTCATTTTATTTCTTAACTTTTCTCCTGTCTTCTTCTACTTCTCCTAAGTCGCTTTCTTCCTTTTATTGACTGGATCTTCATGACCATAAAATTGATGGAAAGATGAACGATATGAGTTTTACATTTCTTTTTTCCCATAATTCTATTGTCCTCTGGGTGGTCACTCCCCCTCCCCCCCTCTCTCGTTTCCTTTGCCTCTGTAATGTCCCTGCAATAAATTTTAACCGCAAGAAGCTATTGAGTATTTCCTCTCTCTCTCTCTCTCTCTCTCTCTCTCTCTCTCTCTCTCTCCTCTCATCTCTCCTCACTTCCTCTCTCTCAGCATCTCTCTCTCTCTCATCTCTCTTCTCTCTCTCTCTCTCTCTCTCTCTCTCTCTCTCTCTCTTTCTCTCTCTTTCTCTCTCTTTCTCTCTCTCTCCTCTCTCTCTCTCTCTCTCTTCCTTCCTCCTCTTTCTCTCTCCTCTCTCTCTCTCTCTCATCTATCTATCCTATCTATCTATCTATTCTACTATCTATCTCTTCTCTCTCTTCTTTCTCTCTATCTCTCTCTCTCTTCTCTCTCCTCTCCACCTCCATTCTCTTCTCTCTCTCACTCTCACCCCTCCATCATCACCTCCTTCCGGTCTCCTCTCCTGCGTCGCGACCTCTCTCCACTCCCTCGCTCTCCTCATTTTCTCCCACCCGTCTCTCCCCAATCTCTCTTCTCCTCTCCTCCTCCATCTCTCTCCATCTCCCACCGTCCAATCCCCCACACGCGTTCCGTGCCCTCCTCATCCCCTTCTCCCTCCATCTCTTTCCCTCCCATCCACCCCTTACGACCTCTCCCCCTCTCCATTCTTCCCCACCCCCTCCACCCACTCTCTCTCTATTCTCTCCTCCTCCTTTCCTCCTCAATTCCCCTTCCTACTCCCACAATCATTCTATCTTCTATTCTATCTATTCCACTCTCCATCTCACTCTCATTTATCTCACCCCATCTCACTCTCCTCTCCTACCATCACCCCCCACTCCTCCCCTCCCCACCCCCTTCCCCATTTTCCCCCCCCTCATCCATCCTCTCCCTCTACCCGAAATTACACCCTTCTACTCCTCATCCACCTTCCTTGCTATCAGCTCGCTACATACCTTTCGTACTCGTCACACCACCATCTCTCTTCAATCTCTCTCTCTTATATCTGTATCTAGTCCTTCTCGTCTCCTCTCATCTCGTCTCTTCTCTCCTCTTTCAGCACACACGTCGCACACTTGTACTTTATCACAGCGAACGCTCTTTCACCCCACTTACCGCCCTCCACCGCACCACCTTCCCTTCTCCCCCACCGTCCTCCCTCCAGGCCACTAGATTAGCTTATATATATATAAGAACCAGCCGTCTCTCAGCACCCCGGCTTCACCGTAAGCTGAGCCTCAAGCCAACCTTCGCTCTTCTTGAGCTCCGGTCGGCCAAGAAAGGCACTGGTCTCAAGAGTGCCATCTCCCTGGCCCAGCTCGAAGGTATCGTTTTGAAGAGATCGACTCTGATAAAACAAGATAAAGTAATAAAAAACAAAGAGTCATTTGGCCCATGATATAATGAAAGACCAGGAAGAAGCGGTGTATATTTGGAGTGTGTGTTAATTGGTAATATGTGGATGTATGATGGTGAGATATGTAGGTATTTTGATTGGAGGAGGCGGGCAGAAAGAATGGACAACACTAAAGAGATTGATGTCTAGATGTGTTTATTTAGATTACTTATTATAGATAGGTCTTAGGTAACTCCCATTAACATTCATACTTATATCATATATATATATATATATATTATATATATATATATATATTATCTTTGACTGATTTATTTAATATTAAATAATTATTATAACAAACTAACTATACAATCACCACACTATAATTTACTTAATAATCATTTAATACAATTAATTTTTTACAAGGAAGTAGCTAATGAAAAGAACCTAGAGAGGAGGAAAGAATGAGAGCATTGAAGAGATTTATTGAATAACAATAAATCTAAATGGACACACACTATCCTATTATAATATTAATAGAGGATATATGTGTTTGGATGAAAAAAAAATAGAGATACACAACATTTGATGGTTATTGACTAATTTTTTTGGGAGAGGTATGAGTGTTTCTTTTTGTAGTGTTGATATTGTCGGATTATATATTATAAATATTTCTATATCATATTTTATCAAATATTCTTATTCTATCATTAAAAAACAAATTCATAAATATTAATTTATTTGTCTCTCTCACTATAAGATAAGTTGTATAATATTTAATTAATAATATCTCTAATCGGGAAAAGCTTATAATATTAATCAATGCAATCAAGACTACAGTGACTAAATAGATGTATTTATGATATATATTCCAACAACAACAGGAGAAAATATGGATAAAGTGATATCACTATACATTGAAACTTAATACTTCAATATAAATTATAACAGTTCTAAAGTAGTAGGTATCTGATAATTGCAACAATAATAATATTAATTAATTAATATACAAAATTAATAGTAAATGTACGGTTACTCCTCACTTCTCTCGAAATGTTAATTTCACAATAACTCAACAACAATCTGCAATTACACACATTCTCTTATAATATCACTAATCAAGAACACAATCTTAACCACTAAAAACAGGCAACAAACACCAATAAAATAAAATAATATAAAAAACACTCAAAACATACAAATCTCTAAAAAAAAAAATAAAAAGCATAAAAAAACAATATATTAAATCATCAAATCAAATAACCATAATAACATTTCAATTTTATAAGGAATAAGGAGGATAATAACAAAATACTATCAAATAAAATAATATCAATATAATAATAAATAACAATGGAATATAATAACAATAAATAAGATAATATACACACAAATAAAATTCTGCCAATGGTAATATTCTCTCGAGTCATGGATGATGATTAATTTTCTGGGCTTCTTCTCTCTCTCCGTCTGGTCCTCTTCTCCTCCTCTCTCTCGAATACACGGGATACTCTCTCTGCTCTCATCAGGGGATTTACTACACAAAGGAAATCAGAGATAAACGGATCACTCAAGGAATATCAAAATGCTAAAAATTGTCTTCTCGGGATCAGGTCTCAGGTGCTCTGCTCTCTGGCGCCAGGAAAAAATGCAAATCTCGGTATGATGACCATTTTCATCTGCACATCGCTTATCTCTAGATTGAACATCACAGAATGGTCGATAGAACTTGCTTGTCTACTGGGAGGCGCAATGAAATAATCTATCCCTGGTTCAACACATACTGCATGGTATAAAATACTTATTACCCTGCTCTTTTCTTTCACACTTCTAGACCTCATCGTTCATACATCACTGGTAGAATTGATATATAGAATAAACTTAATAGTTAATACAAATATACCATTATAAGACGATTAATATTAGGGAGGACAAACACATCGAACTAAAACACAACCAAATGCCACAACGGTTTGAGGCATGTTGGGAAATACTCCAGAAAATATATCTATTTATAATTGGACAGCAGAGATATTCACCCGTCACGGTCGCGTATAACTATAAGTCAGGATTCGAGACTTAAGAATGAACGCACGAAGCAGGAAGAAGTTGTATTCACCGGGAAGACACAAGCCGATTTTGTTCATATCCGAGCTAATTTATAGAGGGGTGGGTTCTAGATTATCACAAGAGTAGCACCGTGGTGGGGATTAAAGGAATCGGTCACAACCCGGCCACTTTCACCAGCTTCATGAATGAGCCTGTCATGTTGCACCATAGGCGAAGGAGGGCTAGGTAGCGACGAGAGCGTTGTTAGCATCCCCTCGGGTCCCCAGGAGACTCCTTATCTCTAATTTATTATTTCTTTGTGTCGCTTTCTAGCGTTCGGCGGGGCGCCGGCTTCAATTTTCCTTGTCTTCCGCGAGACTGAGAATTTGAAAATAGGGGGTGATTATTTGGTATATTGTCTATAACAGAACTCATGGTTCTAAAAAAAAGAAAGTGCGGGTCGAAGAGGGTTTCCTGATGGTCTTATAAGGTAGAAGTTAGGCTTAGGTTTGATTATTCTCTTTATTCCTATTTGGTTCACAAGGTCGTAGATGGTCACATTATTATCTTCTCACGTTAGATAATATATATAATTCTGTCTATTGTGAAAATATACTATAAACAACAGGGTTAAGTTTCAAGGGAAAAATACTATCAGGCATGCGTAAATAAGAGAGATATCTACTGTTGTTTTGCTCCTCGCTCATACTCAGAAAATCCCCTTAAATAAAATTAGACTGTTCACTCATTGGAAGATTGGAAGATTATACGACTTTTCACTTCGTTACCATGAACCACTCGTATAAAGCCGATTAACATTTGTTGACTATGTAAAGGCCCGTAAAATATCTAAAGAACAGGCATCATAAACTCGGAGGAGATTGTCCATTCCCCAAATTCAGTCATTTGTCGAGCTTGCAGCTCCTTCCTTCACCAAATTTAGACCTCAAAACTACTTCGGTCTTACTCTTCCGTCTCGAGACAAGGAGGGATATAACAAGCGTCATCAATATTTCCACAAAATAATCTAACTCACAGTGATAACACAATTAAAATTCACGACCCACCAGGGTGGTTCCCTTTCCCTCCAAGAACCACTTTCTTCTCAAGCTTTTCTTCCTCCTTAACCCTCGGGTCAAAGTCAAACAGGGTCAAAACCCCCAACTTCCTGCCAGGCAGCCCACACGTAGGGCGCCCTTGGCCAATTGGAGTATCACATGCCCACCTTACTGTGGACGAGAGAAAGTGTGGCTTGGTGAACCGCGGGCACTGGGGACGAGGGGAACATGGAGGTAATAACACACAGCGTTCGATGGAGCGCTTTGTAACGCAGGGACGTCCCGAGTGGATAGGTACACTGCAACTCCGGCAAACGCTCACTGTAGGGAAGGAGAGGCAATCTGGCTTTACTGAGTTATCTTTGGGTAAAGAGAGGGTATTGAATAACTTAGCAAGATCTGAGTAATGAGACGCGTGTGTATTGGCACTGTATATTTCCTAGTTTTATGTAAGTATACCGTCTGCTTGTCTAATTTATCTAATTTATCTCATTAATCTGATCCAGCCTCTCTCTCTCTCTCTCGATCTCGTCATCTCTCTCCGTCATGATCATCTCCTCTGGCCCTGGTTTTCACGTGAAAACACATCATTTATTAAAATTCTACTACATCCAACTATCATACTCTTCTCCTGCTATCTTATTATCTTCTATCTCAATCTGCACCGCGAATCTAAACTCACTCATCATACTCATTAGTTGGTACACGCCATTTCTCCATCGACAATTATATATATAATTGTAAATCATAAACTATATGTCTGTCATATACTGTGGCTTCTTGTATATCTTTTATAACACTGTATTTCTATTCTTACTTACTACTATCTATATCATCTCTATGTCTCATCACCATTTATATTCACACCTATATACTTGATATCATTACCCTCATCGTATCCGATCCCATTTATTATTTGAAAAGTTATTCACTCTACGTTACTTACATCTCAACAACAATCACACACTCCTTCTCTCTCTCTCATCAAACTCATCACCCACACACATCTTTCCTCCTTCGTTCTGACACTATTTACCCACCATCATCCACACACACACCAACACCACAACTCACCACACACACAATCTCACACCACCACACAACACACACATCTACTCATCTAGCTTTCTCTCTCCTCTCCTCTCATCTTTTATCTCTCTCTCTCCTTCTCTCTCTCTCTCGTCTCATCTCAGACACATACACTCACTCACCAACATCTCTCTCATCTCCTCTCGTCTCTCATCTCTCTCTCTCTCTCTCCTCTCTCTCTCCTCACATCGACACTCTTCTCTCCTCTCTCTCTCTCCTCCTCTCCACACACACACACCACATCTGCCATCTCATCTTCCGTCCCTCGTCCTCTCTCTTTACTCGACTCCTCGCCTCACTACACAGGCTCTACGCTCAACAAACACCACACACCCACAAGACTCATCATTACTCTTTTACTCTATCTACAAACCACGCTATTACCCCCCCCACCTAAATAACACCCTCCTCTTAACATCTCTCATATCATTTTATACGTTTTTTTATCGAAAAACCATTAGGATTTTGATGATCCAAGCAATCCACTCTTATTGATTTTCAACAAGTAAGAGAATCTAAATCACATATAGTTATAAGAAACAAATGGATAAGTTTAAGCAGTGAGTTTATATTAGGTTCACATAATATAAATCGTAGGAAACGCCTTTTGTCCATCGCACTAACTCACCCACCTTACCCCCACTTCACCATCATACCCTTACCCCCCAAATAAACCTTACCAAATCCAATGAACATCCAATCAAATTACCCCCCCTAATATAGATTTTATATTAAATATAACACCCTAAACCAAACAAACAGACCAATATGCCATATATACGCTCATTTACACCCACCCTAAATCAATTAACCACCCTAAAACGCCCACCCCACCCTCTCTTAATATCCTGACCCGCCAAATGCCCCTCCCCACAACCATCACACCATCAATGATTACCACCGCCAAATTAATAGCCTTATCCACCTCACCCTCCTAATTATAAATATAATATAATCCCCTATACCAACGCCCCTACCCGTAACTCACCTATCTATATAGGTTCACACTCCAATGTACCCTAAAAATTACCCCTACCCTGTATAAAATAATAAAAAAAATAGTGCAATTATATAATACATCAATGATATAATAGCCTTTCAAACCATTAACATATCCTAACTATTTTTAGTCCCCCGCTCTACCATCTTTATTTATGTATTTCTTTATCTTTTCTCGGTAGAGAATAGATGAAATACTATATCAGGATAAGAAAAAAGGAAGAAACTATTTTTTATCTTTAGTTTATCTTTAATTAAACTAGATATAGAATATATATCGTTTTTTACTATATTTCAATTTAGTAACTTTAATCCTTTAGTGTAGTGTAATATAATTCTACATTTCCTCTATTTTGTTATCCTCTTATTCTACTTCTTTAAACCATACTACTTACCCTTCCCATTTCTACTTTCTTATGACCGTTCTTCCATTACCCAATTCATTTCCTCCCTCTTTCTCTGCACTCACACCGTCTAATGTTCTTCTTTATCACCTTTTTCGTCAGTCACTCACTGTTAATCTAACTGGCCACCTAATTTGTCATCGTTTCTCATCCATATTCTTATTACATCTATCGTTATCCATCCTACCCACCACGCACCCACCTCCGTGCCTCGTCTACGTCTACCCTTTATATCAACACACACTCGCATAGCAATCATCATCACTTATCTATCGCAACGCTTAAACACGAAACATATGATAAGAATAGATAAATAAAAATAGATTAAAAATGAAGCACATTCTTTCTTCACTTTTATCAATTATAGAAGTATAGAAACCTACTGACCCCATTTAACCCCAAGAACAGCTTCCAGGACAATTTCTAGTTAGCCCACATTACGCCAGTCTCACCCCTAAATCAAATTACGCCCCTATATAACACCCTAACACCACTAATCATCATTAATGAACAGAGCGGACTCATCCTCCGGACACCCTCGTACCACCCTGGTATCCCTGACCACACCAACACAAATACCTCAAAACTAACGCTCGCTCCGGTATCTATCCCTTCCCCCAATCTCCCCAAAGTCAACTACCTAATTATTACCTATTCCTAACCCCAAAAGGCACTCCTAACACTCCCCCCCCTCTTCTTATCCACCACTACCCTGAGAAGGACATACTTTCTCATTATAGTACCCCTTCCTCTACTCCTCAGGCACTCTCTCTTCTGAGCTCTCCTTCTGCCGTTCCTGATAACTTATCCCCGCTTAAGGCCTCCTTTCTGCATCCTCTAACCACTGGCATCTCAAAGGGGCACTCACCCCGAAAAACTCCACCAAGGCACTTCCTTCCCCATCCCTAACCCCAAAGGCACTCCTAACCCCCCCCCACCACTCTTCCCCTCCCCCCCAAAGCACTCCGGATCCGGGGTCTCCTTCATCGAGCGGAAATTGGTTCCCAGAAGAAGGAAATGTCGAGGAAAAGGGAAATCTCCTTAGGATGCTGAGAGACGAGGAGGAGGATGCTCATTGATGTTTATTGATGTTTGTATTGGGGGGTTACTGGGGGAGGGGGGGGGTGATATTGCTTTGTGGGAGAGGAAGGAAGGTGTGTGTTGGGGTGTGTGTTAAGTTGTATGTGTGTGTTGCGTTTGTTTGAGTGTGTGTGTATGAGGGGTGGATGATTTGTATCGATATGTTTGTGTTTGTTTGGTTATGTGAGTGTGTCTGTGTTTGGTTGTGTGTGATATTTGACTGTATTTACCTCTGTGTATGTTTGATCGCGTGGGTGTATATCCGTGTATGTTGTTTATGTGTGCGTTCGTGTGTGTATGCATGAAAGAGTATCATCTGTGTATTTGTTTGTGTGTATTTGACTCTGTGTAAACGTATTTGTATGTGCCTCGTTTGTTTTTGCTCATGTATTTAAATGCGTATTCTTTGTTTAAGTTTTCTATGTGCTTGCTAATGTGATTCTATGTTTGTCTGGTTGTTTGATTGTTTGCGTGAGTGAATATGATCCTTATATATGTTAAAGCAGAAAAAAACGTATTTTTTCTATAACGCATAGTTCTATCAAATCATACATATATAAATGAAAATACACCCGCATCAATTCATATTACTTAAGATCTAGTTGAGAAAATGGAACACCTCTATTTTCGAATCCCGAGGCCCATCGCCCTTCGCCTCAACTTCGCCCACAAGAGCGATGGGAGACGCGGAAATTTGCATAGAGCGCCAAACGCTGAAACATTGATTATATAACCTGTCCGAAAAGGCCTTCCACGCAAATTGATTTCCTTTCATAAGAAAAGAAACGAAGAAAAATATCTCTTCGAAC
>NW_020872597.1:245697-268197 GCF_003789085.1 Penaeus vannamei
CTCTCTCTCTCTCTCTCTCTCTCTCTCTCTCTCTCTCTCTCTCCTCTCTCTCTCGCTCTCTCTCCTCTCTCTCTCTCCTCTCTCTCTCTCTCTCTCTCTCGCTCGCTCTCTCTCTCTCTCTCTCCTCTCTCTCTCTCTCTCTCTCTCTCTCTCTCTCTCTCTCTCTCTCTCTCTCTCTCTCTTCTCTCTCTCTCTCTCTCTCACTCTCTCTCTCTCTCTCTCCTCTCTCTCTCTCTCTCTCTCTCTCTCTCTCCTCTCTCTCTCTCTCTCTCTCTCTCTCGTCTCTCCTCTCTCTCTCTCTCTCTCTGTCTGTCACACACACACACACAGATATATACACACACACAGTCGTCTCTGTCCTAAACTATTACTCTATCAATCTATCTATTTATCCAATCTATCCATATATCTATCTATCCCTACCTACCTATCTTTATCTCTCTCTCTCACTTCCTCTCCTTTCTTTTTCTTTTTACGTCTTTCATCCTACAGCTACATCGCCATTAAACTATTCTATTGAAAATGCATAGACTGAAAAATAATACAAATAAAATACAATTAGTAGGGGATACCTGGCACTCATTGGCACTCAGGTTTTTTGGCATTTACACAGGGACTTTGACTTCCTGTTGGAATTCATACTTTCTATTAATCCTTATCATTCCGTATAGAAAGATGCAAATACATGGATGGAATAAAAGATTTGTGTAAGTTCGATTAAAAAAAATGAAAATATGGATGATAACAAGGGTGATGATAAGGATAATAATGAATGATGATAACAATAATTGTGAAAATGATTATAAAGAGAATGATGATAACTATAAGGATAATGATGATAACAATAAGGATAATGATGAAAATGATAATAACGATAATGACAATGATAGTGATAAAGATAATAATGATGGTGATGATAGTGATAAAGATAATAATTTTTATGATAATGGTGATAGGGATAAAGATAATAATGATGATAGTGATAAAGATGATAAGGATAATGATGATGATGATGATGATAGTGATAAAGATAATAACGATGATAGTGATAATAGTGATGATAGTGATAAAGATAATAATGATGATGATCGTGATAGTGATAAAGGTAATAACGATGGAGATGACAGTGATAAATAATAACGATGGTGATGATAGTGATGATAGTGATAAAGATAATAATGATGATCACTCAAGCACTCCACGCAACAGAAACCTCCCTCCACTCACCATAATCTCTTTTAAATTCTGTTCACCGCTTATATTGCCTCGACAACCCCCCCCCCCCCGCCCCCTCTTCTCTCTCTCTCTCTCTTTACCCGTTTTAATTGTCTTTGTTCTTTATAGCCTTTGAGTCATCGAAATTGTTTAATTGAGTGTGTGTTTGTTTTTTACTGTGTGGGTTGTGTTTTTTTTATGTATGTCTTTGTGTGTGTGTGTAATGTGTGTGTGTTTATTTTTTTGTGTGTTTCTTGCGTTTAGTGTGTATTTGTTTGTTTGTTGTTTTTATTTTATGTATCTATAAGTGTGCGTTTGTGTTGTGTGTGTTGTGTGGGTGTGTGGTTGTGTGTTGGTGGTGTGTGCGTGTGTGTTGTATGTGTCTGTATGTGTGTGCGTGTGTGTTGTGTCTGTGTCCGTGTGTTTACCATCTGCGTGTCACTAACACTTGGGATCCTCGAAGTCGCTTCAGATTAATCTACCACTTTCGTTCAGATTAATTAACATATTTTGGTGTAATTTCTTTGTAAAACATCAATTTAAAGGTACCAGTCTTCTCTCAATTATCGAACTAATATTCAGCTCTAACCATGAATTCTATACATTAACCTTATCCACATTTCTTAGAAAAATAATAATAATAATATTTCAAATCCATCCCCCCCCTCAAAAAAAGAAAACAATAGTACAGAAAACAGAATAAAATAGATTAAAAAGCCCAAAAGCCGTACATCAACTCCACAAGTAATAAGATTTAAAAGAATAATATTATAAATAGATAAAAAAAACATCTTATTTCATTCCCCCTTCACGTTTTATTCAGCGCGGCGGGAGAAGAAAGGGAGATTGCGAGAGGGGAAGGAGAGGAGGTCAGAGCGGAGCTGAATAAACCCTGGCGGCGGGGTAGTGCGGGAGGGGAGGGGGAGCGAAGGAAGAGAGATGGGGGAGAAGGCGGAAGGCGGAGAAGGAGAGGGCGAAGGGAGAGGGAAGGACCCAGAGAGAGGGGGAGGCGAAGGAAAGGGGGAGGGGCGTAGAGAGGGGAGAGGAGCTAGGGGAGGGAGAGGGGGGAAGGGGAGGGGGAGAGGGGGAGGCGAAGGGGAGCACGGGGGCGAAGGCGAGAGGGGAAGCGGAGAGAAGAGGAGCTAGGGGAGGGGAGAAGGAAGAAGGGGGCAAGTGACCGCAAGTAATTGGAGAATAAACAACAATATCGCCTCCAGAAGGGTCGTGTCAGAAGGTCGTTGTTTGTGCGGCGGTCGTGGACTCCGTGGAAATCTTTGGCCTTTCACGACCCGTCGCTTCTGCTGGGTCGAGTCCGAGAGTCCGCTGTGAGGTCGCTTCATTAAAGTGTTTGCTAATCTCTCTTATCTTATTGTTCTATTGCTTTATTTATTTATTTATTATTTTTTATTTGTTTATTTTGATATTATCTTTGTTTATTTCATTTATTTATTATTTATTCTGTTTATTCTGTTATTATTTATTCTTAATTGTTATTTTATTTATTTATTTATTATTGTATATGTAGTTCTTTATTTCTATTTATTCATTAAATTTTAGGTTATTTATTTATTTTTATATATGTAGTTTCTTGGTCCTGTTTAATCTGTTACTAGTTTTGTGTGGTTTAATTTAGAATTTATCATTCTATTTATCTATGTTTGTGTATATTGAGGTTTTTTTAATCTGTTTATTTATCTTATTATATTTCTCATTTACGTATTTATGGACTCATTTAATTTAATTAATAATCTTAAATTAATAACACACACATATACACAACACACACACACACACAAACACACACACACACACACACACACACACACACACACACACACACAGCACACACACACACACACACACACACACACACACACACACACAGCACACACACACACACACACAACACACACACCACACACACATACACACACAACAAAAACACACACAAACACACACACACACACAACACACACACACACACACACACACACACACACACACACACACACACACAAACATCACACACACACACACACACACACACACACACACACACCACACACACACACACCACACACACCACACACCACACACACACAACACACACACACACACACACACACACACCACACACACACACACAACACACACACACACACAACACACACACACCACACACACACACACATACACACACAACACACACACACACACACACACACACATACACACACGACACACACACACACACACACACACACACACACACACACACACACACACACACACACACACACACACACACACACACACCACACACGCACGCACACACACACACACACACACACACACAGACACACACAACACACACACCACACACACACACACACACACACAAACACTGTTTATCGCGAAGTCTTGGTAATGTGTATTCCATTTCGACCTGGATACAAATAATGAAATTCATACCACCACCAATTCTCCTTCTGGAAGACCGACGAAATAAAACGCGAACGAACGAAAACAGATGAGAAAAAACCTACTTTATCTTCGTTCAGGGAGCATCACCTCAACCGCAGCTTCCAGAGAGAGAGAGAAAAAAAAAGAAAAAAAGAAAAGAAAATGGGAGGTTTAGAAATGCTCCTCCATCAATTCCTCCACCCACGCTCGACCAAGGCTAAATGGGTGCGCCTTTAACTCTTCTCTTCTTGTTGACTTATATTCTATCCATTCTTCTTTCCTCTCTCTCTCTCTGTCTGTCTGTCTCTATCTATCTCTTTCTCTCTCTCTATTCTCCCTCTCTCTCTCTCTCTCTCTCTCTCTCTCTCTCTCTCCTCTCTTCTCTCTCTCTCTCTCTCTCTCTCTCTCTCTGTCTCTCTCTCTCTCTCTCTCTCTCTCTCTCCTCTTTCTTCCCGCTCTCTCTCTCTCTCTCTTTCTCTCTATCTATCTACCTATCTCTATCTCCTTTTCTTTTTTTTCTCTTCTTTTTGTATCAGTATTCATCGCAGACACACGTGATGCTTTTAATTCTTTCGTCCGAATCCACTTATACTTTTTGCATTATTTTTCTTGCATCAAATTCATCACAGACACTCGTTTTCGCCAAGGAAGGCAAAGAGAAGATAAACAAGTAAAGAAAAGAAAAGAAAGAAAAAATTAGGGTGAAAATAGCCTGTTTTTAGATAAAAGAAATTGACGATAAATTTGTCACAGCAAGGAGAACATTTATATCAATATTTTACTTTTTTTAAATTTCTCTCTTTATTGTGTATGTGATCCGAGGAGCGACAGGCTACGTGCACGAATCAGTAGTAATAATATGATTAAAGATAATACAAAACAGTGATATAATAATAATGATAGTGATAATAATGATTGATGATGATATGATGATGATATGATGATAATGATAATGATAATTGATAATGATAATGATGAATGATTATAATGATAATGATAATGATAATGATAAATGATGATGATGATGATGATGATTGATGATGATGATTGATGATGATTGATTGATGATAATGATAATGATAATGATAATGATAATGATAATGAATGATGATGATGATGATGATGATTGATTGATATGATTGATGATGATGATGATGATGATGATGATGATGATTAATAATAATTATAATAATAATAATAATAATAACAATAATAATTATAATAATAATAATAATAATAACAATAAAAAGACGGAGAAAGAGAGAAAATGGGAAAAGAAAACTCTTAGCTGAAGCCGAGACAAGTGCTGACCCAAGACACTAGATGACAAAGCGATCTCCAAAAACAATAGCATATCTACTACAGGATATAAAAGGAAATAAAATTGTAAAACAGTTAGATATTTAGCTTAAAAAGATTTTTTTTTAAATAGGAGTATAGTGTTGCAAGTAAAAGAAAATGAAAAAGTAAAACGTTTAGATATTTTGCTTACAAGATTACATTTTTTTTTTCTAAATGTTACAAGGAGTATAGTGTTGCCAGTAAAAAAAAAAAAAAAAAAAAAAAAAAAAAAAAAAAAAAAAAAAAAAAAAAAAAAAAAAAAAAAAAAAAAAAAAAATGTAAAACGATTAGATATTTAGCTTCTAAGATAACAATTTTTTTCTAGATATTACAAGGAGTATAACGTTTCAAGTAAAAATTAAAATGAAAAAGTAAAAGTTATTATTTAGCTACAAGATTAACTTCATTCTAAATATTACTAGGAATATAATATTTCACGTAACGTTAAGGAAAAATGAAATGCAAGTATATTAACATCAATAAACAGTCGACATACCCTTAAATAGTATGTGATAGTATGACACATAAACTCAGGATTTTCTTAAAAGGAATAAGTATGAGACCTTTTACAGTATTGTTCCATCATTTATTGGAATAGCTATCTCGTCAATATATAAGATAGAGACCAGAATTCTAACTATAATAGATAAAGCATAAAGGTCTTAACATTCCAGTCTCAACTCTAAAGAAAAATAGATATACGATTATTTGTTAATGTTTTATATCCACTTTTATCCTGTCATGGGATTTAGCTTTTCCATCATGCTGCATTTTTTTTTTTTTTTTTTTTTTTTTTTATTCTGTTAACTCTTGTATGAACCATTGACGCGCAGTTCCTATGACCATTCATGCGTATGCACTGTGTATTTTGATTTTTTTTTCAAAACAAAAATTGAATATAACTTTTTCCTCTTTCTATCTATCTATTATTCTGTCTGTGCGTATGTATGTACTACCTATGTCCTGTCTATCTATGTGTGTATGTATGTATGTATCTATCAATCCATCTATCGTTCTCTGTTTTCTTTTTTAATTATCTATCTATATATATATCCACTTTCATTAATCTCTTTTTCTCTCTCTCCTTCTCTCCTCTCTCTCTCACTTCTCACTCACTCTTTTCAATATGTGTGTCTATATATATATATATATTATATATATATATATATATATATATATATATATATATATATATATATTATATATATTATTATACGTATATTATATATATATATATATATATATTATATATTATATATATAATATATATATATATATATATATAAAAATACACATGCATACACACGTATATACATCCATGCCATCCATCCATCATCCATATCCATCCATATCATCCATCCATCCATCCATCCATCCATCCATCCATCCATCCATACATACATACATACATCCATACATACATACATATTTAAACACATTCACTCTGCTCATAACATGCGTGGCAGTGATCACCTCTGCTTTCAGCTCATTCGCATGCATAACCTGTGCAGAGAGTCGGCCTAACGGGAGCAACGAATAAAGGCGAATTCAGAAGCACATTAACGGACAAACACACGCACGAATATTCACGTCAACAAATACACAGACGAGCATTCATGTCAACAAATTCACAAACGAATATTCACGTTAATAAATACACATGACTATACACGTCAACAAACACACGCACGAATATTCACGTCAACAAATACACAGACGAATATTCACCGTCAACAAACACAATACACGAATATTCACGTCAACAAACACACAGACGAATATTCACGTCAACAAACACCACAGACGAATATTCACGTCAACAAACACACGCACGAACAAAACACGTCAAAAAACACACACACGAACATACACGTCAACAAATACACGAACGAATATTCACGTCAACAAACACACAAACAAAATATTCACGTCAACACAGAAACGAATATACACATCAGACAAAACACACGAACGGAATTATTCACCCACAGAAACACACAAACGAATATACACGTCAACAAACACAAACACAGCCAAGATGATGTTAACAAGGCATTTCACGGCATATCTTCAACGCGCGCAGGCATAGATACGGAAATGCAAACACTGTTGCATTCTTTTCTGACAAAGACGTGGTTTTGCATTCGTGTTATGATAACAAACAGACAAACACACCGAGAGATGGTAAAACATTTCCCACGGTTCCTGGTGTGGAAGTTCAAAAGCCGTTTTTGTTCTTTCTTTCTTTCTTTTTTTTTCTTCTTCTTTATTTATTTGTTTATTTTTCTCTTTTTATCTTGTCTGTTCTCTCTCTCTCTCTTTCTCTCTTCTCTATCTGTCTCTTTCTCTTTCCCTTTCTTACTCTCTCTCTCTATCTATCTATCTATCTCTTTCTCTGTCTCTGTCTCTCTCTCTCCATCTCGTCTCTCTCTCTCCTCTCTCTCTTCTCTCCTCATTCTCTCTCTCTCTCTCCCATTCTCTCTCTCTCTCTCTCTTCATACTCTCTCTCTCTCTCTCTCTCTCTCTCTCTCTCTCTTTTACTCGTCTCTCTCTCTCTCTCTCTCTCTCTCTCTCTCTCTCTCTCTCTCTCTCTCTCTCTCTCTCCCTTCCTTCACTTTTCGATTTCAGTTGCTGCTTCACGCCACATGGTGCTCGTCGGTTCTTTCTCTATCTTTCATATTTTCCTTTTCGTTTTTTTTCTCTCTCTTCTCCTCTCTCGTATTTCTGTTTTTCGCAATTGTTTAGTTTCTATCCTCTGTCTTTTTTTATTGTTTTCGAATTTCCGTTTTCTTCTTTTTTTCCTCGTTTCCGCAGTTAACTTTTCGATGTTTATTTATCTTCCTTCTGTTACGTCTGTTTTCTGTTATCATTATTCTTCATTCTGCGTTTCTTTGTTTGTTTTTGTTTTATTCCCTTTCTTGTTTCTAACTTTCGTTTTTTTATCTCTTTCTCTCTCATTTTCGTATTTATTTTTCTCATAATTATCATCTATCATTCGCATTTATGTTTCGTGTCGTTATTATTCGTTATTTCACTTATTTCTCCCTCCATTTTCGTTTATTTTCTTTTTCCTATAATTATCCCTCCCTATCCTTTGCACTCCTTATTTCTCGTATTTCTATTTTTATTCTATTTCACTTATTTGCCCATTTCTTTATTTACGCGTTTTCTCTTTTCCATTTTCGTTTTCCCATATTTTTTCCGTTTTGTAAGCTTGGATACTTTAATGCTTCGGAATCTTCTCTTGTGATACATCCTCTTATATTCTGGAAGGAATCTAACCCTTCTTCTTCAATTTCTTCTTTTCTTTATCATTCTTTCTTATTCTGTATTCTTTATTCTAGTTTCTATTTGCTTCTCTCCTTCATATTATTCTTAATCTTATTTCTTGTTATTATCCTTCTTTGTCTTTTTCTTCACCATCTTCTTCTTTACCGTCTTCTTCTTCTTCTTCTTCTTCTTCCCCATTTTTCTTCCTTCATTGTTCTTCTTCATCTTAATCTCCTTCTTCTTCGTTATGCTATTGCTATTATCCTCCTCCTCCTTATTCTCATTCTACCACTGCTACTTCTACTACTTATTATTTTCTTCTTCCACTTCTTCTCGTTCGTTTTTTCTCTGTTTCTTCTTCTCTACCTCTCTTGGTTTCTTCTCTGTCTTCTTCCACTTCCTCTTCTTTTCTTCTCTTCTTCCACTTCCTCTTCGTCTTCTTCTCTGTCTTCTTCCACTTCCTCTTCGTCTTTCCTCTGTCTTCTTCCCAACTTCCTCTCATCTTCCTCTTCTTCTTTCCACTTCCTCTCTCGTCTTCTTCTCTGTTCTTCTTCACTCTCCTCTTCGTTTCTTTTCTGTCTTCTTCCATTTTCCTCTCGTCTTTTCTGGGGCTTTCCACTTCTCTTCTGCTTTCGTCTTCCATTCCTCTTGGTTTCTTTGCTTCTTCCACTTCCTCTTTCGTTTCTTCTCTGTCTTTTATCCACTTCCTCTTCGTTTCTTCTCTGTCTTCTTCCTCTTCCTCTTCGTCTCTGTCTTCTTCCACTTCCTCTTGGTTTCTTCTCTGTCTTCTTCCACTTCCTCTTCGTTTTTTTCTCTGTTTTCTTCCACTTCCTCTTTGTCTTCTTCACTCCTCTTCGTTTTCTTCTATGTCTTCTTCCACTGCTCTCTCGTCTGTCTTCTCTGTCTTTCTTCCACTTCATCTTGTCTTCTTTTGTCTTCTTCCACTTCATCTCGCTTTTCTCTGTCTCTTCTTTTCTTTGTACTCTTTCACTTTATTGTAGTATATTTCATAGGACACAATTCCGCATATGTCTTTGGCATAATGAGTGCTTGTGTGGCATTACTTTCCAGGTTTCGTCTTTATGAGGGTGTCCTCTGAGACAAAGGGACTTTCTTTGTTTGGTCCTTTTTGTTGTTTTTTTATCCCTCTGTCTCCCTCTTTCCTTTCTTCTCCCTCTCGTTCTTCCTTCTCTTCTCTGTCTTGCTCCTTCTTTCTTTGACGTCTTCCTCTGTCTTCTAGCTTTTTTTTCCTCGTCTCCTTCTTCCTTTTCTTTCTCCCTCTCGTTCTCTCTTGCTATTCCCTCTCTTGCTCCTTCTTTCTTTGACGTCCCCTTTGTCTTCTAGCTTTTTTTCCCTCTGTCTCCCTCTTTCCTTTCTTCTCCCTCTCGTTCTCTCCTTCTCTTCCCTCTCTTGCTCCTTTCTTTCTTTGACGTCTTCCCTCTTGTTCTTCTAGCTTTTTTTTTCCCTCTGTTTATTCTCCCTTCCTTTCCTTTCTTCTCCTCTCGTTCTCTTCTTTCTCTTCCCTGTCTTGCCTCCTTTCTTTCTTGACGTCTTCCTCTTGTTTCTTCTAAGCTTTGGTTTTTTTTCCCTTTCTGGTCTTCCCTCTTTCCTTTTCTTCTCCTCTCGTTCTATCCTTTTTTCTTCTCTGTCTTTGTTTTCCTTTTCCTTTTCTTTTGGACGTCGTCTTTCTCTTGTCTTCTTAAGTTTTCCTTTTGTCTTTGTCTTTTTTTCCTCCATCTCCCCTTTCTTTCTTCCTTTCGATCTCCCTTCTTCCCTTTTCCCAGTTCCTCTCATCTTTGGTATCTCCTTTTGCCCTTCCTCCTTGTTCCCTTCTCTTTTCTTTTCTCCCACCCAAATTTCTTTTCCTCAAAGCTTTCCTTTCTTCTCCCCACTACAAAAAGCCCCTTTCCTCTTCCTTGCTTTTCTTCCGCTTTCCCCCTCCTTTTTTCTTTTTCTTCCTTCCTTCCTTCTTTTTTCCTCTTTGTTTCCCCCTTCCCTTCCACTTCCCCATTTTATTCCTCCTCTCTCCCCCCCCTTCCAAAACTTATTTTCTTCTTTTCCCCTCCCTTCCTTTTCCTTCCCCTCGGAGTTTCCTCTCATTTTCCCCTCCCCTTTTTCTTTCTTCCCTCCTATATTAATTCCTTCCTTTTCCCAACTTCCCCTTTCCTTCATTCCCCGGTCAGCCCCTTTGCCTCTCTTTCTCCTCTTTTTTTTTCTCATTCTCCTATCATNTTTCTATTTTTATTCTATTTTACTTATTTGCCCATTTCTTTATTTACGTGTTTTCTCTTTTCCATTTTTCGTTTTTCATTTTTTTTCCGTTTTGTAAGCTTGGATACTTTAATGCTTCGAATCTTCTCTTGTGATAACATCCTCTTATATTCTGGGAGGAATCTTGACCCTTCTTTTCAATTTCTCTTTTCTTATCATTTTTTCTTCTCTTCGTATTCTTTATTCTAGTTTATATTTGCTTCTTTTCTTCATATTATTCTATATGTAAATATAGATTTTTTTGTTATTAGTCTCCTTCTTGTCTTTTTCTTACATCTGTTTCTCTTTTTCCGCATTGTTTTCCTTCATTACACTTCTTCAATCTTTCACTTCTTGCTTCGTATCCTATGTGCTATTATGCCTCCCTCCTTATTTTCATTCGAGCCACTGTTAGCTTTACTAATCTTATTGATTATTTTCTTTCTTCACTTCTCTTTGGTTTTCTTCTATGTTTCTTCAAACTTCTCTGGTTTCTTTCTCCTGTCTCTTCCACTTCTCTTGGTTTTCTTCTCTGTCTTCTCACCACTGTCCTCTTCGTCTTCTTTTCTGTCTTCTCCACTTTTTGGTTTCTTTCTCTTTTTTCTTCCACTAATTCCTTCGTCTTCTTCTCTGTTTCTCCCACTTCTCTTGGTTTCTTCTCTGTCTTCTTCCACTTCCTCTTCGTTTCTTCTCTGTCTTCTTCCACTTCCTCTTCGTTTTCCTTCTTCTGTCTTCTTCCACTTCCTCTTCGTCTTCTTCTCTGTCTTCTTCACTTCGCTCTTTGTCTTCTTCCACTTCTCTAGGGTTCTTCTCTGTCTTCTCCACTATCGCTCTTCGTCTTCTTCTCTGTCGTTCTTCCACTTCCTCTCGTTTTCTTCTCTGTTATCTTCATTTCCTCTTGCGTTTTTAATATATATGATATATCTTCCACTTGCCTTTCGTCTTCTCTCTCTTCTTCTTCCACTTCCTCTTTCGTCTTCTTCTCTGTGCCTTCTTCACTTCATCTTCGTCTTTCTTTCTCTGTCTTCCTTCCACTTCTCTTTGTTCTTGCTTCTCTGTGCTTCTTCACTTCTCTCGTCTTCGCGCTGTCTTCTTCACTTCTCTTCTTGTTTTCTTCTCTGTCTGGGGCGACTTCTCTTCGTTTTTCCTTCTCTGTCATCATTCCACTTCCTCGTTGTCTTCTTTCCTCTGTCTTCTTCCATTCCCTCTGCGTTCTTCTTCTCTTCTTCTTCCACTTCCTCTTGGTCTCTTCTCTGTTCTTCTTAACACTTCCTCTGTCGTTTTTTTTCTCAGTCCGTTCTTCCGATTCCTCTTGGTTTCTTCTCTGTCTTGCTTCCACTTCGGCGTTTCTTCTCTGTTTCTTGCCACTTCTCTTTCGTTTCTTCCTCTGTCTTCTTCCATCTTGCGCTCTTTCGGTTTTCCCCCTTCTCTGTCCTTTTTTTTGTACTCTTGCACTTTAAGTGTAGTTATCATCTCAATGAGACACAATTCCGCTATGTGTGTTGGATAATGGTGCTCTGTGTGGCATTACTTCCAGGTATTCGTCTTATCTGAGGTGTCCTCTGTACAAGACAAAGGGACTTCTTTGTTTGGGTCCTTTTTTTTTTTTTTTTATTCCGCCTTGTCTCCTGCTTCCTTTCTTCTCCACTCTCGTTCTCGCATCCTTCTCTACGCCTGCCTTGCTCCTTTCTTTCTTGAGTCTTCTCTTGTTTCTAGCTTTTTTTCCCCCTCTGTCTCCCTCTTTCCTTTCTTCTCCCTCTCGTTCTCCTTCTTCGTCTTCTCTTCTCTGCCTTGCTCCTTTCTTTCTTTGACGTCGCCTTCTTGTCTTCTGGCTTTTCCTTTG
Source organism: Penaeus vannamei (assembly GCF_003789085.1). Classification (NCBI taxonomy): domain Eukaryota; kingdom Metazoa; phylum Arthropoda; class Malacostraca; order Decapoda; family Penaeidae; genus Penaeus; species Penaeus vannamei. Next base: position 258,080 of record NW_020872597.1, read on the forward strand.
TTTCTGTCCTTTTCTTTTTCCTCCATCTCCCCTTTCTTCTTCCTTCGTCTCCCTTTCTTCCTTTCCTAGGTCCTCTCCTCCTTTGGTATCTCCTTCCCTTCCTCCTCTGTCTCTCTCTTTCCTTTCTTACACCAATTCTTTCCTCCAGTTCCTTCCTTCTCCCACTACAGCCCCTTTCTCTTCTTCTTCTCTCCTTCCCTCCTTTCTTTCTTCTTCCTTCCTTCTTCCTCTTGTTCCTCCCTCACTTCCATTTTTCCCCTCTCTCCCCTTCCAACTATTTCTCTTCCTCCTTCCTTCTCCCCTCGAGTTCTCTCATTCCCCTCCTTTCTCTCTCTCCCTTATATATTCCTTCTCAACCTCCCCTCCTTCATTCCCCGTCCAGCCCCTGCCCTCTCCTCTCCTCTTTCTATTCTCTATTCTCTCTATCTATCTCTCCATTTTCCCTTCCCTTTCCAGTCCTTCTTCTCTCATCCCCCTTATATATTCCTTCTGAATCTCCCTTTACTCATCCCTGTCCAGCCCCATCCCTCTTTTCTCTCCTCTCTTTTCCCTCTATCTCTCTTTCCTCCCTCCTCCCCTCTTGGTCTTTCATACCCATCTTCCCCCCCTTCTCTCCTCCTCTCTCTGTTCCCTCTCTTCTCTCCCTCTTTCCCCAAACATCGTCCTCTCCTCTCTCTGTTATCTCTTCCTCCCCCTCCTATCAGCGCTTCCCTCTCCACCCGCTCTTCTCACTTCTCCCTTCTCTATTCCCTCCCTTCTTTCTCCTTTCCTCCAAACGCCCTCCTCACCTGTCTCTATTACCCCTCCTCCCTCCTACCTTCCCCTTCCATCTGCAGACCCCTCCCTCACCTTCCCCCTCTCCATTCCCCTCCTTTTTCCCCCCCCCCCCACCTCCAACCTCTTCGCCCAAACGCCCACCTCCTTTCCCCACTCCATAATCTGTCAACAGAACAAAAGTCTCGTTCCATAGCCCTTGTTTAGCCCCCCCCACAGTATGGATATGCATGCCCTGGTGTCGAGCCTCCGGGGGCTGGAGTCTTTCGCATATGTCTTCATTGGTAGAGGCCCACCGCTGGAATCCCTCGCATGCTTCTTGCTTTGTGTCTCGGGGGGCGCTGCCTAAGCCTTTTGATATTCCGGCGGGGGTGGGGTTGGAGGGGGAGTGGGGGGGGGGGGGAGGGGGGAGGAGAGAGCGAGTGGGGCGGTGGTTAGGGGTGGGGGGTGGGGGGTGGGGGGTTCTTTCGCGACCTCTTTGGGCCATATCGGGTCGGAGGTGATCGCTCTCGTCTCTCTCTCTCTCTCGCTCTCTTCCACTCTCTCTCTTCTCTCTCTCTCTCTCTCTCTCTCTCTTCTCTCTCTCTTCTCTCTCTCTTTCTTTCTTTCTTCTTTCTTTCTCTTCTCTCTCTCTCTCTCTCTCTCCTCTTCTCTCCCTCTCTCTCCTCTCTCTCCCTCTCTCTCCTCTCTCTCCTCTCTCTCTCCTCTCTATTTTTCCTCCTCCACTCTCTCTCTTTCTTTCCTCTTTCCTCCTCCCCTCTCTCTCCTCCTTCCTCTCTCTCTCTCCTCCCCTCTCTCCCTCCTTCCCTCTCCTCTCTCCCTCGTCCTTTCCCTCCAGAAATATTGCATCAGGAGCAAAGACAACTTCAAAGGGAAAAATTTTCGAATGTCAACATGGAAGAAAACTTTGTCTGACGCCGAATGACATTTATACATTCGCATAATGTCACACCAATAATTTCAGAAAGACAAATATATATCACTGGAAAATCAACACGAAGTTCCGGCAGAATTCTTTGATTAGGTGTCTACCAAAGGGAGCGGGGGGGAGGGGGAGGGGGGGGGGGAGTGTGTTCAGTGTTTATCGAAAGAAACTGAAAGAAAAAGGAACCCAAAAAAAGAGAGGGGAGATGGAAAGAAAATTCGAGAGGATTTAAAGGGGAGGATGTGTCTTGTCACAAGATAGCAAAGGAAGACGAAGGGAAAAGGAAGATAAGAATTAGGAGTCTTAGATGTCTAGAAGAGGTATGAATGAGAATGAATATGAGATGTTATTGAACGGTTTCGAATACTTCGTCAAAAAATACATCTTTCAAATTCAAATTCAAATAAATCAAACACCATGTATTTCTGACGAACATATATTCGAAACCGGTTAAATGCATCTCTCGTCTTGTGAAGATAATCAATGATCTATGACGAAGATTATTCAACCGGTTAAATGCATCTCTCGTCTTGTGAAGATAATCAATCATATGATCTATTTCTGACGAAGATATATATGAAACCGGTTAAATGCATCTCTCGTTTTGTGAAGATATTCAGATGATGTATTTCAGACGGATATATTCGAAACCGATCAAATACATCTCTTGTATCGTGAAGACATTCTTTTTCATTCATACATTTTCTACATTTGTGAACATGATTACAGTTTATGAGTCTTAGAATGAAAATACTTTCTGTTGAGAGAAACAGTTAAGGTTTCATAAAATATTTGATACTAGAGATTTAATATACATTAAGTGGCATAATGTACTTCTAATAACTGTTATTAAATATTTAAAATGTAACCTATGACTTTTTATAGCTTTGAAGTACAGAGTATAAATCAACATTAATATTTAGATAGAAAGTTAACGGAAACGATTAAATGATAACCAGATACGTAGAAGAAATAACAGAAAATAGATAAGAGGATAAAATGATAATTGGATAATTAAGCAGAATGAGAGACAGATAAAAATCGGGTTGCCACATAGGAAATATTCGTATGTTTTTTGGGTTTACTTTGTTACGTAGATTCTGGGTTCAGTAATTCGATTTATTTGATAAATAAGTGTACATCTATTTTATCCCAAGATTCTCAGAATCCCGTAATGTCGTTTTTAAGAAATAAACTAATTTTAGTTAGGAAAAAAAATCTACGCATGAATTACATATTATAGAAGCCTTAAAACTAACAAGATAAATATATAAGATAACGCGTTATATTTCTCTCTTATTGTTTGTTTCTTTCTTCCTTTAATTCTATCTTCTTTTCTTTCTCTCTCCCTCTTTCTTTCATCCTTTTAAATAAATCCTTTTACTCAGTGATATTGCACGTCCATTTTCATGAATTTCTATAAAGCTTTTATATAAAAACTTATCAAATTGAATTTATTTGGCTTCACAGCAAACTATTTAAACGTTAACAGGCAAGACATTTCCTTCCTTTTATGGAATAATTTTAAACTGTCATAGCAATAAACATTATGATAAAGATAATGGTGATAAACATTATGATAAAGATAATGGTGATAAACATTATGATAATGATAATGGTGATAAACATTATAATGAATAGGATAACAGAAATGACAATGATAACGATAATACTAATATTGATAATGAGGATGATGATGACGATAATAATGATGATGATAAATAAATTATGACAATGATAATAACAATAATGATAATACCAACACTAAACTACTGATACTTTTAGTAACACTAATGATGGTAATAATAATATGATAATACAATGATAATAAGATAAAGATATAATGATAATAACGATAAGATGATAACAGTAATAATATCGATAATCATGATAATAATGATCACAATAATATTGATAATGAAAATGATAGTAATATTAACAATAATTTCATGAGAGATAGAGCGAAGGATGGAGAGAGAAAGAGGGAGGAGGGAGAGGGAGAGAGAGAGAGAGAGAGAGAGAGAGAGAGAGAGAGAGAGAGAGAGAGAGAGAGAGAGAGAGAGAGAGAGAGAGAGAGGAGAGAGGAGAGAGAGAGAGAGAGAGAGAAGAGAAGAGAGAGAAGAGAGAAGAGAGAGAGAGAAGAAGACAGACAGAGAGAGAAGAGAGAGAGAGAGAGGAGAGAGAGAAGAGAGAGAGAGTGTGTGAGAGAGAAGAGAGAGAGAGAGAAAGAGAAAGAAGAGACAGAGACAGAGACAGACAGAGAACAGAGACAGAGACAGACAGATAGAGAGAGAAAGAGACAGAGACAGAGACAGAGACAGACAGAGAGAGAGAGACAGAGAAAGAGACAACAAGACAGAGACACAGAGAGAGAGAGTAGAGTAGACAAATAACCAAACATTCAGACGGAGCGAGACTCGCACAAAGTCGAGGTGACAAAAGGAAGATCAATAATAACTCCGCTACTTAAAGCAGATAACTTAAAGAATGGCTTCCTTTCCTGAATCAGATTTGATAAGAGCGCCCTCGCCCCCGCTGACGATGGCCTTTTAACGAGACCTCTACGGTAAAATCTATAAGCCAATACATTCCCCCGGCCAGAGGCGCTGACGAAGGGGCGAATCCGGGAGGAGGCAGACGACGCCAGGGACGGGAAGATTATCGCCGCCCCACTGCCCGGGGGACGCGAGCCCCGTCCCGACGTAAAAGCAATTGGCACTCGGGGCCCTGGTGAGAAAATTACACGTCTCGATAACAAATGGTCGGCGAGCCCCTATACCTCCCCGCTCCCGGGAGTTCCCTACAGCCCGCCCTGTTGTCTGGTAGCTGGCTCTGGATTCCGACCTCGCTATACTTCTAGGCCTTGGCAGTTCCTTGCGACCCGCCCTCTGGCTCACTGCGGACTCTAACGCCCACCTATACTCTTCGTCTTTTGTAGCTTCCTGTAGCCCGCCTTTGTCTGTTTCTGGACTCCAACGCCCACCTATACCTCTTCGTCTTTCGCAGTTTCCTGTAGCCCGCCCTGTTGTCTGTAGCTCGTTCTAGACTCCGACGCCCACGTAATCCTCTCCGCCCTCAGAAAAATCCTGAAGACCCACCCCCAGACTCCTCTGGACCCCATCGTCCACCTTGCAATTCCTCTCCTGCAACCCAGCCTGCTTTCTGTAACTCGCTCTGGATCCCAACACCGATGCTACACCTCTCCGCCCTCAGCACTCCCCTACAACCCACCCTGTAGCATCTCCTGGACCTCATCGCCCACTCTGTACCCCTCCTCAGCACTCCCCTACAACCCACCCTGTAGCATCTCCTGGATTCAACGCCCACTCTGTACCTCTCTGTCCCAGCACTCCCCTACAGCCCCTTTGTATCTCTCTGGACGCCCATTCTGCACCTCTCTGTTCCCTGCCACCCACCCTGGTCTATCTGTAGCTCGCCCTGGACTCCAACGCCCACCCCGCTCCTCTGCGCCCATCCCCTCTCTACCTGCCTCACGCCGCACCTGTTAATGACCCTAATTTATCTTCCCTCAAGTACCTTTCTCATAATCGTCCGCCGGCACTCTGTCTTCCCTCTCCTCCTCCTCCTCCTTAACCGCCAGAATTCGCAGACTCGCTCGCATGTTGTGTTTATTTCACTGTTTTTATAACACTTTTTGAGAAGGATATCCAGCAGATAACACAAAGAGGTCCACCAATTATTGTTTTTCGTTAAGCTGACGTTTAGAAGACTATCATGTGCGATACTATTTTATATCGTCTCTAATCGTCTTCTTTTTCGTGCCGTTCTTCCCCAACTTTATCTATTTCCTTGTTCACATAAATGTTCCTAGAGATATATTGACGAACCAAGAAGCAAGAAAGAAAATTTATTACGATTGATGTTTCTTTCGCAACGAATGCCTTACATACTTAGGTCTCATTAAATTCACTTTATTTCGTCTCTTCCATATCTTTAGATACTCATTATTAAATTCACTTTATTTCGTCTCTTACATACTTTATCTCTTTAGATCTCATTAAATTCACTTTATTTCGTCTCTTACATACTTTATCTTTTTAGATCTCATTAAATTCACTTTATTTCGTCTCTTACATACTTATCTTTTAGGCTCATTAAATTCACTTTATTTCGTCTCTTACATACTTCACCTATTAGATCTCATTAAATTCCCTATTTCGTCTATTTTCGTATGTTCTCTCTCTCCCTGTTTCAGACTTATCCCTTGTTCGCAAAACCGTGACTCGAAAGATATAAGTGACGAATTAAAACTTTTAAGACATTGTCCTTCTCAACAAACGTTAAGATATTTTGTGTTTGATTAAAAAGTTGTGCAATCAACTCTTTTTTTGGGTTTGATTATTCCGTTTTATTTCCTTTTTTCTTTCTTTCTTTCCTATTTTTTATTATTCTGTTTTTTGTCCCTTTTTTCTTCTTTCCTTCCTTTTTGTTTGATTCTTCCGTTTTTTTTTTCTTTTTTTTCTTTTTTTTTGTGTATTATTCCATTTGTTTTTCTTTCTTTTTTTGTTTGATTCTTCCGTTTTTTTTCTTTTTTTGTTTAATTCTTCCATTTTTATTTTATTTTATTTTTTAGGAGACTTATCATGTGCGGTACTATTTTATATCGTCTCTAATCGTCTTCTTTTTCGTGCCGTTCCTCCCCAACTTTATCTATTTCCTTGTTCACATAAATGTTCCTAGAGATATATTGACGAACCAAGAAGCAAGAAAGAAAATTTATTACGATTGATGTTTCTTTCGCAACGAATGCCTTACATACTTAGGTCTCATTAAATTCACTTTATTTCGTCTCTTACATACTTCTCTTTAGATCTCATTAAATTCACTTTATTTCGTCTCTTACATACTTTATCTTTTTAGATCTCATTAAATTCACTTTATTTCGTCTCAACATATTTTATCTTTTTAGATTCATTAAATTCACTTTATTTTCGTCCTCTTACATACTTTATCTTTTTAGATCTCATTAAATTCACTTTAATTTCGTCTCTTACATACTTTATCTTTTTAGATCTCATTAAATTCACTTTATTTCGTCTCTTACATACTTCATCTTTTTAGATCTCATTAAATTCACTTTATTTCGTCTCTTACATACTTCACCTCTTTAGATCTCATTAAATTCATCCTATTTCGTCTATTCTCGTATGTTTCTCTCTCCCCTGTTCATCAGACTTATCCCTTGTTCGCAAAACCGTGACTCGAAAGATATAAGTGACGAATTAAGAAACTTTTAAGACAGTTGTCCATTCAACAAACGTTTAGATATTTTGTGTTTGATTAAAAGAAAGTTGTGCAATCAACTCTTTTATTTTGGGTTTGATTATTCCGTTTTTTTTTCTTTCTTTCTTTCTTTCTTTCTTTCCTTTTTTGATATTCCGTTTTTTTTTTTTTTTTTTTTCCTTTCTTCCTTTTTGTCTGATACTTTTTTTCGTTCTTTTTTCTTTCTTTCTTTCCTTTTTGTGTGATTATTCCATTTTCTTCCTTTCTTTTTTGTTTGATTCTTCCCTTTTATTTCCTTTTTCTTTCTTTTTTCTTTCCTTTTTTATTCCTACTGTATCTCTTTCTCTCGCCGCAACCTTGTCTTAGAGGAAATTATTGAAAAAGAGAAAGAGAGAGAAAGGGTGAGAAAGAGAGAGAAAGGGTGAGAAAGAGAGAGAGAGAGAGAGAGAGAGGAGAGAGAGAGAGAGAGAGAGAGAGAGAGAGAGAGAGAGAGAGAGAGAGAGAGAGAGAGAGAGAGAGAGAGAGACAATGAAACAGCCTTGTCACGGCCCGTGAGTGCTCATTCGAAGAGTCTGTTACATAGTTTGCTTTTCCTTAATTCCATTTTCATTCATTTTCCCGTTCCAATAACCTCGTCTTGGAAGATATTTGCGAAAAACGGAGAAACAATGACACAATCCCGTTACTGGCAATGAGTATTCTTTTATTCAACGTTTCGGGTATTTTGGGTCGTCTTCATTTCAGTTTGTTTTGTCTCTCCTCGTGACTCGCCTGTGCTTCTCTGTCTGTCTGTCTGTCTCTGTCTCTGTCTCTGTCTCTCTCTGTCTGTCTCTCTGTCTCTGTCTCTGTCTCTCTCTCTCTCTCTCTCTCTCTCTCTCTCTCTCTCTCTCTCTCTCTCTTCTCTCTCTCTCTCTCTGTCGGTTATTCTTTCCCCTTGAATTCTCTTTAAACATCCCTTACCTGTATCCATTAAAATCTCTCCCCCCCCCCCCCTCTCTCTCTCTCTCTCTCTCTCTCTCTCTTCTCTCTCTCTCTCTCTCTCTCTCTCTCTCTCTCTCTCTCTCTCTCTCTCTCCTCTCTCTCTCTCTCTCTCTCTCTCTCTCTCTCTCTCTCTCTCTCTCTCTCTCTCTCTCTCTTCTCTCTCTCTCTCTCTCTCCTCTCTCTCTCTCTCTCTCTCTCTCTCTCTCTCTCTCTCTCTCTCTCTCTCTCTCTCTCTCTCTCTCTCTCTCTCTCTCTCTCTCTCTCGCTTATTCTTTCCCCTCAAATTCTCTTTAAGCATCCCTATCCGTATTTGTTTATACTTTCTCCGTTCGTTACTTTTTTTCTACATAAAGAAAAGAAAAGAAAAACTTTTAATCAGCGTCTGTCTCTCTCCTGTCCTTTACCCCAGAATAATCTTATGACAATCCTATGAGTATATATCTATGCAAACATTTCCATGAATTATACTAGTTTTAATCTATGTTTTCTTTGCTTCTCTGTCGACGTCTCGATCTCTCTGCATCTTCCACGCTCGAAAAAATTATAATATGCCTTTTTTCGATTGTGGCTTAACCATGTTTTGTTCTAAATCATGTGTGGCTGATGTTATAATCTTGGTATCTTTTCTTGTATCATATATCACAGTCTATTTTATTGCGACATTTTATGTTTTCTGTTTGTTTGTGTGTCTATTTTCTATCCATCTATCTATTGATGTCTATCTATCTATCTATCTTTTTTTTCTTGTCTCTCTCTCTCTCTCTCTCTCTCTTCTCTCTCTCTCTCTCTCTCTCTCTCTCTCTCTCTCTCTCTCTCTCTCTCTCTCTCTCTCACACACCACACACACACACACACACACACACACACACGCACGGCACGCACGCACGCACACACACACACACACACACACACACACACACACACACACACACACACACACACACACACACACACACATACACACACTCACGCACACACCTTTTCTTTTCTCCCTCTCTATCATTTTCTCTTTCTCTACCTATCCCTCCTCCCTCCTTCTCTCGCCCTCCCTCTCTTTCCCTCCTTCGCTCACCTCTCCCTTCCTCCCTCTCTCTCTCTCTCTCCCTCTTCGCTCTTCTCGCCCTCCCTCTCTCTCTCCTCTCTCTCTCTCTCTCTCTCTCTCTCGCCCTCCCTCGCTCTCCTCCTTCGTTCTCTCTCTCTCTCTCTGTGACAATTTCTGTTTTACATCCCACATCAAAATACTCCTCATTCCTTTTCACGAAACTATGCTCGTATTTCAGATATCAGAGGCATATTTGTCCTCGCATTTGCATAATTGTTCAACACGTTATTATCCTTTTTAAAAAACGTATTTTAACTGTTCGTATATCGTTGTATTTTAACTGTTCGTATGCATCTTTTCCTTTGCATTCGGACAAGTTCGTTCGCTGAAATTACCATAGAATTTTGATTGTTAAAGTCACTGAAACGACTTCGGTGTCAGTGATGTTGCTGTGATTGATGTCATTGTTCCTGATGTCATTGTTGATGTCAGTGCCTTGTAAGGTCGTGGATTTTGCTGCCGTTGGTGTTATCATTTGTGTTTTTGCTGATGTCACTGTTACTGATATCACTGCCTCTGTTGTTTGTGTCATTGATGTCACTGTCTTTGATGTCTCTGTCATTGACATTACTGTCATAGACGTCGTTATATTTGATATCAACGTCATTGATGTCATTTCAGTCACTGTTACCACTTTTTCTTTCATTGATGTCACTATTATTACTGATCGTACTATGGATGTCACTGTTATTACTCTCCCTGTCACCGACGTCACTGCCATTACTGTCCGTTGATGTCACTTATCAATCACAATCAATCACAACACCAAACACACTGATGTCACTTATCAACCACAGCAACAGCAACACCACTGACACCGAAGTAGTTCCAGTACATATCCCTACCCCTTTCACTGAAGTCACTCTCATCACCATCTCCATCACAGAAGTCACCATCACTGAAGTCACCATCCCTTGCCGTCACTCCCCTCACCATCTCCATCACAGAAGTCACCATCATTTGACGTCACTCTCATCACCATCTCCATCACAGAAGCACCATCACTGAAGTCACCATCCCTTGACGTCACTCTCATCACATCTCTGAAGTCACTCCCCTCACCATCTCCATCACAGAAGTCACCATCACTTG
>NW_020872597.1:273197-275697 GCF_003789085.1 Penaeus vannamei
GTGATATTGTGATTTTTTAAGAAAAAGAAAATTATTGTGGATAATAAGGAATAATGTAGCATTCACTTGCATATTGCATTCTGTTTAATCCAATGGACACTCGAGGTGCATAAAATTTTGCGCTGGCCACCTCAAAGTACGTTGCTTCTTACTCATGGAGCGACTTGTTGGAAGCTCTGTGTCTTAGTTTCTGTCTACGCAACGGCAAACGCATTGTTGTTTGTCTGATGCTCGCTTATAGCAAATTGTAACTTGTCCTTGCCCTTATCCTCAAGCAATCTTAAACTAATGAACTATGGTCCATTACTGATGCTATGCTGATTTGTCTGGCTTTGTCTTAGGTCAGGTGTGAATTCTATTTTTTCTGCGTAAACAGTCTTAGTCAAGATGATATTAAGTGACAGAGCTTTACTGCGACTCTATTATGCATGTTCTACTATCTTTGTTCTATCAAATTACTGGTTTGCTCTCAATGTCATTCAATTCAGAGGTAGTTGTATCAAGAAGGTGATACTATATAGAGAGAAAACCCATGTAGAATATAACTGTAATCTTATAAATATTCAATATTAATTCAATATTTCTATCAATGACAATGAGAGTACATACTAATATATACTAATTCAATGATAAATATAATAGTAAAATGCTTATATAAGCGGTACTCGAGTATAATATCACATTATAAAGGCTCTCTTGATGCATTAGATCATACTATGATTATCAAAAGATTATGTATATGCCTATTTTCAGTATTTGACATAGCTAGAGAAGTAACTCGCTCAAGAATAAACTTATATCAAGTTGCATCTCGCACTATTATTCCTCCCTCATCTCTCTACACAATCCACCTAATTCAAATGAAAGTATGGAAGAGTAGATGCAATGCAAGAAAATTACCTATAGCTAAACAGGAACGAATGCTATAAAGAATATGTTCCTGATGATCTTTCTTAACCCACCTCTGCGCGTTTGCTGATATGCTGTATTGTCCTTATTGATCTGTCAATGATCCCTGTTCGATTACTGCCTCACGTCTTCTTCTATGTGTCTCTCTTTCTCTCTCTCTACTACCTCTCTCTATGATATCTATACCTACTCTCTTCTCTCTCTCTACTCTTCTCTCTCTCTCGAAGCTTATTTCTCTAATCTTTCTTCTTATCTCTCTCTTCTCATATATCAGCTTTTAATCTATGCTATATTAGTCTATCTATCCATCCATATTCATCTATTCTGTTTTCTCTGATTACTTATATTCTATATTGCTTGGATGTGTGGTGTACTTATTGATCTATCATCTATCCATCTATTTATTCTTATATATATTGATGCATTATCTCTTTATATACTAAACGGAGTTATAACATAACATCATACCCAATATTATCAATTCATCTATCCTTCTTCCCTTATTTACTTTTTACTACCTTATATCATGTCCCCTCCTATCATTCATCATTACTATCTACACTCACTATTAATATACTACCTCTACATCGCGGTTTTATATATACTTTACCCATATCCTCATTTTGCTACTCAACCTTCTCTTCCCTTTCTACTCTATCATCAACCCATACGCTATCTCTACTATATTACTACATATTTCTCACCCTACTACTCTACCTAACTATTTCCCTGTACTCCACCCAGTTATATTTATAATGCTCTAACTGGTGTATATACTACTCACCCTCCTTCCCCTATACTTATATCTATTTATAATATTAATGCCTCTTCCTATCTCCCCCTCATATTTCCCACCTACTCCTTCTATATCTTCTCCATTAGCCTCTACCTATACTTTCACTTCATCTTCCGGTGTCATATCTTCCTCTTACCTTATTCATATATATGACCTATATATCTACATACCATCCCTTTTTCCCACCTCTCTCACCCTTCCTAACCCTCTCCACCCTCATAACTGTAACCTCTCATATTACTACACTTACCCTTACATCCCTATTAATTACCCTCTACTTCCATATACCCTACTTATTACTCTATACATCATCCTCCCCATCCTTCATTAATTACTACCTCCCATCCAACCCTCTTACTTCCACCTATATTCATATATTACACCCTATCTCAGCCTCACTATTACTACCTACCCTATCCCTCATACACCTTCCCTCTTCTATTCATACTCACATACCATCCCAACTATATTTACTTTCTATCCCTATATATCCAGACTCACTTCCTCTCACCTACTCTACTTTATCTTATACCTCTCCCTCTCACTCCCTCCCTCCAACTCACTAGCTACGTGTACGAGTAATGGCGCCCGATATAGAATCAATCATGTCAGGACTATTTCCATATCTAGAGTCAAGATTAAGCCTTATGGCAGTCCCACCAGGGACTAATAAACACTATATATATATATATACTTTCCATTTCCCTAAACAACTGGGATGGATATTTAGGTAAAGGTTAATATATAGCTAGCAGAGAATAGTGTCTTAAGAGGAGTGATATAGCTGGCTCGAAG
>NW_020872597.1:280697-295697 GCF_003789085.1 Penaeus vannamei
AGGTAGGTATATAGTGTTTCTATGTGTATGCGTATACATGTACATATGTGTATGTATATGTATGTCAAAGGTATATCAAGTTTCAAAGCGATTGAAGTTAGCATTGCTACGTGTATAGCAAGATTATGAAGTAAGACTTTTTAAATCACTACCATTTTTTTTTTCTTTTTTTTATCGCTTCATACTTACATTAATCAGAAAAGAAACTAAGATCATTGGCTTTTGTTCACTTGATCAGACCCCAAATCCCACAGTAAGTCCGGCGAAATCTAAGTGCATTTGTATAAAATATGCATCGACAAAGAGTGCCAAATGCTATTGCTGTAGACCTGTACCCTCGGTCCATTTATATTTCATAAACAATACACATGGTAATCATCGAAATCCTAGAATCATTATCAGCTTGAAGTATGCAAATGGCGGCGGCTGGCGCGTTAATCCGAAATTGATTGCCGAATTATGATGCAAAATTCAGCATCGCCGTTTTACAGTACAGTCATCAGCATATAAGACCAAAGTGGAATGACTCTGCTCGCAAATGGGCCGACGACTTTGCTTTCGTCTCTTCAGAACCATTGGAGAAAGTCATAACCGCGCCGCAGGCAAAAAAAAAAAAAAAAAAAAAGAGAGAGAGAGAGAGAGAAAAATAAGAAAAAGGAAAGAAAATGAGAAAATAATAATAACAATAAAATAAAAAATATATAATTTGAGTGTCCGAACATGAGAATATAATAATAACAATAAGATAAGAAAATAATAATAATTTGAGTGCCCTGAACCTGGAATTCCGAGAGAGCGACAGCCAAAAAATAAAAAATAAAATACAAAAAAAAGAAAAAGGAAAATGAGAAAACAATAATAACAATAAAATAAAAAATATATAATTTGAGTGTCCTGAACCTGGAATTCCGAAAACGACAAACACCTCCTTTTGAGAATGGAAGAAAACAGGTTCTAAAAATAATGTATGGGTAGTTATGGTCCGGTTTGGTTTTCTTAACAATTAGAAGACTCTCTACTGAGATTCCGTTCCCAGATTCAATTCTAAACGAATATTCGGGTTCAAAATAAGTTCTAAGATTCAATTCCCGAGATTCATTTCCAAGATTTAAGATTCAATTCCAGAGATTCAGTTCCAAGATTTAAGAATTGATTTTCAGTTCCAAGATTTAAGAATTGATTCCAGATTTTTAATTTCAAGATTTAAGATTCAATTCCAGATTTTAATTTCCAAGATTTATGATTTAATTCCAAAGATTAATTTCTAAGATTAAGATTCAATTCCAGAGATTCAGTTCCAAGATTTAAGATTCAATTCCAGAGATTCATTTCCAAGATTTAAGATTCAATTCCAGAGATTCAGTTCCAAGATTTAAGATTTAATTCCAGATTTTGATTTACAAGATTTAAGATTCAATTTTAATTTCCAAGATTTTTCATTTCCAGAGAATTTAAGATTTAATTCCAGATTTTGATTTACAAGATTTAAGATTCAATTCCAGAGATTCATTTCCAAGATTTAAGATTCAATTCCAGATTTTAGTTTCCAAGATTTAAGATTCATTTTCCAGAGATTCAGTTCTAAGATTTAAGAATCAATTCCAGAGATTCATTTCCAAGATTTGAGATTAAATTCCAGATTTTAATTTCCAAGATTTAAGATCAATTCCAGAGATTCATTTCCAAGATTTGAGATTAAATTCCAGATTTTAATTTCTAAGATTTAAGATTCAATTCCAGATTTTAACTTCCAAGATTAGGACTTAATTCCAAAGATTAATTCCAAGATTTAAGATTCTAATTCCAGAGATTCAGTTCAAGATTTAAGATTTAATTCCAGAGATTCAGTTCCAAGATTTAAGATTAAATTATTCCAGTTCCAAGATTAGAATCATTCCAAGCCTTCGTTCGAACCCTAGGAGGAGATTTAACCCCACGATTCAATCACAGACCAAGAATCAGGTTCAGTTTTTAATCGCAGCGCAGTGATTCATTCCAAGCTATAATTTAGCCCCAGGAATCAATGCGAGGTCAAGATTCAATATCAGGTTCAATCCCAGGAAAAAAATATTCCCAAAGTTCAAATCCAACATCAGACCAAGTTTCAGGCTCAAGGTTCAATTTGAGATTCAAGATTCAACCCCAAGATTCAGCTTCAACATTGATCCCCAAGATTCAATTCCAGATCAGAATTCAGCCCCTACATTCCTGAAATCCTCCCGAGAATCGAGCCTCAAGATTAAATTCTTCAATCCCTCAAGATTAAATTTTTGAGCAGAATTAAACCCGGATTAAGCCCCCTTTATTCAATTCCTTCCCGAGTTTCAGTATCAGATTCAACCTCAAGATTTAACTCCAGAGTAGTATTCAGCTTATAATTATGTCTCAGATTCGATTTCAAGCCGTGATTAAGCCCCATTATTCAATTCCTTCTCGAGTTTCAATATCAGATTCAACCCCAAGATTCGATTCCAGAGTAGTATTCAGCTTATAATTGTCTCAAGATTCAATTCCAGAGCAGTATTTTGTCCATATTTAAGCCCCAAGATGCAATTATTTCCTTGAAATCAATCCTTGATAATGCAATCCCCCAAAATTCAGCTTCAATATCCCACCCAAAAGTCAGCCCCAAGCTTCAGTCCCTTCCCCGAGACCCAAGCTTCAGCTATCTAGCCCCAAAAGTCATCCAGAGTTCAAATCCCTCCCCTAAGAACCCGAGTCCCAAAACCCAATCCCCTTCCTTGTACCAGCCTCAATATCAAGCCCTAAGAGTGAGCCCGAGCCCCAAGAGCCATCCCAGAGTTCAAATCCTCCCCAAGAACCCGAGTCCCAAAACCCAATCCCTTCCCCTTGTACCAGCCTCAATATCAAGGCCCCTAAGAGTGAGCCCCGAGCCCCAAGAGCATCCCAGAGTTCAAATCCCTCCCCAGAACCCCAGCCCCAAAACCCAATCCCTTCCCCTTGTACCAGCTCAAATACCAAGCCCCTAAGAGTCCAGCCCCGAGCCCCAAGAGCCATCCCAGAGTTCAAATCCCTCCCCAAGAACCCGAGTCCCAAACCCAATCCCTTTCCCTTGTACCAGCCTCAATATCAACCCCTAAGAGTGAGCCCCGAGCCCCAAGAGCCATCCAGAGTCCAAATCCCTCCCCAGAACCCCGAGTCCCCAAAAACCCAATCCCTTCCCCTTGTACCAGCCTCAATACCAAGCCCCCTAAGAGCCAGCCCCGAGCCCCAAGAGCCATCCCAGAGTTCAAATCCCTCCCCCAGAACCCCGAGTCCCAAAAACCCAATCCCTTCCCCTTGTACCAGCTCAATACCAAGCCCTAAGAGTCAGCCCCGAGCCCAAGAGCCCCCAGAGTTCAAAATCCCTCCCAAGAACCCCGAGTCCCAAAACCCAATCCCTTCCCCTTGTACCAGCCTCAATATCAAGCCCCCTAAGAGAGCCCCGAGCCCGAGCCCGAGATTCAAAACCCGCCCGAAACCCCAGTCCGGGCGCCGCTCGAACGCCCGCCGCCTTTCCCCCCGCAACAGTGTCTGCCCGAGCTGACTGAGGGGGACCGCGGCATCAGTCACGAGGCCGAGTTTCATGGCCTCATTTCCCAGCTGGGGGAAGACGGCACCGCGGGGAAATATGAAGCCATGAATCCAGCGTTGAACAGCATCCTCTGGAGCGACCCTCGTTAAGCGTGTTAAGTGAGGGGTGGGGCGGGAGGAAGGGAAGAGGTGGCGGAGGAGAGAGGAGGAGGGAGGAGAGAGGAAGGAGGAGGGTGGAGGGGCTGTGACCGAAGAGGGACGGGGAATGGAGGGGGATGAGGAGTTAAGGGAGAGGGGAGGAGGAGGAGGGGCTTAGAGAGGGGATATTTTGGCTGAGGAGCGAGAGGGAGAAGGTTACAGGTTGATGGGATAAGGGAGGGAGCATTGTGAGGGAGGGGGAAGGGAGAGGGGGTTCAGGGAGGGAGCCTGAGATCGGAAGGGAAGGATGAGGGTTAGGGAGGGCTTGTATCAGGGGTAGGAGAGGAGAGACAGAGAGAGAGAAGGAGAAGGAGGAGGGCATTGTTTATCAGGACGTCAGGGTGTTCCTCCTCCTCCGTCATTAGATATTACGGCTGTTTATCCTCCTTCCTCCCGGCCTGTGATTCGTTGCTCCTCCGAGACAGGCAACGCGGCTTTCTCCCCTTTGCCGCAATATCCACGAGCGGTATTTATGGTCATTGTTGCTTGCTGGAAAATGTGCAGGTTTTCAGGCCATCTCGGAGGAATTACGCCAGCATATCATCGTTCCCTCACTTAGGAAGCTCTTGGTCGGAATGAGGGCGGCGCATTTAGGAAAACGCAGATGGGTCCTGAAGGCGGCGGCGGCGGCGGCGGCGGCGGCGGCCAGGTGCGATGCGGCAGGGGGGGGGGGGGGGGTTAAGAGGGGGGGAGGGGTGAGGAGTGAGGGGGTGGGAGAGGGGAGGGAGGGGAGGAGGGGGGGGTTTCTGAAGTGCGAATGGGAACTGATATTAGAATATATATCTTTGTTTGTTGGTTGGTTTGGATGTGGATGAAAACTCAGGTCAAAACGTAATATTTTTAATTGATTGTTTGTTTTCAATGCGATTGGAAACCGAGATTAAAACATCACGTATTATTTTTTTTTTCTTCTTTTTTCTTCTTTTTTGTCTATTGTCTTTTTAAGGCCTCGGGAAGGTGGAATTGAAATATCACACCTTGTTTTTACTTGTGAAATGCTCCAGGAAATTGAAATTACTTCATATTTTGTATTCCTGTCACGTAAATCGGTTTTCTCTCTCTCACTCTCTCTCTCTCTCTCTCTCTCTCTCTCTTCTCTCTCTTTCTCTCTCTTCTCTCTCTCTCTCTCTCTCTCTCTCTCTCTCTCTCTCTCTCTCTTCTCTCTCTCTCTCTCTCTCTCTCTCTCTCTCTCTCTCTCTCTCTCTCTCTCTCTCTCTCTCTCTCTCCTCTCTCTCTCTCTCTCTCTTTCCTCCTCTCTCTCTCCCCCCCTCTCTCTCTCTCTCTCTCTCTCTCTCTCTCTCTCTCTCTCTCTCTCTCTCTCTCTCTCTCTCTCTCTCTCTCTCTCTCTCTCTCTCTCTCTCTCTCTCCCACTCTCCTCCTCTCTTTCTTTCTTTTTCTTTTCTTCAAGCCAAGGCGAGACTCCGTCACGCCTCCCATCCCCCTTCCACGCTCCTCAGACTATCGCAGATTTTCTCACCCGCTCCCGATATGAGGATACGAGTGTTTGCTTCGATGAGTCGAGGCCGACGTCGCCATAACGATCGGTCTCGCGTTCGATGTCTCGCTTCTGACGAGGTTCTGACAGGGTTCTAACGGGGTTCTGGCAAGGTTCTGACGGGGTTCTGACGAGCTCCTGACAGATTTCTAACAGATTTCTTTCTGACGGTTCTGACAGACGGGGTTCTGACGAGCTCCTGACAGATTTCTTAACGGAGTTTTCTGATTCCGGGGTTTCTGACGACTGACAGGGTGGTTCTGACGAGCTCCTGACAGATTTCTAATGGGGTTCTAACGGAGTTCTGGCAAGGTTCTGACGGGGTTCTGACGAGCTCCTGACAGATTTCTAAAGGGGTTCTGACGAGCTTTCTATTCTTAAGGGTTCTGACGAGCTCCTGACAGATCTAACGGAGTTCTGGCAAGGTTCTGACGGGGTTCTGACGAGCTCCTGACAGATTTCTAAAGGGGTTCTGACGAGCTCCTGACAGATTTCTAAAGGGGTTCTGACGAGCTCCTGACAGATTTCTAACGGGGTTCTAACGGGGTTCTGGCAAGGTTCTGACGAGTTCCTGACAGATTTCTAAAGGGGTTCTGACGAGCTCCTGACAGATTTCTAACGGGGTTCTGACGAGCTCCTGACAGATTTCTAACGGGGTTCTAAAGGGGTTCTGACAGGGTTCTAACGAGGGGCATACATACATGCAGACATACAGACAGACATACAATCATACATGCAGGCAGACAGACATGCATACAGACATACAGACAAACAGACATACATACAGAAAGACAAACAGACAGACAGACTTACATGCATGTATATAAAGACATACACACATACATACATACATAAATCCATCCATTCATACATTCATCTATCCATCCACCCATCCATCCATACATACATACAAGGATACACACATACATACATAAATCCATACATTCATTCATTCATCCATCCATCCATCCATTTAAACGTGCAGTCAACCACAAAAAAAAAAAAAAAAAAAACTCATTTAAACAAACACAAATAGCACACTCCTACGCACTTCTGCCTTTTTTATGTATGCATACGAACCCAACGGCCACCCACACGCGGCCAGGCAACACAACCCACGACGCCCACGAGGGACCTGAGGGGCGGTGGTCCCTGCTCGTTCTAAGTTGGGGTCAACGAGGATGCCTTGTAGTTTTTTTTTTTTTTTTTTTTTTTTTTGACGAATATTTCAGTCAAGGGGCGATTTAATGTTTTTTGGTGGAATGTGTTGTTCGTTGTTGGTTATATCAGGTAATTTGTGTTGCTTGTCAAGTTTTTTGTTGTTGTTGTTGTTGTTGACAGGTATTTCTAGTTAGGTTATCATTCGTTGACAGGTATTTCCAGTCAAGTTGCGTTTCTTGTCAAAAGAAAAAAAAATCGTTGATGGTTATTTCAGTGAAATTGAGTTCCCTGTCAAGAAAAAATCGTTGACAGTTATTTCAGTCAAGTTGCATTTCATGTCTTTTTTTTTCGTTAACTTTTTCGGTGAAATTGTGTTCCCTGTCAAGATTTTTTTTTTTCTTTTTTGACAGATATTTCAGTCGTGTTCCTTGTCAAGTTCTTTTTCGTCGATGGATTATATTTTCAGTCAAGTTCAGCGTGTCTTGTCCAGCTCATATTTGCCGTCATCCATCCATCCATCCATGCGTGCAGTCAACCACAAAAAAAAGAAAGAAAAAAAAATTCACACTAATATAAACAGACAAATAACATGCAAAAAGGAAGGAAAAAAACACTAATATAAACAGACAACTTGCTAAAAAAAAAAGAAAAAAAAAAAAAAAAAAAAAAAAAAAAAAACAAAACATAACAAAAATAACACAAATAACTTGTTCCTACGCGTTCGTGCCTTTTTATGTATGCAATTACGGGTGGCGTCTGCAAGAGAGCTCATTAGTCTGTCAGTCTCTCGTTCATTTCCATAAACGTCTTTCTCTTTCTTAGCTGCTGCCATCGAGATCTTGTGCTTTCTTCAGCTCTTCTCTCTTTATTTACTTACTCCTTCTTATCGAACTCTATTCACCTGTTCTTATTCGTTGAGAGCTATTCACTCTATTTTTTTTTTATTTTTTTTTTTTCGTCGAGAGTGTTCACAGTTTTTTTTTTTTTTTTTATTCCGGTAACTGAGAGTTTCTGTGCCCATGATATATATAGTAGTTTTTTTTTTTTTTTTTTTTTTTTTTTTTTTTTCTTAGCGTGAAGTTCTCTCGAATTCCTGTGAAGTTCTTGTTCGTCGCTTCTTTCTTTCTGTCTCTTCTTTATCATTATTTATTGTCGTTGTTGTTGTTGTTATCATTATTCTATTGGTGTTATTTTTATATCCTTATCATTAATATTGCTATTATTATTATTATTTAACTATTTCATTATCATTCATCATAACTATCATTCATCATCATTATTACATTACAATTATCATTATCATAACACTATCATTATATCCATTATTACTATATCATCATTACCATCATTATCTATTCATCATCATCATCATCATCATCATTAATATCATCATTACAAATTATTTCATAAACCATTTCGACAAAGAACGGTTCCTCCACTGCGTCGAACCGTCATTTATAGACATCCATTTTCGCCAGGATTCTGCCGTCTCCCTCGGGTAACTCAAGCCATAAGTCAAGTTCCTTTGTTGTCTTGCCAAGTTTCCTTCGTCGGCGGCCATTTACGTCAAGTTCCCACTCTGTCTTCCTTGGCTAATTCACGCCACGAGTCTCTTTCCCTTCTCTCTCTTCTCTCTTATCTTTGTCTTTCTATATATCTATCTTTATTTTTTCTCTCTGTCTATCTCTGTTTATCTGTCTGTCTATCTATCTGTCTGTCTGTCTATCATCTGTCTATCTATCTATCTCTCGATCTATCTATCTATTTATTTATCTTATCTCTATCTATCTATCTTCTTCTCTCTATCTCTCTCTCTCTCTCTCTCTCTCTCTCTCTCTCTCTCTCTCTCTCTCTCTCTCTCTCTCTCTCTCTCTCTCTCTCTCTCTCTCTCTCTCTCCCTCTCTCTCTTCTTCTTCTTCTTCTTTTCTTTCTTCTTCTTTCTTCTTTTTTTCATTTTCCTTCTTCTCCCTTTCTTCTTCTCATTCTCCTTCTTTTCCTTCCTTTTCTCCTCCTTCTTCTTCATCTTCCTTTATCCCTGTCCTTCTCCTTCATCTCCTTCTCCTTCATCTCTCTCCCTCTGACCGAAGGCGCCAGCGAGCGAGTACCTCCAGCGCGTCCAACCTTCGCCCTTATGTCCTCCTCCATTTTTCTCCGAGTTCCTCCTCTTCCCTCAGGTAATTCGAGCCATAAGGAGCCGTTGAGTAATCCCAGATCGGGAGGCAGCGGTAGCCACGGCCGCCGCGCTTTTACAATTTGCATACAATTATTGTTCGGATGAAAGTGCGTAGCAGCAAGAAAGGGCGTGCAGGGCGTGGCCAAGTAACAGGGCGTGGCCGAGAGAAAGGCGTACCAACAGGGCGTGGCGGGCGAACAGGCGTGGCCGAGAGAAAGGTACCAACAGGGCGACGAGAAAGGCGGGCGTGGCCGAGAGAAAGGGCGACAGGGCGTGGACGCGTGGCGTGGCGTACCAACAGGGCGTGGCCGAGAGAAAGGGCGTACCAACAGGGCGTGGCCGAGAAAGAGGGCGTACCAACAGGGCGTGGTCGAGAGAGCGAGTGGGCTGTACTAGGGAAGGGGGTCTTGCTTTTGGGATGAGAAAAGAGGGAGGGTTAGAGGTCCAAAAAAGGGTGATGGGGTGAGATGAGGAAAGTGGGAGAGATAGAGGACCCAAAAAGGTAATAATGGAAGACCTTGATTTTTTTTCAAGAAGAATGGAAGAGGCAGAGACAAAAAAAATAGGGGGGAGGGAAGATAGTGTTTTTGTTGTTGTTGTTGTTGTTTTTTAAGAAGAATTGGAGACGCAGATACAAAAAAAGGTGGGGGGTGAATACAGATGAGTCGCAAAGGTGACGAAGAAAAAAATAAAAATGAAAACAGAAAAAGAAAATGAACAAGGGAAAAGAAGGAAGAAGATTCCAGAATCAAATGGAAAGAAGAAACAGGAAGAGGATAGAAGTTATGAAAAGAAAATAAAGTAAAAGACGATAGAAAAATATATATGGTAGAAAGAGGAAGCGGGAGAGACTTGATAAAATGAATAAGAAAAAGAAAACACACAAAGAAAACAATTAGGAAGAAAAGAAAACGAGACGACGCGAAGAAACAGAAGAGGAATATAAAGAAAGAAAAAAATAGTAAGATGGGAAAGAAAAAAAGGAAAAAAATCTGGGGAAGAACTGGAAGAGTGAAACAAAATAAGGAAAGAGAGAGATAGAGAAGCCAGAAAAAAGACAAACCAAAGCTCGATATGAGGATTAGAAAGGAATGAAAGAGGACAGGTGAGAAAGAGAAAAGGAGAGGGAGAGACAGAGACAGAGAGGAAAGAAAGAAGAGGAAAGAGGGAGAGAGAGAGAAGGAGAGAGACAGACAGAGACAGAGAAAGAGAGCGAGAGGAGAGAGAGATGAGCATAGAAGAGAGAGAGAGACAGAGACATAAAGAGCGGGAAAGAGAGAAAAAGAGAGACAGATAAACAGAGACATAACGAGAGAGAGAGAGAGAGAGAGGAGACGAACAAACAGACAAAGAGATGGAAAGAGAGAAAGACAGACACAGACACAGACACACAGACTGAGAAACAGACAGCGAAACAGAAGACGAAGAAAAAAACAAACATGGTAGACAACTGATTAATAATTCAAGGAATTCATACAATATCTTATTGTACGAATTCCATGAATTTGGTACGTGCATATCTAGTTGTCATTCTTACTTGTCCTTTGTGATACCGTAAGAAAGAAAATATATTTCACAGAACACTAGATTGAATATTGGTCTTTTTCACTTTTGTCTTTCATATATAAAGAGAATTATTACCAATAATGATAAAGTATTAATGATAATGATAATGGTAATAATGATAATAATGATGATAATGATAACAGTGATGATTATAATAATGATAATAGTAATAGTAATGATAATGATGATGATAATAATGATAATGAAAGGAAATTCACAAATCAATTCGCAGCATTCTTATCAAGATAAAGATAATAATGATGATAAAAAAGGCAAATCATCATGACAGTAAAAATAATAATGATGATTAATGATAATAATGAATGATAATAATGATTATGATAATGATACTAATAATGATGATGATAATCATAATGATAATAATAGTAATAATGATAATAATAATGATAATAATAATAATAGTAATGATAATAAAACAATGATATTGATTATAATGATATATAATAATAATATCAATAATAACATTTATAATGATGCGTTTAATCACATGCTCACCATATATGTATATATGTATGTATATATGCATATATATATATATATATATATATATATATATATATATATATATATATATATATATATATATATATATATATTACATACATATTCCTTCCGAAGCTAATATATGACAACTTTTTTACCTCCAGGAACAACTTCCCTCCATACACAATATCCAAACCCAAGACTTGAAAAGCCACGGGTTAAACACAAAAGCAAAACACAGATTGAATCCTCAGCGGAACTGCGGGTGTATATATGACATCTGCATATTCCCAGCGAATTATGAAAACGCGACTACTCATAGAACAAGGTAAATAATACTTGGCTACGAGAAATTGGAATGGAGGTAAACAAAGGATGCTGCAGGATGCTCTGCTAATCTAACCCGAATGCTGCTAATGCTGGTTTGGGTTATGCCTTGGTTGAAGCATTAATTAGTATGCACCTGGTTGTCTCGTGAGTCGGCGTGGATTACCGTGCGTTAAGATTTCGTCGTGAGATGCATAAGCAGGTGCGATCTCCTTTTCTGCAATGAGGCTGTGATTCTCTTGACGTCTGTAGACTTCTTGGATCTCGCCCTCCCCCCCTCCTCCTCCTCCTCCTACTCCTCCGCCTCTTCTCCTCTCTTCTCCTCCTCCTCCTCCTCCCTCCTCTTCTCCTCCCATCTCCTCCCCACTTCCTTTCCCTCTTCTCCTCCCCTCTACTCCCCACTTCTGTTTACTTCGGATTATGTTCCTGTATATCATTTGTAGTTATTAATCTGCACTCGTCTTTAGCTTGGTAAGGCTTCCTCTCTCTCTCTTCCTCCCTTTGCTCTTTTTCTCTGCTCCGTATCTTTCTATCTATTTATCTCTATATCTATCTCCCCTTTTCCTCTCTATCTATCTCCCTTTTACCTCTCCATCTGTCTATCTCCCCTTTCTCTCTCTCTCTCTCTCTCTCTCTCTCTCTCTCTCTCTCTCTCTCTCTCTCTCTCTCTCTCTCTCTCTCTCTCTCTCTCTCTCTCTCCGTTCCCCTCTATCCGCCTCGTTCTGTTTCTCAATCCTTTCACCGACGCCTTCCACCGTCTTTGAACTTTTGCAATCTCTCTTTCTCCCTCTTTGCAGTCCCTCTCTTCCTCACGAACAAGGGCCAGGGGTGAGATTTCTTATTCCTGATAATCTCACGTTCGCTTTATTCTCTTCAACTTTCCCCTTCCTTTACTTGTCCCTCCTTCCTTTCTTTCTTTTTTCTTTCCTTTTCTTCCCTTCGTCCCTTCCTCTGTCGACTGCAGTCTTGCAAATCAACATGGCGGAGGTTCTTGTCTCTCCTTAATTGTTGCAAGATGCTCACTAATATTCATATTTCTCTCTCTGGCGTTGCGTGTGGTTATTTGATCAGCGTGATTCGGTGATTGCTCGTGTTGGTGCCATAATTACGTATAAGTGACGTCAGAGATTCCCCTTGCAATAACAGTCGACCGCGTTCAATGCAATGCTTGTCTCGGGGTAATGAACATTCGACCCGCGAGAGATGACAAACACACCCACTCGCTGATTCGGTCGCAACTCTCTCCTTTTGTGAGCAGTGAAGCCTCCTTGCCGAGCCTCGTTCTGTGAGTGACGAGGCACCCGATAACTTTGTGGCACTTCCATACATACTAGAATAATGGACCGAGGCCTGGAAATGCACAGTGGGCGTGTGTGTCGTCAGTTCGTATTGTACTGGATTCGCCCTGTGAAGGTGGCGTTGGCTCTTATTATTCATATAGCTTTCCCTCGTCCCTATACCCGCGAAAAGGTGATGACCTGCCTTTGTAAACATAATGCCAAAGGTCGTACCGCGCGCACACATCAAAAGCCAGCGCTGAGACCCTTTGTTGTTATCTAAGTGGCAAAGAGCCAGCCATTGTTCGGGGGATTGAAAAAGGTTCCCGGGTCCAATAATTAGGGCACTCTTGATGGACACAAAAGCCCATCTTTCTGCGATAAACAGGTAATGGGGTAAATAAACACTCGAAGTTAGGTCCTATAACAGTGAAAAACAAAAACAAAAAAAAAGAAAAAGGAAAAGGTCATCGCACACGTCGCAGCCACCCGGAAAAAAAGTCTGCGGAGTATAAACCCACATTTCACTACACAGTAATTTACCCCCGAGTTTAAGTGTTGACTAATAAAAATCTTTAACTTTTGTAATTACGCTTGTGTTTATTTGCAGTGAAAAATTGACTCGTGGGCTGAAAAATAACTACGCAGGGAGAAGATTAAAACAAACACAGATGCAGGGAGACATGCTAGGCTCAATTACACAATTGTGAAAGTTGTATAGTATTAGGGTGGCGAAGGTGACTCCTACAAGTCGTATTTGATGTACATGTAATGACATAGAGTATGTTGGAAAAAGAATAAATGTCAATGAATAACTTCAGATTATATTTTCATTAAAAAATAAATAGATTAATTAAAAATAATGAACGAGGACGGTTGAAGTCGTCGGTTAAACTTGAAGCAATGTGTGTGTGTGTCTGCAATTACCTGTATGTGTGTATTTGTTTGTGTTTGTGCTAATAAATTATCAAATATAACACAACATTCCATAAGAGTTCAACTGCGCGTGCGCATAGTTCACATAGACTTCTCCACGGGCACAAGTAAACCCTTCGAAACAGATAATCACAATCAGACGCACAAAAAGGTTGAACACCATGTTGCTGTTCTCAACAAATACAAACTGAAACCACATAGGTTGTTACAAAAAAAAGAAAGAAAAAACATATATATATATAGTATATATACATATATATATAATATATATATATATATATATATATATATATATATATATATATATATATATATATATATATATATATATATATATATGTATATATATATATATATATCACATGTTCATATACCATAACTTCAAACCAAAAAGACAAAAATACTCCTGAGTCTCTGTCGCGACTCGAGCAGCTCAGAGCGAGGTCGCCGCAGAGGCAGAATTAGCGCGGCGTTCGAGACAGCGAAGCCAACGGAGCCTCATCGCGCTCTGCATATCTGCTTTATGAATTCGCCGAAGAGCTCCGTCCGATTCCCGGTTAGAAGTGTCTCATTTGGTTAATTATTTTCTTGCTGATTTTGCCGTTGTGGTATCGCACCTCTATGGATGTATGCGCGCAATATATATATATATATATATATAATATATATATATATATATATATATATATAATATATATAATATATATATATACATATATATAGGCAAATAGAGGCAGAGAGAGAAAAGGAGAGGAGAGAGAGAGAGAGAGAGAGAGAGAGAGAAGAGAGAGAGAGAGAGAGAGAGAGAGAGAGAGAGAGAGAGAGAGAGAGAGAGAGAGAGAAGAGAGAGAGAGAGAGAGAGAAGAGAGAGAGAGAGAGAGAGAAGAGAGAGAGAGAGGGAGGAAGCGATGGCAGAGCGGCGCAAAATGTCAAGGGTGAGAGGCAGCCATAACCGACCGCGTTCTTTCCTCGGTCACTCGATCTCTTTCTGTCTCTTGCTCTCTCCTGCCTCCCCTTTTCGCCTCTCTTTTGGCTCCTCCTTTTGCCTCTTTTTCGCCTCTCCTTTTGGCCCCCTTCTTGCCCCCAAGATCTTGAGTAATTGGAGTCAAGAGTCATATGTATTTTTGTACTCGGACGGAGCTGTATGAAGTTTAAGTCGAGTGATTTCCTCTCTCATCTCCTCTCTCTCGTCTCTCTCTTCTCTCTCTCTCTCTTCTCTCTCCTCGATCTCTCTCTCTCTCTTCTCTCTCTCCTCTCTTCTCTGTCTTTCTCGCTCTCTCTCTCTCTCTCTCTCGTCTCGCTTTCTCTCTCTCTCTCTCTCTCTCTTCTCTCTCTCTCTCCTTCTCTCTCTCTCTCTTCTCTCTCTCTCTCTCTCTCTCTCTCTCTCTCTCTCTCTCTCTCTCTCTCTCTCTCTCTCTCTCTCTCTCTGTCCGTCTCTCCTCTAATAATAATAAATAAATAAATAAATAAATAAGGAGTGGGGACAGGTAAGATCATTAAGAGCAAAGTATTAAAGATGGGGCGGCGCTTGTCACACTATAAGGATCAAGGTTCACTGCAGATTCATCAGACTTCGCCCTTAAGGATTCGATATTGGGACATCGAGACGGGTATTGTTTGTGATACAAAAGGATACACCAAAGAAATATATATACATATATAGGAGAGAGAGATAGAGAGAGAGAGAAAGAGAGAGAGAGAGATGGAAAAATAGAAGAGAGAGAGAGAGAAGACTTAGATAGTTTGATAGATATGATATATGTATATATAACATACATATACGTTTGTGTGTGTGTGCGTGTGCGCGCGCGCACACACACCCCACCAAA
>NW_020872597.1:300697-318197 GCF_003789085.1 Penaeus vannamei
GAGAGAGACAGGAGAGAGAGAGAGAAAGGAAAAAAGAAAAAAAAAAAAAAGAGGAGAGGAGGCGGAGGATGAGAAGGGAGGAGAGGAGGAGGGGCTGAGAGGAGGGAGATGGAGAGAGAGAGAGAGAGAAGTGAGATTTAGTGACGGGCACCCTTCTCCTCCACATTTCCCCGGCATGGCCGCCTGCCGCGCGGTCCCACCGCCTTTGCATCTATCCCATTTGTGTTTACGCTCTCGGGCCGCGCCAACCCCCCCAAAAAAAAAAAAAAAAAAAAAAAAAAAAAAAAAAAAAAAAAAAAAAAAAAAAAAAAAAAAAAAAAAAAAAAAAAAAAAAAAAAAAAAAAAAAAAAAAAAAAAAAAAAAAAAAAAAAAAAAAAAAAAAAAAAAAAAAAAAAAAAAAAAAAAAAAAAAAAAAAAAAAAAAAAAAAAAAAAAAAAAAAAAAAAAAAAAAAAAAAAAAAAAAAAAAAAAACAAAAAAAAAAAAAAAAAAAAAAAAAAAAAAAAAAAAAAAAAAAAAAAAAAAAAAAAAAACACGCTTTTCTTGTAATTTGTAATACTAATGATGGTGTTAGAATCTTATTAACTACTTGACAGAGTCTTACTTTTTGCAGAATGTAAATTTCCTTTATAATGATCCCATGTCGAGTATCCGCATATTTATTACTCACATCATTCACGATATCATAAAAAAAGGAAAGAAAAAGAAAAGAAAGAGAGAAAAAGGAAAGGAAGAAAAGATAGATAGAAAAGAAGAAAAAATAGAGGATGCGATACGATCATTATAAATATACGCTACAGAACGAGAATGATTGGAGTTTGCATTTCCTGTTAAAATAATTCACAAGAAAGAAAGGAAGAAAGAAAAAAAGACAAATTCACAAGAAAAAATGCAAATAAAAAAAAATGACAATGACGATATGGAAGGATCTTGAAAGCGAGTCTTAAATAAAAACGCGCTTGGCGGAGAATTATGGGCACTGACTGCATGCGGGAGGGAAGGGTGTGGGGGTGGTGAGAGGGGAAAGGAAAGAGGGAGAGACGGGGGATTAAAGGGAGAGAGAAAGAAAGAGGAAAGGACCTGAGGGGAGAAGGAAGGACACATGACGAAGAACAAAAGGGGCGGGAAGAGAGAATAAGAGAGGTGTGCGAGGCGAGAGGAAGAAAGATGGATCATTTATTTAAAACACAATCCCAAAGCGAAGAGTGGAAAGAATGCGGAGGAAAGGAGGGCAGAGAAGGACGATGGTGAAGGGAAAATTAACTAGGATGCGGGGAAGAGAACGAAGACCGGAGAACAAAGGATGAGTGAGAAAGAGTGCAGTCGCTGTGTGTTTTCTGAAAAAAGAAAGAAAAAGACAGCAGGAGAAAGAGGTAAGGGGTGAGAGGCAAAGATGATGCATGACGAGGAGGACGAATGATGACGACAGTGACCAATGGCGATAGAATGATGGCCGCATAAATGATGATATTTAAAAGAATTAATGAGGGGGGAGAGGAAGCGAGGAGGAAGATGGAGGAGTGCGGAGGCAGAGGCGGAGGAGCAAG
The DNA here is from genome assembly GCF_003789085.1 of Penaeus vannamei. NCBI lineage: Eukaryota > Metazoa > Arthropoda > Malacostraca > Decapoda > Penaeidae > Penaeus > Penaeus vannamei. Next base: position 302,243 of record NW_020872597.1, read on the forward strand.
AGCAGCGCAGGAGGAGGAGCGAGGAGGAGGACGATGGAGGAGTGGGATGGCAGCCGGCGCGGATGAGAGTTGAAGGAGGAGGAGGGTATGGAGTAAGAGAGGACGGAGGAGCGAGGAGGAGGAGGAGGAAGAGGAGGAGGAGGGAGGAGCGAGAAGAAACGAAGAATAGAACGAAGGCAAAAAGAAGAAAGAAAGAAGAAGAGAAGGAGAAGGAGGAAGAGAGGTATAGTGGGGAAAAGAGGCAGAAGGAAGAAAATAACGAACAAGAGGATAGAATAAAATCCAATAATAAAACAATAAACAAGAACAAGAAACTAGAGGAAAGAAGAGAAAAAGAGAAGCGAAGGAGCGCAGGCACGAGGTTTCAACGAGGAATAAGAAGAGCAGAACCAATGGCGCAGGAGTGTTTTATAATGCAAAAAAAAAAAAAAAAAAAACGTCGAATAAAGATCCAAGATAAAAAATATTGAGGAGCAAGCACAAGGAAGGAAGTCTGCTCTTAAGCTTCCGAAGGGAAATAAAGTGGGGAGGTGAGGGGCGGAGGGAGGGGAGAGGGAGGGGCGATGATGGGATCGAACAGAGGATGAGACTAAAGGCAGACGCAGCAGAGAGTCACTTGGCACGGAACCTGCGGATATTCGCAATGTGCTGATCGACCGTCGGGGCGGAGATTGTTGGATCGGGGAGGCAGGAGATCTGAGAGATGAGAGTGAGAGAGGAGAGAGGGAGACGAAGGAGAGAGAGAGAGGAGAGAGAGGGAAGAGAGAGAGACGGGATGTCGGGACGAGAGAGAGAGAGAAGAGAGAGAGAGGAGGGGGGGGTGGGGGAGAAAGATGACGAGAGGGAGAGGGAAAGGGTAAGATGAGAGAGGAGAGAGTAGAGAGAGAAGGAAGGAAGAGGAAGGAGAGAGAGAAGAGAGAGAGAATGAGAGGAGAGAGAGCAGAGGCAGAGAGAGAGAGAGAGAGAGAAGGAGGAGAGAGAGACGGCGAGAGTGAGGGAGAGAGCAGCGGGAGAGGAGAGATGAGAGATAGGACTAAGGGTCAGAGGAGACAGAGACGAGAGAGAGTGAGAGATGAGAGAGAGAAGAAGCAGAGACGAAGAGAGAGTAGAAAGAGAGTATTATTGTTTATGCTGTGTGCGACGCCTTGTGTGTGGTGTGTGTGTTGTGTTGTGTGTGTGTGTTGGTTGTGTGTGTCTGTTGTGTGTGTGATGTAATGTGTTGTGCCTGTGTGTTTGTGTGTGTGTGTGTGTGGTGTGTGTGTTGGTGAGAGAGAGAGAGAGAGAAGAGAAGAGAGAGAGAGAGAGAGGAGAAGAGAGAGAGAAGAGAGAGAGAGAGAGAGAGAGAGAGAGAGAGAGAGAGAGAGAGAGAGAGAGAGAGAGAGAGAGAGAGAGAGAGAGAGAGAAAAGAGAGAAGAGAGAGAGAGAGAGAGACAGATGAGAGAGAGAGAGAGAGAGAGAGAGAGAAGAGAGGAGAGAGATGGCAGAGAGAGAGAGAGAGTGGAAGAGGAGAGAGAGAGAGAGACAGGAGAGAAGAATGAAATGATTAAAAAAAAAAATAAAAAAATAACAGAAAAAACACGCCAAGCAAAGACGAAGAACCAGAACAAATATACTAAAGATGTAAGAAGAAAAATAAACAAGAATTAAACTGAGAGGAAGTTTACGAAAGAGAGGAGGAGGAGGAATGTCCCGGAGTAGAAAAGGAAGGACAATAAAACAAACCAAAACTAACGGAAATGGGAACAAATTGCAGAATCGTTAAAGAGTTAAACATGTAAAACAGGCGTAGAGAGAGAAATTGAGAGAGATGAGAGAGAGAGAGAGAGAGAGAGAGAGAGAGAGAGAGCGAGAGAGAGAGAGAGATGAGAGAGAGAGACGAGAGAGGAGAGAGAAGAGAAAGGGAAGAGAGAAGAGAGAAATAACTAAGGAATAAGGGGAAGGAGAGAATAACCAAGGAAGAAGGGAAGGAAAGAATAACCAAGAAAGAGAGGAAAAAGAGGATAGTCAAGAAAAGGTAGAAAACAAGGACGTGGGAGAGAAGATATATGAGGAAGAGGGGAAGAAGAGGATAACCAAGGAAGAGGAGAAGAAATTAAAGATGAGGGGAAGGAGAAGATAACTAAGAAAGAGGAAGAGGGAAAGGACATGATAATCAAGAATGAGGAAGAGAGGAAGGATAGGATAACCAAGGAAAAGGGGAAGGAGAAGGCAACTAAGAAAGAGGGGAAGGAGAGGATAACCAAGAAAATGGAAGAGAGGAAGAAGAGGATAACCAAAGAAGAGAAGAAGATAATGAAGAGAAGAAGGAGAAGGTAACTAAGAAAGAGGAAGAGGGGAAGGAGAGGATAATCAAGAAAATGGAAGAGATTACGAAGAGGATACCAAGAAGAGAAGAAGATAATGAATAGAAGAAGGAGAAGGTAACTAAGAAAGAGGAAGAGGGAAGGAGAGGATAATCAAGAAAATGGAAGAGAGAAGAAGAGAATAACCAATGAAAGGAGAAGATAAAGAAGAGAAGAAGGAGAAGGTAAAAGAGGGAAGAGGGGAAGGAGAGGATAATCAAGAAAATGGAAGAGAGGAAAGAGGAAAACCAAAGAAGAGGAGAAGATAAGGAAGAGAAGAAGGAGAAGATAACCAAGAAAGAGGGAATGAGAGGGAACCAAGAAGAGCGGGAGGCGAGGAGCGGCCCGCTAAAGAACCGTTGGCCGCGACGGCACTTCGGCTTCTCTTCACAAGGGGAGAGGAGAGATGCCACCATTTAATTTACATATCAATTGTAGTCCTTCATTAACGACGTGCCAGTGGGGGGTAGGTGGGGAGGAGGGGGGATGTTAGGTGGGAGGGGGGGGGATGGGGAGGTGGCGGATTGGTTAGGTGGGAGGGGGATAGTTGGGGTATTTGGGAAGGGGGGATTGGTTTTGACGGGGAGGGGGAGGGGGATTGGGGAGGTGGGGATGGGGAGATTGGTTAGGTGGAAGGGGGGATAGTTGGGGGGATTTGGGAAGGGTGGGGATTTTAGGTTAGGTGGGGAGGGATAGTTGGGGAGATTGGTTAGGTGGGGAGGGGAGGGGAATTGGTTAGGGGGGAACTGAGTAGGTGGGAAGGCGGGGAGGTGGAGAGATGGAGAAGTGGGTAAGATGGCGTGGTGCGAAAGGAGGAGGGAGATGGAAGAAGGAAGTGGGGTGGCGGAAGGAGGTGGGGATATGGGAGGTGTGGTAGGTAAGGTGGTGGGGAATGGGAAAGTGGGGTGGTGGAATGAGGGGCTTGGTGGGTTGGCGGAGTGGGAGGAGTAAGTGGAGAGGAGGAGGAAGACAGAGAGAGAGGAGGGGGAGGGAGGGAAAGGTCAAAGAGAAAGAAGGGAGGGATTGGTGGCGTTAAGGAGGGTGAAGGGAAGGGGGAGGAAGAAGGAGGGGAAGGGGTAGGAGGAGAGCGATGACCAAGGGTGGGAAGGAGTTAGTAGGAAGTAGATAACAAAGGAGGCGGGAGGCGATAGTGTGAGGTAGGAGGAGGAGATGAGAGAAGAGAAAGACGAAGATGAAAAAGGAAGACAGACGCGGAGAAGAACAGAGCCAGAGAAGGAGAAGGTGAGAAATTATAAAAAGCGATACATGACAATGCACTTATTTTGCAAAAGAAATGGGACTCGATCGATTTTTTTTTTTTTTTTTTACGGAGGGAGAAAGGAAATCAACGCGATTATAATTTCTGTTCTGCACATAAACCGTTGTGATTTTTGAAAAGCTGGATATCAATTTTGGAAAATAAAAAGATGAAGAATCAGGTATTCGCTGGTATATACCGCTGGTATATACCTCTGCATGTAAAAGGCTTTGTATCAAGTGGCATTAGATATCAATTTCATATGCAACATCTAAATAAAAGGAACAAAATATCATAACTTCGAAAGACCAACTAGCATTTGCATAAATATTCCAATATTAACAAACAAATTTTTTTTTTATCACGATTGGAAATATAACAACCTGATGCCTCCCCAATAACAATTCTTCAATACAATTTCCCTTCGTTGCAATACATTTAACAGTCTTTAAGCGACCATTGGCAGCAAGGTAAAAAGGCTGCTCTGTGAAATGCAAAACATTTTCCAAAAACTAAACGTCTATTTATTTTGAGAGGCAGGTGAAAGCGAGGGCGCGAGGCTGAGTGATTCGGGAAATAATCCTGATTTGTTCTCGCGAATCTTTTTTTCCTACGATTTTCCTCCTCTCTGTTCTGTTTCGTTTTCTGTTTTTTTCTCTCTTATTATTTGTTCTATTTTTTCTTCTTTTTGTGTGTCTGTCTGTCTGTCTCTCTTCCCTCTTATTTATTTGTTTTGTGCCTCTTCCACGCACACTTACTCAGTGTTCTTTTTATCCATCATATTTCATATAACAAAAAGCTACACAAACACTGTACTTTCAACTTCTCGTCCCATTTCCATCTCCCTTCGTGCCATCATCTTTCTCTCCTTCTATCTACCCCTTTATTCCTCTCTCCTTCCCTCCCAGACCCCACCCCACTCCGGCATCCTCTCCCTTTTTCCCCGCCCCCTTCCCCCAACCCTTCCCTCCCTGCTCCTTTTCCCCAACCTTTCCCTCCCTCCTTCCTCCCCCACCCCTTTCCCTCCCTCCTTCCGTCCCCCCCTTCCCTTCCGCCCCCCCTTTTCCCCCTCCTTCCCCCACCCCTTCCCCCTCCTCCTTCCTTCCCCACCCCTTCCCTCCCCTCCTTCCTTCCCCACCCCTCCCCTTCCTTCCCTCCCTCCCTTCCTCCCGTACCCCTTCCCTCCCTCCTTCCTTCCCCCACCCCCCTTCTCCCTTCCCCCCACCCCTTCCCTCCCTCCTTCCTTCCCCCACCCTTCCTTCCCCACCCCTTCCCTCCCTCCTTCCTTCCCCCACCCCTTCCCTCCCTTCCTCCCCACCCCTTCCCTCCCTCCTTTCCTTCCCCACCTTTCCCCCTCCTTCCTTCCCCCACCCCTTCCCTCCCTCCCTCCCTCCCTCCCCGGCCGCTGTTTACTCTACCTGCGCCGCCAATCCCAATATCCAATCAGGCCGAGGCCGCCTTATCTCGCGCCGCCCTCGCCCGACACGGCACAGCGGCCGCCTCGGCTAAGGAGCGGCGGCGCGTCGCCGGAAAAAGCGGGCGGCGCCTCGATCAGCCGCGTCCCCCGATGGCCGAGCGCGGCGCCAATCGGCACGTAATCGCCATCGCCGCCCCGCCTGCATACCTGCGCCCTCATTACAGGTGCGCGCCCGCCCGCCGGCACAAACGGGCGACACCTGCAGCCTCATTACGGATTCCGGATCGCGCTTGCTCGGAATAAAGGCATGGGCGGGCGGATGGGCGGCGGTGGGGAGGCGGTGTGGTGCGTGGCTCGGGGGGTTAGATGGATGGAAGAAGGAAGGAAGGAAGGAGGAGGAAGGAAGGAAAAAGAAGGAAAGAAGGAAGTAGGAAGGAGGAAGAAAGAAGGATAGAAGGAAGGAAGAAAGACAGAATGAAAGGAAGGAAGAAAGACATAATGAAAGGAAGGAAGGATGAATGGATGGATAGGTGAGAGGAAGGAAAGAAAGAGAGAAAGTAGGAAGGAAAGAAAGGAAAGGATAAATGGATGGATAGATGGATGGAAGGAAGGAAAGAAAACAGACGGACAGACGTGCGACCCTACGGACATATAGACGAGACGGATGAAAAAAAACAGAAAAAAAAACGAAAAAAAAAAAAATGTTAAAGCGCGCAGAAGGGAGGAAACACGCAGGGGAGACACTGGCTTTAATGAGGAACCCAGATTGCCTCTACAGACCTGGCGAGGCGGAGGTAAAAGGCACGAAAAGGAAATAAATCCACATATACAAACAAACTCAAACACATATAATCCCCATCTCTGTATTTGCACATCAGTGGCGTGTAGAAGGGGGAGGGGGCGAAGGGGCGGTGGCTTGGGCATCTAAATGGGGGGAATTCATTCAGAGAGGGAAATAAGATCGTGATTTTGGAATTCATATTTGAATCGAATCAAGTGTTTATTTCATGTCTCATTTGTGTTTACATATTCGAAATATTCCCCTTTATTCGTAATATTTCTCAGTACTAGGCCTTATACTTGAGTCTTTGGGGCATACAGTCAAAGAGTTGGCCCCGGGCATCACCAGACCTCTGCACGCCACTGTTGCACATGCACCCCCCCCCCAAAAAAAAAAAAAAAAAAAAAAAAAAAAAGAGAGAGAGAGAGAGAGAGAGAGAGAGAGAGAGAGAGAGAGAGAGAGAGAGAGAGAGAGAGAGAGAGAGAGAGAGAGAGAGGAGAGAGACAGACAGAGAGAAGAGAGAGAGAGAAGAAAAAAATCAGCAGACAGTATTACACTCAATAATCTTAGCGAAAGGAGAGAGTGAAAGAAAAGCAGAGACGCCATCCTTTCTCCTCAGGACAGAAAGTAAGGATGCATCACATTTTGAGAAAACAGAAAATGAAGTCTTCCTTTAATCCAACTTTCTTTCATTAACGGATGGGAAACTAATGCGGATTTTATGACCAAATTGGTTATCTATATTTACGTGTCGTATTTATCACCAGCTGTAGTAATACTTAACAAATGGGTTATCTAATCAGATTAACTAAAAGTGGGTTAAATATCAAATGCTTTATAACATATCAAATTGTTTATCCAATTAAAATATATCTACAAATTTGGTTACAGATCATCTCCAGTCATAAGATCTAAATAAAATTATAAATACAACATCATTATCTTGCTTAAGCATGAGAATAAATAACTAAATCGGTGTTCTCCTTTTTAGTGCGTTGGATAAACATTAAGAGAAAAATGCAATGTTGGTTTTGTACTTATATGTTTGTATTTTCAGTCCAGTCAGACCAGTCTCAGGCTATTATGTAACAAATAGAATTTAATCATGCCATTAAAGGGGCCATAAAACGATCGCGGAGGAATCAAGATTAGGTTTAAATTCTTTGCCGCAAAATTTCACATATGGCTTATTCATTATCCGTTTTATAAAATGTGGTTTCAGAGGGTCGTAAAGACGCGGGAGGGGCGGCCTTTTTGTGTTTTTGGACGTGTGTGTGTTTGTTTGTGGACGCGCCTGCGGTCTTGTGTGTGGAGAGCACGCTGATATATATAATATGCACACACACGGACACGCACGCACGCACGCACACACACCACACACACACACACACACACACACACACACACACACACACACACACACACACACACACACACACACACACACACACACACACATATATATATATATATATATATATATATATATATATATATATATATATATATATATATATATATATATATATATATAGGGTGGGGGAAGCAAGAGAGAGAGAGAGAGGAGAGGAGAGAGAGAGAGAGAGAGAGAGAGAGAGAGAGAGAGAGAGAGAGAGAGAGGAGAGAGAGAGAGAGAGAGAGAGTAACCGAGAGAGCAAGAGAGAGAGAGAGAGAGAGAGAGGGAGGTAAGCGATGAAAGGTATTAATGCTACAGAGGGGAAATGGAGTAGACACACATAAATCTCCGCGGCTGCGACCGAGGTGAACGTCCCCTTGCTGGAGAGAGACTTCAGAATGACTCAACACACACTTATCACCACCTGAGCACCCGGGACACCGTACATCACCAGCAGCCGCCTCGAGGCTTGAATATAAAAGAGACGTCTTCATATATCGGGAGAGGGGAGGAAGGAGGCGTGAGGAAAGGAAGGAGTAAAGGGGAAAAAAAAGGAATAAGTGAGAAAAGGAAAGGAAGGAAGCTAGGAATTGACCCCAAAAGAAGAGCCAAATAACATCTGATAAGACTTACCCAGCAACGGGAAAACCATTAGCAGCCACACTAACGAGGACCCTTCGTCTGTACCTGCAATAAAGGAGAAAAGTGTAAAATTGCAGTCATTTAATAGCATATATAAGATGGCAACGCAAAATGTGCTTATAGTGAGCCTTAATATGGAAGAATGGATCAGTTTTACAAATATACAATATAGCATTAAATATTATATCTAAAGAGCTCATTACTTTCTAAATGGATTTAAGTCAGTAAACAATTTATAATTTTTTTAATGAGCAACCAAGATACTCCTAACGTAATGTATTCATGCTACAATCATATTATTTTTATCATAAACATTAATTACTCTATGTATTTATTCAGCATAGCCCTACTGTAGTATTAGTTTCTTTTAGGATCTAATTCTAAATCTAAAGCTGCACATACCATCTCCCTGGACACCATTTACCAGTGAAATGAAAAATGAATCAAGAAGGATGATCCTAGTTTCATGAAGAATTTAAGCATTTATGAATAAGAAACTATGAAAGTTGTTATTCTTAGAGTTGTACATAAATTCATCCTGTCTTCCTTGCTAGTATGCTTTCATATATCTAAAATAAACTTTAGTAATATATTAATGGTACATCTCTACACAAGGAAATAAATCAGGAAGATGTGAAAATAATTAGTCTTACAAGAGAAGAAAGAAAAAATGTAATATTATTTATTTAGGAACATTCATAATCTAATCTTATGTAAAATACTGTTTATCTCCCTACCTACCATCATCACTTTTGTTGCCACTGATAACTACACATATCCCACCTACCCACATTTAAAGTGATGAAATATGTCGTGTTATGAAAATCAAAAGAATAATGTCTCATTTTGCTCTGAGAGATAACTTACGCTACTTAAACTGGCAAAGTGTAAATTGTTCAGAGCACACATAGGATTGAAATTTAAGAAATATAAAACTCCTGAATGTGCTAAGATGTAAAAATGGCAGTAAATATAAAATTTAGTAGCAAAGATCAACTCAGGCACCCACAAGATTGCAACACCGCAGTTTGGGAACTGTCTCATCCCACCGCTGCCACCATTTACCAGTGAAATGAAAAAAGAGTTAATAAAGATGATCTTAGTTTCATGAAGAATTTAAGTATATATGAAGAAGAAACTATGAAAGTTGTTATTCTTAGAGTTGTATATAAACTCATCCTGTCTTCCTTGCTAGTATGCTTTCATATATCTAAAATAAGCATTAGTAATATATTAATGGTACATCTCTACACAAGGAAATTAAACAGGATGTCAAAATAATTAATTAATCTTACAAGAGAAAAAAATATAAAATGTAATATTATTCATTTAGGAACATTCATAATCCAATCTTTTGTAAAATCCACTGGAGTTTGAATGATTATATAATACCTCCCCATTAGCAGAAGGAATACATGCACAGTTGAATGTTGCATGTCTTGTTATCTGGGTATGGTTTTACAAGTGCCTGTGTGTGTGTTTGCGTGTGAATGCATGTGTACTTTATAGGTCTATACATTGTCTAACCAATTAACAAATCATACTAAACAGTTAGATCCAACAGAGTTTGATTTTCAGATCGACCAATGGTAAGGAAATGAGTGCCCTTAAAAATCCAAAAGGTCGGCTGCAGAAAGTCTGTCACTTCCTTCTACGTAATTCCTCCCAGGAAAATCAGAGGACACGTCATATGCAGCCTGATTCATTATAAAATTATGGGAAAATTCAAACAAGGCTTTCAAATGTTCTTGCTTGTATCCCCAAAATAATTCGAAAACTTATTACTGTTAATAAAACAAGCTGAAAGAAAAAAAATCAAACAACAATTTATGATCCAAATCTTAATCTGTAGTTGGAAGTAACAGACCTAAATTCTGTCTCAGGATTGTTTATGTGCAGGCTCGGCAGAGAACACTGTCGGCAGTGTAAAAGAACTTTCCCGAAACCAGCCATATCTTGCCGTCAAAATATTCCGGCAATTCGGAAAATAAACGCGCCACGCAATGCCTCTCTCCCTTCCATTCTAGGAGATCTCCACCTCGGCCGCATGCAGCTCCGCCGTTCAGCCCAAGAGCGCGAGTGAAAGACAAACGTAAACTCGCGCAGACAAGTGACAGTCGCTGAGAGACGGCCACGACAGAAGAACGCTGCAGGAGTCCGCGCTTTTTCTGCGTTGCCAAGACGGCGCGAGGAGAGAGACCCGTGGCAGGTGCAGCTTTAGTTGTTGTGTAATAATAACGCTGTTCATTTGTTCCACCTGAGCGAGCGATTTCCTTCCTTCCCTTTCCCCAAGCCTCGCACTTCCAAGGTGCCGCCCGGCTTGCCTTGTCGCCTTTCTAGGAGAACTTCGCCCCAGAGGCCGTGGCGCACACACTCGTATGCACGTGTGTGTGCGTGTGTGTGTGTGGTGTGTGTGTGTGTGTGTGTGTGTGTGTGTGTGTGTGTGTGTGTGTGTGTGTGTGTGTGTGTGTGTGTGTGTGTGTGTGTGTTTGAGAGAGAGAGGGAGAGAAAGTAAATGCGTTTAAGTGTATGCGTGACATGTTTTTTCTTTTCCTTTAGTATGTAACCATGCCCCGCTGTAATATCCCAAAAGGCTTTAAAAGCGATACTCGGCTAAACCGCGCTCCAGTCAAGCAAAGGCCCCACGACTTAAAATGCATCACAAGCAATCTACCGAAAATAAATGTCAGCGAGGCCCGGGCTAACCACGCGCGTATAATTCATCAGCTGTGTCCGGCCGGCTGGGCGACGCACAGTGGTATCGCCCTCACAAAACCAACATTAATTCGGCAAACTTTCCCCTCACGCCCTTCTTTCTCGCACACATTCATGCTAATCCGTAGATACATTAATGCGCGCGCACGACCGTACGACACGCCCATGCACATGCGCCTCTGATGTGAATCACGTGTGTGCTTTCACGTAAAAAAATGTGTGTAGGTAATCATACAGACGCATAGATAATCCGCAAAATATATATATAACTCATCATGCCTACAATCACGCATATGTACCCGCACATGGAGACACACGATGCACGCACAAGCACACGGGAACACACACACACGCACACACTCGCACACGCACACACGAACACACGGAGCCACCCCCTGGCCGTCTCCCGCGTCTGCTAGAGCCATCAAGACATTCTCACTCGGTAAGCTGATATCGCCATCATTATCCTGAGCATTTTGTTCTTGCTCCGATGTGTCACTCACTTGTACCTTCTTATGACTCATATTTACCCAAGGATTACTGACCTTTGGTACTGATGGATTGTTATCAGCCCCCGGGACAGAGGTGGTGGCCGCCCTTGCCAGAAATACGGTAGAATCGGGCTCAGCTATGTACGGTATGTGCGACCGATGGCTACTGAGACGGACAAAAGCCCGGCCGTAAACAAGTCGGATGTTTTTGTGTTCTTAATGTTGATGTATGATGCTGATAACCTCGCTGGGGCTCGTAAGATCTATTCTTAGATTTCGCGTCTGGTTCACGCCCACCACCCAGTCCCGGGTTCTCGGTGCCATAAGATAAGAAGGAACATGGGCGGAATCGTGAGGGCGTCCATCACCGCACACGCAACCAACGCCGAGCTGGTGCGGGGCTGTGGGCGCTTCGTTCTTTTTCTCTTCGTCCCTTTGGCGTCCTTTCGCTCGCGAGGGCGTGGGCGGGGATGGCGAGCTAGTACCTGGGCTCGCGGCGGGGGGCGGGAGGGGGGATGACACGGGTCGGGTCGCGCCGCGTCGCCACACACGGCCGGCGGGACCAAGTGATATGCGATCCTTCGTAATTAATGGATTACATTAAGCTCTCCAGCGTCGTAAAGACATGAGCGTATACGTTTATTAACATGGGCGAGCACAAACACACATGGATACGCGCTCGCACATACACATAAACAAGTACACAAACACAAACAAACAAACATGCACGGGCGCAAAAAAGCAGAGAAAGAGAAATTAGATATATTTACCTGAATCGAACGTAAGTGGCCCAGTGATGACAGGACAGTGCATGCAAGAAATTATTCTCTAAGGAGAGCAGAAAATAAACAAAGGCATCATCAGTAACAATGACAACAACGATGCCAGCATCGCCACCACCACCAACAACAATAACAATGAAGACGATACCAACAACACCATCGCCACCACCACCACCAACAACAACCACAATATCCACAGCAACAACAACAATAACAATGACGACGGTGATGCCACTACCATCACCACCACCAACAACAATACAGTGACGACGACGATGGCAGCAACACCACCACCACCAAGAACAAGAACAACAAGAACAACCGAAACAAAGGGCGATCGGAGCGGCTGACAGACATTTCCGGGCCGGTGATGGACGTTTCCGGGGCGCGATCTCGGCGGCCGGCAGCGTCGTCGTCCGCGCGAAGGAGGCTGCCTGACGTCGGCCTCGCGCACTCGGGCGGACATACCTCGCCGGGAGTGACGCCACAGCCGCCCCTTGTCGCCTCATAAGAGCGGCGATCCCGGGAATTGCCGTGAATGCCAAATGAACGAGGCGAAGGGCGTGGGCGGGGTAAAAATGGTAATCATAGTAAACTGGGACGATAATGGGATTAAACAGACGTGACTAACGGGAACAACATTCGTGAATAACAATAAACTCTAAATTGGAGTCGTCATCACGCCCTCAGCCCGCCCCATCACGTTCGTCGCAAGGTATGACCAAGCGGCGCCTCGGGCTGATGACTGCATTCGGATCACTTTACGAAAGCCTCCCACAGGGCCCTCCCCCTCCCCCTCCCCCAGGGTCGCCGCCCACTGCCCGCCCGCGAGCGCGTCGGGTGTGAAGGCAACGTTATCTACCTTTTTAGCCGCGGGTGACGTGGCTTCTCGGATCGTGTACATATCGCAAGATACTGGCTCCCTTATCTCTCACTGTCAACATCGGGCGGAGGCGAAACAGGTTCCCCAAAGGCAGGCCGGAGATACCGATCTGTCGCTGTGTTTGGGTTTGCTTTTGTTTTGTTTTGAAGCCACACTCGCCCTTCATCACATCCCGGCGAGGCTGACCTTTGCACTCCCGCCTCGGCCACGCTTCGGAGGTGATGACGTCACCGCCGCTTTCGTTGGCACCGCACCTGCACGCGACGATGATGCCCTTGGCACTGCACTGCTGTTTCACGGAGGGATTGCGTGTCCTCTGCGCTTTCTGACAGTCTGATGTCAGTCTGCGTGGACTGGTTCATCAGCTGATCACTCGGGTTGGGTGTATTATCAGCAGAACAATACTTGAAAAAAAACTACCTTTTCTCTCATTTCGGGATTATTAACCTCCATAAAACCAAATAAACGGCGAATCTTGCTCTTCCTTTCGGCACTTACCTTTTTTCCCATATCTATCGGCCGTGTGCTTGCTTAATTCGGTCCTTCCTGACTGTCTATTTTGCTTACGCCTTATCAACAAATTGCTCCTTTATTACCTCACCGCTAAATGTTGATCCATTTCCAAGTTCCAGATTATCAACTTTATTTCCGGTGGCGATGCCTGAGTGCACCTTGCAATACGATACTTGCATCACACCCACATCACATGTTTACAAATTGCACCCGCAGTAGACAAGGTCAGAGCCGCTGCGAAAGTACATGCGACCTGGAGTGAAATGAATCAGGCACAATAGCCAATGACAAATATTCTATTGCTTGTTCCGTCATTCTTTTTTATTTTTTCATTTTTTTATTAATTACTATTTATTCATTCATTATGCAGTGGTATAACGCCAGCTTATCTATCAGGGATGGATGGGAGAGGGAGGGAGGGAGGGAGGAGGGAGGAAGGAGGAAGAAGGGAAGGAAGGAAGGAAGGAAGGAAGGAAGGAAGGAAGGAAGGAAGGAAGGAAGGAAGGAAGGAATGAAAGAAGGAAGGAAGAAAGGAGGGATAAAGAAAAGAAAGAAGGAAGGGAGAAAGTGATAAGCGATAGAAAACATAACGTCTTCCTTAACATCTTTTCTACAGAAGGAAAATCTCTTCATCTATTCCTCTACTCCAATTCTTCCTTCTTTCTTCCTAATGGCCACAGACGCCAAACTTTGTCACTCTAGCAATCCACTCTTCTCCTCCTCCTTTCTTTTCTTCTTCCTTTCCTTTCATTCTCTTTCGTTGAGGAAGCAGCTGCGTCACCATTTCCTCCCCCTCCCCCACAACACCCCTTTATCCCATCTTTCCCCATTTGCTTTCCCCCCTACACCCTTTCTCTCTGTCCTGTCTCCTTTTTCCTACTGACCCCCCCCATTATTCTAACCCCATCTGCTGCCCATTATCCCAACCCTTCTATTTCCCCATTATCTCCCCTTATCCTAACACTATCTTCTACCCCATTATCCTAACACCTTCTCCCCCACTAACCCCCTCCCTTATCCCTGCCTCAACTCCATTAAAACCCTTTAACCACCCCTTACCCCTTCTTCTTTATCCCAACCCCATCTTCCCCCATCACATCCCCTTACCCCAACCCTCCCTCTCCTTCTCCTCCATTATCCCAATCTCCCCCCATAACCTCCCCTTATCCCGGCCCCTCGCCTTCTCCCCATTATCCCCCCTCCCTCCCCCCTATCACGCCCCCCTTAGTTCTCACCTCATCACCAATATGACGCATCAATAAAGGGAGCGTAAATCCACCTGCTGCGCGCTTCCCTCCTGAGGCTTGGGGTTCGAGGGAGGGAGGGAGGGAGGGAGGAGAGAGGAGGGGAGGAGGGAGGAGGAAGGGAGGGAGGGAGGAGAGAGAGGAGGAGGGAGGGAGGGAGAGGAGAGGGAGGGAGGGAGGGAGGAAGGGAGGGGGAGGGAGGGAGGAGGGGGAAGGAAGGGATGTTTAAAAAGGAGGGAGGAGGGTGTGAAAGGAGGGGGGAAGAGGGAAAGAAAGGAAGGAGGGAGAGGGAACGAGGAAGGAATGGATAAAGAAGAGAAATGTGTAACTCCCCCGTTTCTCTCTCTCTCACACCCTCCTTTCACACTCACATCCCTCACATTACATCTCTCCACTCCCCCACCCCCCCCTGCCCTTTCCCCCTCAAACAACCGGTTACGTGACTCACTGTTCCCCTCGCACCTTCGACTCCCCCTACCCCCACCCACCCAGACACCACCCCCCCCCCCTGACGCCCCCCCCTTCCAGGCACTCGGCGACAGAAACCTGGAATGCGCCTTTTGTATTTGTTTGATTGTTTTACATCGCGGGGGATCATTTTCCAAATGTATGCATGGACGTATTGCATATATGTACTGCATATGCATATAGATGCAAGTGCGGGTTTCCGATGTTTGTTTGTTTGTGATTGGTCGTTCGTTTTTGGGTTGTTTTGTGTGTATGTGTGTGTGTGTGTGTGTGTGTGTGTGTGTGTGTGTGTGTGTGTGTGTGTGTGTGTGTGTGTGTGTGTGTGTTGTGTGTGTGTGTGTGTGTGTGTGTGTGTGTGTGTGTGTGTGTGTGTGTGTGTGTGTGTGTGTCGTGTGTGTGTGTGTGTGTGTGTGTGTGGTGTGTGTGGTGTGTGTGTGTGTGTGTGTGTGTGTGTGTGTGTGTGTGTGTGTGTGTGTGTGCTGTGTGTGTGTGTGTGTCTGCTGTGTGTCTGTGTCTGTGTCCCTGATCTGCGTCTGTGTCTGTCTGCATACACATATACGCACATGCGTCTCTGCCCGCACGCACCAGCACGGCTCCGGCAGCGCATCCCCGAGGGCCCGGCGCAAGGTGTCCCGGCGGGTGCCACGGAGCCTGATGAATGAGCCCGAATGCCCGCTGTAATTTGAATTCTTTCGCTCGACCCTCATGGCGACCAAATTAACATATAATTAAATTTGTAGCCATTATTGTCCTTGATGAGGTGAAGAGGGACACGCTAGGCCCTGGCGTGACCTGCTGAGAGGAAGGGGGGGGGGGAGGCAGGAGAGGGGGAAAGTGGGGAGTGGAGGAAGGAAGGAAGGGAGAGGGGGAAGGGAGGGAGAAGGAAGGAAGGAGACGGGAGGGAGGAAGGGGAGGGCGAAGGGAGGGATAAAGGAAGCGAGAGCGGCGCGCGGGGAAGGGGTGAGCCTTGCGAGAATAAGGTGTAATGGAAAACCCAAGTACTCGACGCGCACTCGGCTGCGA
>NW_020872597.1:325697-335697 GCF_003789085.1 Penaeus vannamei
AGACAGAGAGAGAGAGAGAGAAAGGAAGGAAAGAGGCAACAAAACCAGGCATTATGAGAGAGAACAAAGCGACAAGAAGGGGAGCCTCATAAAACATACGGAGGGAAGTCCCAGGATTGAATCTGGATCTCCTCCTACTTATGGCCAAATATTTGTATGTTCGCCCCGTCTCTCTCTCTCTCTCTCTCTCTCTCTCTCTCTCTCTCTCTCTCTCTCTCTCTCTCTTCTCTGTCTCTGCTCCTGTCTCTCTCTCTCTCTCTCTCTCTCTCTCTCTCTCTCTCTCTCTCTCTCTCTCGTCGCGATTCCTTCCTCCCTTTTTTTTCAATCTCTTTTTTTTTAATCTCTTCTTTTTTTCATTTTCCTCATTTTTCGACGGGTTTCCTTTTCTCTCTTCTCCCCCGATTCATTAGCGCTAAACATTCTTATATTCGCGTTTCGCTCCCGGTGGAAAATCAGTTTTTGGTTACCCGCCGCGCAGATGGGACAGCCACTTAGGCCACTGGATAAAGCGGACAGTTAAGTGTGCATGGGAGGAGTGAGGAAGGAGGAGGAGGAGAGTGGGGAAGGAGGAGGAGGAAAGAAAGGAAAATGAGGAGAAGTGAGTGAGGGGGAGAGGAGTGAAAAAAAGAGAAGAATGAGGAAGAAAAGGGGCAGTGTGGAAGGAGGAAGGAAGAGAAGAGTGAGAAGGAGGAGGAAGGGGGAAGGGAGAGAATAGTGAGGAAAGAGGAAAGAAAGGGGGAAGGGAGAGAAGAGTTAGGAAAGAGGAGGTGAGTGTAGGAGGAGAGAAAGGAGAAAGGGAGAGAAGAGTGAGGAAGGAGAAGAGGAGTGAAGGAGGAGAGGAAGGGGGAAGGAAAGGAAGAGTGAAGAAAAAGGAGAGGAAGAAAAATCGTGGTGAAAAAGAAGAGGAGTAGGGCAGAAGGAAGAAGAAAGAAGATTAAGGAGGAAGAAAAGGAGTAAGGAAGAAGAGGAGAGACGAAGGAAATGAAGAAGGAGAAAATGAGTAAAGGAGAAGAGAAGCGAGGATAGACAACGAGGACACAATCTGCGGTCCGAAGCAAAGGGCGACACGCGATAGGAGAGGATAGGAAAATGCAGGTTAAGAAACGGACGACGAGGAACACAAAGAAAACGGGGGAATGAGAGAGAGAGCGTGAACGGCGAGACGAAAGAACGAAGTTGAGCGAGGAAGAGAGAGAAGAGGCGAAGAATGAGAGTGCAAATGGTGATAAACCAGCGGTAAAGAATAACGGAACAACAGCGCACGAGAGTAAGGGTCTGTATGTATAGACAGACAGACAAGGTGAGAGAGACAAAGAACAAGAGGAGGGTGAGGGAGAAGGAGAAGGAGAGTAAGAGTGAGAGTTAGAGAGAGAAAAAAGAGAGGGAGGGGGAGATGGAGAAAGGGATAAAGAAGGAAAGAGAGAGAAAGAGATAAAAAAGGAAAGAGAGGGAAAGAGAGATAAAAGATAAAGAAAAAGAGAGAGAAAAAAAAGGGGGGGGAGGAGGCGACGCTCTCGCGCGCGATCACTCGTCATCATCAACAGTTTTATTACCGCCACATACAGTGTCATTGTTCCCCGGGTGGCGTCCCTAAGGTCTATTAATCACCTGACTAACGAGGGCCTCTCACGTGCACTGACAACCAATCAGAGGGTTGTTAGGCCGAGTGGGAGGCGGCGGGGGAGGCGATTGGGCGGGGGAGCACGTGGGAGGAGAGAGAGGGAGGCGGAGGCGGGGTGCGGCGGCGGGGAGGAGGGAGGGCGGGGCGGGGCGGGGGAGGAGGGAGGGGGGGGGGGGGTGGAGGACGGAGGGAGGGCGGAGGGGTGGAGGGCGGGAGGGAGGGGGGTGGAGGGGTGGGAGTGGAGTGATAGGTGGAGGAAAATCGGGGTGGCTGGGTGGGGATGTAAGAGCGGGGGGGGGATCGCGAGCGGACGAACGTTGCGAAAGGTGGAGAGGCGGTTAATTGAGCGAGGGACAAGGTGGGAAGAGGAGAGAAAGATCGGAATGAAGAGGAATAAAAGATTTTTTTTTAGGGTAAGGGCCCCCCCATCACTCGAGCACTTTTTCGTATATATATATTTTTTTACGAAAGCCATAGCAACCGTTTTCATCTTGCAAAAATACCGTCATGATGTAGTGGAGGATCTAAACAACTAAAATCTTAATCTAACATCCAAGAACATTTCTTCTTATAAAATGATAGCCTCCCATACGTAATTACATTAATTTAAAACATCGTAATGCGCATGAGAACGCCCACGCGACTCCCAGGATGGCGGGAGGAGAGGAGAGAGAGAGAGCGGCAGGTGAGAGGGCGAGCTGAGGGCGACATGAGGTATGGCGGTGATAAGTGGGGGGGAGGGGGGGGGGGGGTATGAGGGTGGGTGAGAGAACAATAGGGTGAAAGGGAGGGAGGGGGAGAGAGAGAGAGAGAGAGGCTGGCGTGCCAATGGCGGATATACTGTAGGGTGGAGTCGAGTGGAAGGGAATGGAAAGGGGAGGAAGGAGGGGAGGAAAGGGGAGGAAAGGGGAGGAAGAGAGAGGGGGGTGGAGGGGGGGGGGGGGGGAGGTCGTACGAAGCTCAGGTTAGTGCTTATGTTGAAATATTCACGTGGGAAGAGCTACCCCTCTACCTCGCCCCCGCTGAACAGCTAAAATTAATTAAGTCAATGCACAATTGATTGTTTAATACTAGATCACTCTTTTGAAAATGATATATAACACCCGCATACCTTTCTCCTCTCTCTCTTCTCTTCTTCTTCTCTCTCTCTCTTCTCTCTCTCTAATCTCTCGTCTGTCTCCTCTCTCTCTCTGTCTTCTCTCTCTCTCTCTCTCTCTCTCTCTCTCTCTCTCTCTCTCTCTCTCTCTCTCCTCTCTCTCCTCTGTAACCAATTATAATTTGTCCCAATGTCTTGGTCACCACGGGATATTTTTCTGCATGAAGCGGACACATTGGGCATAAACTGATCATTCCCCCCCGTAACCCAGCTGCGCCATTAGTCTTTGTGTATATTATTATGCATGCGCACGTAGCCAATATACAATATGCATTCGCAATACAAAGTCAATTAGCATAAGTCAATTACAACTGTATGAACCACAAGCCGACGCCATAATGCAGTGTGTAAGCAGGTCGTTTGCGTTGCTGTGTATGGAAGGCCGTCAAAACACATTTTCTGTGCGAATTTCTAAAAAGAAAACGGTTTTAATCCCTTGCTGAAATTATTGAGGATATATCTAAAATTAAATGTTACCCTTTACTTAGTCTTAGGCTTCAATATTAATAGTAGAAGTATTAGTAATAGCAATAACATCTGTACTCTTCGGTACTAAAACCCAAATGGAGGAAAGTTCTACTCGTTCAAAAAAAAAAAAAAGAAGAAGAAGGAGAAGAAGAAGAAGAAAAAAAAACAACTAATTTCTTTAACTGCGCGGACTCGAATCGGGTGGGTCACGTGACGTACTCCCCGTTCGAAAGTCCGCAAACGTTCTGTCATTGCCAACGAGCCTCGCACGTAATCCCTCTCCCCTCCTCCTCCCTCTCTCAATCCTCCTCTCCTTTCCCCCTCCCCGCCCTCCCATCCTGCACTCCTCTCCCCTCACTCCTTCCTCCCTCCTACCCTCACCCCAACCCTCCCACCCTCCTCTCTCCCATCTCCTCCCTCCACCATTCCCTCCTCTCCCCACACCCACTTCTATCTACCTCCTCTCCCGCCCTCCCCCTCCACCATTCCCCTCTCGCCCACACCCCACTACTACCCTAGCCTCTTATCCCTCCCCCTCCCCCTCCACCATTCCCTTCCTCCCACACCCCTTCCTCATCCCCTGCCTCCTCTCCCCTTCCTCACATTCCCTCCTCTCACCACACCCCTCCCATCGCCTCTCTCCGCTCCCCATCCACCCCCACCGCTGCTCCTCTCTCATTCTCCCCACACGTCCTCATCTCCACTTCTATCCTACCTCCTCTCCCCTTCCCATCCCGATTCCCTCCTTCTCCCACACCCCCTCCCATCCTGCCCTCCTCTCCCACACCCCCTCCACCGCCACCCGTTTCCTACTCCCCTCCCCTCCCCTCCACCATCCCCGAACAGGTCCCTCTCCTTTTCTCTAAGTCCTTAAGTTCCTCGCCCAAGGGTCGCCCGCGCTCAGCCCATCCTACCCTTTCTCCCCCCAAATGTCCCCGACAAGCCTACCTTTACTTCGGGATTCCTGTGATGTCCCCCTCCCTCTCCCTCGCCCTATTCCCCGAGTCCTATTTCCTAACCCCTCTTCACCCTCCCCCCTCCCCAACTACACTCCCCCTCCTCTACACATACCCGGCTCTCCTGCAACACTCTATCGAAAACTCCGCTTTATCCCGTCCCTATCCTACGTCCTACTCCCTACCCCCTACCCTCCCCCCCTTTCCCGTGTTTCGCCCCCTTTGCTTCACACGCTTTAGCACTGCCCTATTCGATGCCACGATGCCGCCCCCTCCCCCTACTCCCATCAATGCCCTCTTTGCCCTCAAGTCACATCGGCTTCCTCGAGATTTACCCTCCTACTTCCCCTTCCCCTCCCTCCCCTATCCCTCCTCACTCCCTTCCGCTTAACCCCAATCGAAACCCCCACTAACCCTCCCCCCCCCATCCTCACTCCCTTCCTAATTCGTGGTGAGCCCCTCCCCTGTCCCCACCTCCTCTCCCACTGCTACACCTTCCCCCTTCCCACTTCTTCCCCACCAATCCCGAATCTCTCTCCCATCATCCATTATTTTCCCACTCCCCTTCCCATTCTCTATCCCACTCCACACTGCCCCCGCTATCCTTCTCCCATCCCCTCTCCTACTCCCTCTCCCTCCTCACACAAACACCTCCTTCTCCAACCCCCCTCTCCACTCCCACTCGCCCCTCAACTCCAACCCACTCCCTGCTACTCTTGTCCCATCCTATTCCCACTCCTTCCTCACAGGCTATCCCGCACTCCCACTCCACACGCCACACTCCCTTTCCTCCCCTATACCCCCACTCCTTCCTCACCCTATCTTACTCTCACTACCCTTTCCCATCCCACTCCCTCCCCACCCCTAGCCCACTCCCTACTGTCCTCATCCCTAGCCTATTCTCCACTATCCCTCCCCATCCCACTCACTCCCCACCCCCAATCCCACTCCAGCTCCCTCCTCACCCCCACCCCACCCACTCCTCCTCACCCCCACCCCACCTCCCTCCTCACCCCACCCCACCCAACTCCCTCCTCACCCCATGCTCCACCCCCACCCCACTCCATCCCTATCCCACCCCCCCCACCGCCCCACCCGCACCCACCTGTCCCGCGAGTGGTTCTGGCGGCAGCAGCTTCAGCACATAACCAACACGAGTATGCTTTTAGCGTGGCGAGTCCGCCCGCCGCACTCACGTTTTTAAGGTACAACTCTACTTTTTTTATTGTGGAGAAATTCGCATATAATTTTCGGGGTCCATTTGAGAGGGAGTCTCCCTTTTTTTTTTTTTTTTTTTTTTTTTTTTTTTTTTCTTCCTTCCCTAACAGAAAGCTTTCGGTGTAATTTTGGAGTATCCGTTCAAGTTTTTTTTTTTCTATCTCTCTCTTCTTCTCTCTCTCCCCCCCCCCTCTCTCTCTTCCTTCCCTCTCCTCTTCTCTCTCTCCTCTCCCCCACCCCCCCCTCTCCCTCACTCTCTCTTCATTCTCTTCCTCTTCCTCTCCTTTCCTCTCCCCCGCCCCCTCCCCCTCCTCTCCGTCTCCCTCCTCTCTCTCGATCTCTCTGTCTTTCTCTCTTTCCTTTTTTAGGGGAAGAAAAAAAGGGAAATTTCCCAGCACTACGGCAAAAGGGAGACGATAATTTTGGCTTCGTTGCTAAGCATTATGGCGTCTTTACTTTGAGTTTGGTTGGGTAGGGGGGAAGGGGGAAGGAGAGGGGGTGGGGTGGTTTGTAACCAGGGGGAAAAGGGGTAAGGGGAGGGGGATGGGTGGTTTTTAAAACAGGGGAAAGGGGGAAGGAGAGGGGTTGGGTGGTTTGTAACACAGGGGAAAGAGAGGGAGGGAGGGAGGGGGGTGGAACCAGGGGGAAAGAGGTGGCTTGTGACCCAGGGGGAAAGCGAGAGAAGGGGGGTTAACCCAGGGGAAAAGGAAGGGAGGGATGGTATGTAATCCAGGGGGACCAGGGGTTGAGTAGTCTGTGACCCAGGGGGAGAGGGGAAGAAGAGGGAGGGAGGGAGGGAGGGGGTTGAGTAGTCTGTGACCAGGGGAGAGGGATAGTTGGTTTGTAACCCAGGGGCAAAGGGAGAGGGGAAGGGGGCTGGGTAATTTGTGACCAAAGGGGAAATGGGGAAAGGGGGAGGGGGCTGAATGCTTTTGTGACACAGTTGCTTGTGACAGTCACAGTGACAGTCACGTGGGATATAATTGCTGCTGAGGTTAGAGTGGCGTTTATTTTGGCGACGTGACAGTTATGGCGGTCGGCATGACGTTTCTTGCTGTGTGGTTAATGTGGCAACTGTTTTCTGGCTTTGTGTTAATCACCAGCGTCATATTCCCTGCAATCTCGTCCTCGGTGGCAATAAAAGGTGCAACATGATCTGCAAGGTCGGCTTTCGGTAAAAAATAGCCTTTGTAATGACTTGCATTAGGAAAACACCCTGCATGGTACTGGGGTGTGATCCTTATATGAAATATTAACAATGCTTAAAAAAAAAAATCACTTCACAGTATTATGAAGATATTCACGAAAAAAATACGTCGCCAGTTTTCTGATTATAAAATTAATCCCAAGGTAAATGAGATTCAAGCCAAAAATCTCTATTGTTAACGAGCATTTAATCTACTTGAATATCAAACATAATTTAGAATATTTGTTCACTCGTCAATATCATGAAAAGTAGTATATTAAACAGAAGTAACATATGAATATAACAATTAAACTACACGGAATTATTTTCCTAAAAGTAGATAATACAAAAATAAACGAAACAATAAAAAAAAACAATCAAAATAGATAAATCACAAAAAATCTTGACAAATAGAAAAGAAAAGAAAGCAAGAAAGAAAGAGAGAAAAACGTATACAAACAAAACTACGAATAAATATACGAAACAATACTTTAAAAAACACATAAAAACGGGTGAATAAAATGAAAAAAAATCCTGACGACGCCCACTTCCGTCAGTGACTTCGAAGGCGCCTCCTCCTTCGCAAACCGCGCCCTCCGCCAGCAGCCAGCCGTGCTATCGCGACCTTTCTGAGGGCGGGCGTCACAAAAGCTACTTTTCGGGCCTCGACTCTCTCTTTCTCGCTCTCTGTCAGTTTCTGTGTCGGTCGTCTGTCTCTCTCTCCTCTCTCTTTCACTCTCTCGTCCCTCTCTCTTTCTCTCTCTCTTCCCTCCCTCTCTCTTCTCGTCTCTCTCTCTGTCTCTGTCCTCTCTCTCTCTCTTTCTCTCTCTCTCTCTTCTCTTCTCTCTCTCTCTCTCTCTCTCTCTCTCTCTCTCTCTCTCTCTCTCTCCTCTCTCTCTCTCTCTCTCACTCACTCTCACTCTCTCTCTCTCTCTCTCTCTCCTCTCTTCTCTCTCTCTCCTTCTCTCTCTCTCTCTCTCTCTCTCTCTCTCTCTCGGCTCAGGTCTTCCGCTCGCTTGCTCCCGCGAGGACGCTTTGGCGACTTTTTGCTTTCTCTTTCTTCCGTTTCTTTCTTTTTTCTGGTTTTCTTTATATTTCTTTATATATATATATATATATATATATATATATATATATATATATATATATATATATATATATATATATATATATTGTGTGTGTGTGTGTGTGTGTGTGTGTGTGTGTGTGTGTGTGTGTGTGTATGTATGTATGTATGTATGTATGTATGTATATAATACCTATATAAATACATATATAATAGACATATATATCTATTTTTTCGTTCTTCCTTTTCTATTTCTGGACTTTCTCATATTTCCTTTACTATCTATTTTCCTCTCTCCTATTTTCTGTCCGAATTCCTTCTCGTGTTCTTTCCTCTTCCCCCTACTTTCTTCCGATTTATTTATTTTACTTATTTTAATCAATTTCCCCTTCTTCCTCTCTTATTTCCGATTTTTTCTTCTTCTCCGTCTCTCCTCCCGATTTCTTTTTCTCTCCTTCCAATTCTTCCTCTCCGTCTCCTTTCCTCTTTCTCTCTCGTCCCCTGGCTTCTCTATTTATCTATTTCTCCTAACGTCTTGTCACCTACACCCCCCCCCCCTCCTCACCTCAAGTGATACCAATCCTTTTCGTCCTTCCCCTCCTTAAAAAAAAAAAAAAAAAAAAAAAAATCCTACAGGACGCTAACCTCCATCTTCACTCCTGAAACCTCGTCTGGGATCCCTGGACGCTACTCCGCCCCCTCGCCCCTTAGGATCCTCCTCCACCCCCTCCTCCTCCTCCCATCTCCTTCCCTAACTCCCCCAATCCCCAACGTCCCCCTCCACCCTCAATGTCCACTTGGAGCTCCTCCTCCGCCCCCTAGGAACGCCCCTAGATCACCCTCTCACCACACCCTTCCCCTCGACCGCCTTCCAACTCCTTCCCCTCTACTTCCAGCTCCCCCTCTACCCAGCGCTCCTTCCCCTAGGACCCCTCGCCCCCCACCCACCCCCACCGGTTCCTTCGGGACATTCGTATTCCTCTTGGGTGGCCCTCCGCAGTTCCTCTTGGGTCCCTCTTCGCAGCTCCTTTGGGTCCCCCTTCGGGGGTCCCCCTGCGGGGTCCCCTTCGCAGCTCCTCTTGGTCCCCTTCGCAGCTGGGTCCCCCTTCCTCTCGCAGCTCCTCTTCCCCCTTCGGCTCCCCCCCCTTCGCAGCTCCTCTTGGGTCCCCCTTCGCAGCTCCTCTCGGGTCCCCCTTTCTCCAGCTTGGGTCCCCTTCCTCGGGTCCCCCTTCCAGCCCTCTGGGTCCCCTTTCGCAGCTCCTCTTGGGTCCCCTTGCAGCTTCCTCTTGGTCCCCCTTCGCAGCTCCTCTTGGGTCCCCCTTCGCAGCTCCTCTTGGGGTCCCCTTCGCAGCTCAGCTCCTCTTGGGTCCCCCTTCGCAAGCTCCTCTTGGTCTTCCTTCGCAGCTCCTCTTGGGTCCCCCTTCGCAGCTCCTCTTGGGTCCCCCCTTCGCACCTCCTCTTGGTCCCCTTCGCAGCTCCTCTTGGTCCCCCTTCGCAGCTTCCTTCTTGGTCGCCTCCTCTTGGGTCCCCCTTCGCAGCTCCTCTTGGGTCCCCCTTCGCAGCTCCTCTTGGGTCCCCCTTCGCAGCTCCTCTTGGGTCCCCTTTCGCAGCTCCTCTTGGATCCCCCTTCGCAGCTCCCCTTCGCAGCTCCTCTTGGGTCCCCCTTTCGCAGCTCCTCTTGGGTCCCCCTTCGCAGCTCCTCTTGGGTCCCCCTTCGCAGCCTCCTCTCGGGTCCCCCTTCGCAGCTCCTTCGGGGTCCCCTTCGCAGCTCTCTTGGGTCCCCCTTCGCAGCAGCTCCTCTTGGGTCCCCCCAGCTCCTCTTGGGTCCCCCTTCGCAGCTCCTCTTGGTCCCCCTTCGCAGCTCCTCTTGGGCAGCTCCTCTTGGGTCCCCCTTCGCAGCTCCTCTCCCCTTCGCAGCTCCTCTTGGGACCCCCCCTTCGCAGCTCCTCTTGGGTCCCCTTCGCAGCTCCCTCTTGGGTCCCCTTCGCAGCTCCTCTTGGGTCCCCCTTCGCAGCTCCTCTTGGGTCCCCCTTCGCAGCTCCTCTTGGGTCCCCCTTCGCAGCTCCTCTCGGGTCCCCCTTCGCAGCTCCTCTTGGGTCCCCCTTCGCAGCTCCTCTTGGGTCCCCCTTCGCAGCTCCTCTTGGGTCCCCCTTGCAGCTCCTCTTGGGTCCCCCTTCGCAGCTCCTCTTGGGTCCCCCTTCGCAGCTCCTCTTGGGTCCCCCTTCGCAGCTCCTCTTGGGTCCCCCTTCGCAGCTCCTCTCGGGGGCCTCTCTTGGGTCCCCTTCGCAGCTCTCTCGGGTCAGCTCCTCTGGGTCCCCCTTCGCAGCTC
>NW_020872597.1:345697-359584 GCF_003789085.1 Penaeus vannamei
AAATTTGAAAATGCCTTCGCCTCACTCCCAGGAAACAGAACGCAAACTTTGATAAAGAGGAGAGAGAAACAAGAGCAAGAAAGCGCGGCCTCGGTCCGAACGGCCTCGAAGCCAAACACAGAAAACGGAGCTGCGAAGGGGGGAGGGGGGAATCGGCGACGTCGGATCATAACAACGGGCGGACAAAGGAACCGACGAGAGAGCTGCGAAGGGGTAATTTCCAGACCTTGCGCTGTGAGTCCGGTGACAGCTGAAGCAATGTATATTCAGACGGGGACATTATCAGCCGCGAAAAATGGGCGATGATGCAAAAAGAGTCGCAGTTTAAGAGCTGTGGTTTGGGGTTGCCAGGGAGCCGTTGATGAGCTCGCTCTCGTCATCGTCAGCGCGGGAACGGCGCCGCACTTGCTCCGCGACAGGGAGGAAGAACTTAAAATCACCTACACGATCTCTTCTTTTTTCATATCTAACCTTGTTTTATCTTTACGCCTATCTTCATCGTTATCATTATCACCATTTTCTCTTTTTGTCCATCTTCATCATTATCATTATTACTATTTTTCTTTTTTCTCATTATTACCATTTTCGCGGCGATGGAGCGCGAGTTATAATTCAATTCTTCGGACATTCGAACAGCATTTACATATAATCTTTTACATTGAGAGAAAAAAAACAATAAAAGCAAAAATAAATGAATATATGAATAAATAAAAAGTAAATAAAAAAAGTAAATAAATAAAAAGCAATAAATAAAAAAAGTAAATAAATAAAAATAAATAAAAAATAAAAATAAAAATAAATAAAAATAAAAAATAAAAAAAAGTAAATTAATAAAAATAAAACAATATAAAAATAACCAAATATAAACGACATTACTAAATGAATAACCCCCCCGCCCCCAACCCCCAACCAAACCCCACCAACCCCCTGGAACATTCGTCTCCCCCCCCCCCCCCCCCCAACGAGCGACCTCGAGAACGGCACTGTATTCCGGAGCCTTTAACCTCCGCCTCGACCGACCTTCTTTCTAATGAGATAAATAGCGGCCGTCGCTCGCCCATTACACAAAACGGAAAAAAATGTCGATAAACAGACTAAAGGGGAGACGACCAAAGATAAAGAGGGGATGACGATAACTGACGTGAAATTGCATCCTGTACCCCCTTCATTCCCTCTTTATTGTGGCCGGGCTAAAAAATCGGCTCTCATCGACGGCCCCAGACCCTCACTCAGGTTAGCGGGGGGGGGGGGGGGGGAGAGGGCGCTGTCTGAGGGGAAAAAAGGCGGGGAGGTAACAGGCAGTTGGGGCGCGGGGGTAAGGGGAGGAGAGAGAAAGGAAGATGGGGGGAGGGGGAGAGAGAGAAGGAAGGTGGGGGAGGGGGAGGAGAGAGAAAAGGAAGGTGGGAGGGGGAGAGAGAGAGAAAGGAAGTGGGAGGGGGGAGAGAAAGGAAGGTGGGGGAGAGAGAGAGAGAAAGGGTGGGGAGGAGAGAGAAAGGAAGGTGGGGGGGAGGGGAGGGCAGCGGGATGAGGGAAAGGATTCGAGGCTTTTGGGGGAAGGAAGGGTTGGGGTGGAGGATAGGGTTGAGGGTGGGGATAGGTTCTCGCGGATGCCCTCTTTTTAGGGTTAGAATCATCGTCTACATTTGTTTTTGAAAATGAAATTTATGCGATCTTACTCGCCCTCCCTTTTCTTTGTCTATCTGTCAGTCTCCCTCTCTCCTCCCTCCCCTTCTCTCTCTCTTTCTTATCCTCCCTCCTCCCTCCCTCTCTCTCTCTCTCTCTCTCTCTCTCTCTCTCTCTCTCTCTCTCTCTCTCCTCTCTCTCTCTCTCTCTCTCTCTCTCTCTCTTTCATATACGCAGATAGTCACACATAAACAAATGTAATCAAAGTAAACAAACAGGTTCTCTATAATTATATAATACTACCCTGAATTTCCCCGAACCTTCTATATAACCTTGTCCCTCTATATCAAAAACTTACAGCCCATGTGCTCGGTTCCCCATGTGTACACCGGCCTGTGACGTGTGCGCGGAAGTAAGACCCGTGTGTGCGTGTGATGACGGTGAGCGCAATTTTCCTCTTCATTTCTGTAGGTATAAAAACGAGTCCCAGAGTGGTGATTCTAGGCCCGCGCGCCAGGTTAGCTGGAGAGCAGGAGGAGGCAGGGGAGGAAGGGGAGGAGAAGGATGAAGGGGAAGAAGGGGAGAGGGAGGGGAGGGGAGGAGGAGAAGGAAGAAGGGGGGAGAGGAGGAGAAGGAGGAGGAGAAAGAAGAGGAGGAGGAAAAAGTAAGGGAGGAGAGGAGAGGAGGAGGAGGAGGAGGAGAGGAGAGAAGAGGAGGAAGGGAGGGGAGGAGGAGAGGACAAGAGAGGAAAGGTGGAGGAGGAGAATGAGGAAGAGGAGAGGATAGGTGAGAGAGAGAATGAGAAATTTGGATATGATCTGTCTCTCTATCTATATCTATATCTAAATATTATCTATCTAAAAATCTATATATATCTATATCTAAAAATCTATATATATCTATATCTAAATCTCTCTTTCTCTATCTATCTATTTATCTATCTATCTCTCTATCTTTACTACACCATATATATATATATATATATATATATATATATATATATATATATATATATATATATATATATATAGACACACACACACACACACACACACACACACACACACACACACACACACACACACACACACACACACACACACACACACATATATATATATATATATATATATATTATATATATATATATATATATATCACACACACACACACCTAAGTATTCAAACATGTACATAGTACTGAGTACATACATAGTCTATCGAAAGCTAGATCAGACAACAGTCAGACGTAAAAATCAATGAAACAAATAAAGAATAAACGGAGAGCTGGCAGGAAACAAATAAACACACAGAAGGGCTTATTACAACTGCCTGAGGTGCACGTGTTTCGCCGAAGGGCAGCTGCAGATTACACCGAGAGAGAGAAGTCAGTGTGAGGAATTGGAGGAAGCGTTGGGCGTAGGAATAACGGAGGTGGAGAGAATGATATTGGCGAAAGGAACGAAGGGAATAATAAGGGCGAGGGAGAAAGGGTGTCTCTCCGACGGCACAAACAGCGGACCTGAAAGGGAATGACACGGCGGCCCATTATGAGACGAGGACCGAATAAGGGGAGGAATCGCCCGGGCTCAAAAATGCTACTAAAGGAGACATCCGAAAGGGACGAAGAGGGAAGGAATAAGAAGTAGGGAGTCGGAAATAGGGGGAGGGGAGGAGGAGGAGTAGGAGGGAGGGGGGAGTAGGAGGGAGGGGAAGGAGGGGAGGGAGGAGTAGGCGCGGGACGGAGGGGGATTCCACAAAGCTCCGGCAACAATTAGGCGCGGGCCATTGTGGGCATCACCCCTTCTGCCGGGCCTGTCTTTTGGCCGCCGAGACCCTGATGGATGCGGCCGTGCAATTTCCTGTCCAAAGTGTGTGTGTATCGCGCGAGCGGAGCGAGGCCCGTGCCTGGCGGTGACACGGCGGATGGACGGCCGCACAAAGGGTTAATTACCTCCACTCGCCAGATAGGTGGGACGGCGGCGCAGGCGGAGGCCCAGGCCGGCCGCGCGGCCTCTCGGCGCCTGTCCGCTGGCGGCCTTTCACGAGGCGCCCGGGGAGGGGGAGGGGGGGGGGCGGGGGAAGGCTTAATGCGTTTCGGATTCCAGTCTGTTACTCGAAGGTTGTACCTTTTGGAAGATGTAAGGATACTAACAGGAATAAAAACAAATATCACCCATTAGTCTATCGTTACAATATAACACCACTAAAAATAAATAACACATTCAATCACGGCCTGCTTCTATTACCTTCCTGCTACACCAAACAACGACAAAAGATAACAAGAACAACCTGCCAAACCTCCGGGCCGAGAGCTAAAAGGGCCAATATCAAAAGACGCCAATTTCGAGATCAGCCGACGACCGAACCGGAAATTCTTAGCCCTACCAGTGTTATAAAGTCAGTATCAAGCGTATTAGGGACGCCACACATAATAATAATAATATATAATAATAATAATAATAATAATAATAATAATAATAATAATAATAAATAATAATAATAATAATAATAATAATAATAATAATAATAATAATAACAATAATAAAACCACAAACAACAATGATATAACAATAACAATAATAGTAATAATAATATAATAATAATTCAAAAACCACTCCTAATGTGACTGATTACCACAAATACTCGCAGCTGCATTTTGAATACATAGCAGATGGAAGCTTCAGGTTGGCCGATGTTACTTAGCTAATAGTCAGTGTGGCAATTTCAGAATGCAGGCAATAGATTTTGAGGTTATAAAAAGGGAAAAAGTATGCTTAAGTAATAGAACTGCCATGAGAACTTTCTTTTATATATTTTTATTTTCAGATGATAATAACAATAATAATAATGCTAATAATGATAATAATAATAATAATAATTACTATCATTATTATTATCATCCTTATTATCATTATTATTATTATCATTATTACTATTATTATTTATCATCATCATTATTATTATCATCATCATTATTATTATTGTTATTATCATTATCTTAATAATAGTACCAACAACGGTAATAAGTAATGACAAAGAACATTATGATACTAGTAATGATAAGAATAACAATAACTATAATGATGATGATGATGATGATAACAATTATAATAATATCAATACTAATAATAATACTAATAATAACAAAAACAATAACAAAAACATTAACAATAATGATGATAAATAATATAAATAATCATATATATGATAATGATAACAACAATAATAATAATAACAATAATAATAACAACATCAGAAGCAACAACAACAAAAATATGATAATGATAATAATTACTGTTATACTAGAAGTAGTAACAATAATGAAAGTAATGATAATGATAATAAAAATAATAATGTTATCAATAATAATAACAACGATACTATTAACAATAGCAACAATAATAACAAAAATAATAATAATCGTGGTGACAACAATAATTACAATCACCATCAATATAACAATAATGATAACAATAATAAAAGTAATAACAATAACAATAACTACAATAACAATAATAATCATTATAATAACATTAGTAACAGTAATAGTAAGAGTAATAATGGTAATAACCGTAGTAGTAATAATATAATAATAATACTTAATAA
Source organism: Penaeus vannamei (assembly GCF_003789085.1). Lineage (NCBI taxonomy): Eukaryota > Metazoa > Arthropoda > Malacostraca > Decapoda > Penaeidae > Penaeus > Penaeus vannamei. The sequence goes on from NW_020872597.1 coordinate 350,929, forward strand.
TAAAATAATATAATAATAATAATAATAATAATAATGATTATTATAACTATAATACTAATAATACTGATAATAATGATAATAATAATAATAATAATAATACTGATAATGATAATGATAATGATAGTAATACTAACAATACTACTACTACAACAACAACTACTACTACTACTAATAATAACAATATCAACAACAACAATAATAACAATAACAATAAGGATAATGATAATAATAACAGAAATAATAATAATAACAATAAAACAATAACAATAATGATAATATAATGATGATAATCATAATAATAATAATAATAATAATAATAATAATAATAATAATAATAATAATAATAATAATAATATAATAAAATAACAATAATAATAACTACAGTAATAATTATGACATAATAATGATGATAATAATAATAACAATAACAATTATAACAATGATAGTTATGATGATGATAATGATAATGACAATAATAATAAAACAATAATGATAATAACAACAACAATAATGATAATAATAATAATAACAACAGTAATAATAATAATAATAATAATAATAATAATAATAATAATAATAATAATAATAATAATAATAATAATAATAATAATAATAACAACAACAACAACAATAATAATAATAATAACAACATTCACAACAAAAATAACAACAACAATAATAACAAAAACAACAACAGCACCAATGATACTACCACCACCAATAATGATAATGAAAATCATATATATCCAAAGTAATAATACTGATATTGTTTCTTTTTTTTCATTTCCGTTTGAAAAAGAAGATGATGATGATGATAATAATATAATAATAATAATTATTACTATGATGATGATGATGATGATTATCATGATAATGATAATAATAATAATAGAATAGCAACAATAACAATAATAATAATGATAACAATAACATTAACAACAAGAACAAGAACAAGAAAACAACAACAACAACAACAACAATAATAATAATAATAATAATAATAATAATAATAATAATAATAACAATAATAAAAACAATGATAAATGATAATATTAATAATCATCATCATCACCACTATCAGCATTATTACAATTGTAATTGGTTTTATTATCACTGTTGTTTTGATGTTACTTTTATCGATATTATCATTATTGCCACTACTTCAGCTATCAGTATCACTACCATAATTATAGTTATTATAATAATTCGCATTATTATAATCATTACCGCTGTCACGGCAACAAATTGAAACTATCGTGATGAATGATGCCGTTTATACGTCAGTAAAATTATCAGAAACTATTACCGTTACAATTATTACCATTACACATAATGAAAGTAATGATCCTAACAGTAATAATGCCAGCAAAAGATATGTATTTTATAATTGAATAAGCGGAAATGGCAGTAACGCAATGTAGTTCCACTGTATGAAATACTATTTGGCTTAGCTTCCTCTTCAATTTGCGATGATAGTCTGTTTATAATTGCGCTTATGTATTTCCTATAATAGCAGTAATTGAAAAATAAGAATAGTATCAATGAAGACTAACAAGGAGAAAAGAAATGGTGTTCAGAATGGATTTTCGGGCATTTTCCGTGTGACCAGAACAGGTGGAGGCCACCATACCTGGCTAGACCCCGCCCCCCACTCCAGAACCCGCACATGATTGGCTGAAGCCGCCAGGTGAGGGGTAACCTTATTATGATTGGCTGGACACAGTCTTAGGTGGGGCTGGAAAATGGAACTTCATTTTTATCAGACATTTTGCGGACGTGCTGATTCCACTCTTACTCTTCGAGACTGGAAGAGCATCTTACCTTTAAGACGAACGTGCAACACTATCCGTTCTTGCGGTAAGCAGGCAATAAAAGTCGGCGGCGAGCGAAGTTGTTTTCCGCCTGGGAGACCGTGCAGGTGCGCTCGGGTTATTATCTCTGCTTCCTTTCCTGATTGGTCGCTACCTGGAGGATGACCGCCAACGCCTCTCGCTGATTGGCTATTTTTTTCGTCATCCACGTCGTTGGTTCATGATTGGTTTTCTTGCCGGGAACAATAATATGGCGAATCATCTGCACAATAGGAGTATCTGATTCATACTTTTATTTCACTGACGTTGATGTGCAATTGATGAATTAATATAAAAAGAAATATCGTTTTGCCATGTCGTGACATTATATATATATATATATATATATATATATATATATATATATATATATATATATATATATATATATATATATATATATATATTATGTATATTACTTTCCATTTATTTATCTATCTATCCATTTATGCATATATATACATTTATTTCTAATAAACGTGTGCGTACGAGTGCATGCGAAGCTCCAATAAACGGCAAAACCCCGCCCACCCACCAGGCACAAGCGCACCCTGCCCCCTTCGCCAAGGTCGCCGCTGCCTTATCAACCCCCAGCGAGCGGCCGCGTCCTTCGCAGAGCCGTCCTCTCGGGCCACAGCCTCCCGAGGCGACGCGGCCCCGGAGCCCGTCCTTCCCCTTCCCAGACGAGGCAGGGACGCAACTTGGCCATGCCGTCCGTATCGATTTCACCCCGCTGGACAAACATGATCTACGCAAAATCGATATCGGCGAAGGGGCGGGGTTATTTTCGTACCTTGCGGGGGGAGGAGGGGGAGGAGGGGAGGGGAGGAGGGGGGGGAGGCGCCGAACAGCCTGTAGGTTGGCGTGGGAGAGACGTGAGCGCGTGGGTCATTCACCGCCTGTTTCTTTGCACTGCTGGGAAGAAAGGGGATAAGACAGAGGAAGGACAGAGGAAGACATTTTAAGAAAGAGTCCCAACTTTCCAGGGAATTTCATGCTCGAAGATTAAAAAAAAAAAAAAAAAAAAAAAAAAAAATTCATCACTGTGGATAGTTTCAAAAGCAACCTAATGGATAGAGATTAGAACGTGCCATGAGCTCTATAAAGTAACGATAGGCTTTTGGCGTGACTAGTTCCATCGCTGACGTGGAGAGAGACACACACGTTGGCTTCTCGTTCGTCTGGCATTGGCTCCCCCCTCCTCCCCTCCCTTCTTCCTTCCCTTTGTTTCTCTCTTTCTCTTTGTTTCATAGGTTGGTCCTTTTCTCCTTCCATTCAACTTTCCTTCTTGGTTTTACATTTTTCTCCTCTTCCCTTCCTCCATATAATGGAAATAATAACTCCAGATATACCAACGTAGCTAATTCACGCAGAATAAAATACCTTTCCTCTTCAAATATTCTATTATGTTTACCTACAACCGCAACGCAATCAACTAGTGCATCTTAATTAAAGCGCACCAAGTTAATCAACTTAAGGTAAAACATCAAATAAAGTGAATTTAGCAAGTTCAACCAATTTAAGAACGCCAGGTTAAAACGCAAGATTTTACGCCTATGAACTTGACAAAAAATGTTAAACTTGACTGCAAGTCCGATCAAGCCGTGAATTAAGAAGCAGCCAATCAAAATACATTCCATTCGTTAGACACAACAGGCAAGCACGTCATCCTACCTGTGAACTAGAAGAGAGAGAGAGAGAGAGAGAGAGAGAGAGAGAGAGGAGAGAGAGAGAGAGAGAGAGAGGGAGAGAGAGAGAGAGAGAGAGAGAGAGAGAGAGAGAGAGAGAGAGAGAGAGAGAGAGAGAGAGAGAGAGGAGAGAGAGAGGAGAGAGAGAGAGAGAGAGAGAGAGAGAGAGAGAGAGAGAGAGAGAGAGAGAGAGAGAGAGAGAGAGAGGAGAGAGAGAGAGAGAGAGAGAGGAGAGAGAGGAGAGAGAGAGAGAGAGAGAGAGAGGAGAGAGGAGAGAGGGGAGAGACAGATAGAGAAGGAGATAAAGGAGAAAGAGAGATAGAGAGAGGGGAGAAAGATAGAGAAGTAGAGAAAGTGAGAGAAAATGAGAGAGAGAGAGAGAGAGAGTCAGACAGACAGACGAGAGAGAGAGAGAGAGAGACAGAGGAACAGAGACAGACAAAGAGAGAGAGAGAGAGAGAGAGTGGCAGAAAGAAACAGAGAAACAGACAGGGAAAGAGAGCAAGCGAGAGCAAGCGAGAGCAAACCTGATTGCAAGCCCAATCAACCCGCGGAATAAGTCCCCCATTAACCCCCGTCCTGCGAGTCCATTCCCGAAATCCTACAGGAGCGCCGCGATGATCCCGCCCGGAGGATGATCATCATAACGGCGTGCTTCGTGAATGTGCCTTTCGACGTACGCATTGGGAGGGGGGCGGGGGGGGGGGGGGGGAGGGGGGAGTAAAGAAAAAAAAAAAAGCGGAAAGAGAGAGAGACGGGGAAAAAAAGGAGGAAAAAAGTGGTGTATATATTTCCCCCGGGTTCTTGAGTTTCGAGTCGGCGCTGATACGTGCGCTGGGGCGGCTCCATGAACCTGCGGTATCTTGTAGCGCCGCGGAATTAGGATTTTTTTTTTTTTTTTTTTTTTTTTGAGGTGTGGGGGGGGGGGGGGGGGGAGGTGTCCCTTCATACAGTGGGAGGGGGGCTGAGGCGCGAGTGGGATGGGAGGGGGGGAGGGGAGGGAGAGGGAGAGGGGGAGGAAAGCTCATCAAATTATAATTACGATGAACGTCGTTCTGGAATACCTTAGCTGTACGTAATATTTTGCCTTTTTTTTTGTCTCTATTTTTCTTTTCTTTTTTCTTGTTTTCATTTCCTGTTCCTGCCCGAGTGAGTGCGTTATGTGCCGTTGCCGAGTTTTATCTCTATTGCGCCAGGTAATTTTCCGCCTGTTATAGCCGACTGTCTTTCAGTCTTTTTCCCCCCTACTTAATTATCTATTTTTGTCGTGTTAAACCTATAGCTCTTATTAATTTGTGTCTGCTTACCTAATGTGATTTTATTTCTCTAATTTCGACAATGGCGGCCATTAGATCGCCGGATGATAAAGAAAAAGTGTAACGATACAATTTCCTCTAACGGTGCTGAACATAAAAGTTAATTTCGTAGCTAACTCGGAAGCCTGTATCTCAGAGCGTTTACGAACAACACATACTCACCACCACGGAAAAGGTGTGCACATACGCATAAACGACATGCACACACACACGCACACATACAAGCATATAAACACACACACACACAAACAGACGCACACATAAAACAGACACATACAACAACACAGACACATACATGCAAACAAATAAACACACACATACATACAAACAAATAAACACACACAGACATACAAACAAATAAACACACACATACATACAAACAAATAAACACACACATACACACACACATCACCAAACAAAACACACACACAAACACAAACACAACACACACACACGGGAAAATATAACACGCTCTCCCATCCACCTTCTGCCCACTACATTAACAACAAAACAGAAGCTCTCCCTTGCGCCAGGTCACCCTCCGTCACCACCGGAATAATAAAAAGGAAGTCCCCCTCCCCTCCCCCTCTCCCTTCCCTCCCCCGTCTCCCTTCCCCCCCCGCCTACCTTGATCCTATCCCTCCCCCTTTCGCTCCTCCTCCTCCTCCTTCCCATTCCCTTCTTCCTCTTTCTCTCTCGCCTGGCACGTCTTTCGAGTTCAAATCAGGAAGGTCCCCCTCCACCTGTCCTATTACTTCCCTCCTTCCCTCCCTCCCTTTTTCCCTCCCTACCTTCCTCCCTCCATATCTCACTCCCCCTGCCTATCTCACTCGCTCCCTCACTATCTCCCTCCTCCTCCCCCCTCCCTATCTCATTTCCCTCCCTCCCTTCTCTGTCATTCCTTCTCCCACTGCTGCTCAGTCTATCTTTTCCTCCCTTTCTCCGTCTGATGAACCTTCCATATATGTATTTTCTCTACCGTCTTTCTGTCCATTCTCTCTCTCGTCCTTCTCTCTCTCTCTCTCTCTCTTCTCTCTCTCTCTCCTCTCTCTCTCTCCTCTCTCTCTCTCTCTCTCTCTCTCTCTCTCTTCCTTTCATCTCTCCTGTTCCCTCTTTCCTCTTTCCCTCCCCTTTTATCTTCCTTCCTATTCCTTTTTGTCTTATCCCTCCCTCCTCTCCATTCTTTCTCTTTTTACCCCCTCTCCTCTTCCTCCCTCCCTCTTTTCTCTTCATCTATCTCTCCTTCCTCCTCCTCGCCTTATCCTCTTCCCTCTACTTTCCCTCTTTCTAACTCTCCTCTATCCCTCTTCCTCTAGTTCCTCCTTTCTTTCCTTCTCTTCCTCCTCTCCCACTATTCATCCCACTTCTTTCTCAGGCCATTCCTCCCTTCTCCCTTCCTCCCCCTCCTTCCTCTCTTTTCTTCCCCTCTCCCTGGTTCCTTCTTCACTTCCCTCACCCACCCCCCTTCCACCAGGATCCTCCCTCTCTCTTTTCCTCCACCTCTCTTTTCCCAGGTACTTCCCTCCTTCCATGCTCCTCTCTCCCTCCCTTCCCACAGACTCTTGCCTCCTTCCCTCCTTCCCTTCCTCCATGCTCCTCCCTCCCTCCCTTCCTCCATGCTCCTCTCTTCCTCCATGCTCCTCCTTCCCTCCCTTCCTTCATGTTCCTCTCTTCCTCCCTCCCTTCCTCCATGTTTCTCTCTCCCTCTCTTTCCCCAGACTTTTGCCTCCCTTCCTCCTTCCCTCCCTTCCCTCAGACTCTTGCCTCCCTCCCTCCCTTCCTCCATGCTCCTCTCCTCCTCCTTTCCCCAGACTCTTGCCACCCTCCTTTCTCCATCCTTCCCTCCGTCCTCCTTCCACCAAGCTCCTCTCTCCTCCCACCCCCTTCCCCTCCCCCCGCCCTTCCACCAAGCTCCTCCCTCCTCCCCCTCCCCTCCCCCCCCGTTCCCCGAGCTCCTCCCCTCGTTTCCCCTCTTTCCGCCATCTCAGGGGAGTGCTTCAGTTTAATCGTCTTACCGGCCCTAATACCTGCACACGTTACTTACTGCGTCGGATGGCGGGACTAAGTGGATGGCGGGATGGGTGGCGGGGTGGATGGCGGGGTGGATGGCGGGATGGATGGCGGGATGGATGGCGGGATGGATGGCGGATGGGTGGCGGGATGGGTGGGCGGGGGTGGATGGTGGGATGGGTGGCGGGGTGGCGGGCGGGTGGTTGGCGTGGGTGGGGGGTGGATGGCGGGATGGGTGGCGGGGTTGGATGGCGGATGGCGGGGTGGGTGGCGGGTGGATGGCGGGATGGGTGGCGGGAATGGGGTGGCGGGTGGATGGGTGGGATGGGGTGGCGGGGTGGATGGCGGGATGGGTGGCGGGGTGGATGGCGGGATGGGTGGCGGGATGGGGGATGGGGTGGCGGGGTGGATGGCGGATGGGTGGCGGGTGGATGGCGGGTGGCGGGGTGGTGGAGGGTGTGGCGGGATGGTGGAGGGGTGATGGCGGGATGGGTGGCGGGGTGGGTGGCGGGAATGGGTGGATGGGTGGGGGGTGGAATGGCGGGTGGGCGGGGATGGGCGGCGGGGTGGATGGCGGATGGGGCGGATGGGCGCGGATGGATGGGGTATGGGTGGCGGGATGGCGTTTGGGATGGATGGCGGGATGGGTGGCGGGTGGATGGCGGATGGGTGGCGGGGTGGATGGCGGGATGGGTGGCGGGGTGGATGATGGGTGGCGGGGTGGATGGGATGGGTGGCGGGGTGGATGGCGGGATGGGTGGGCGGGGTGGATGCCGGGATGGGTGGCGGGGTGGGGCGGGGTGGCGGCATGGATGACGGATGGAGGCCGGGCAGAGGGGAGATGACGTGGTGACCAGTGGATAGGGTATGGATATATGTCTAGATTGAAGACGTGAAATATAGTGTGTGGATAGTGGATGGACAAAAAAAGAAAAAGAAAAAGAAAAGAAAAAAAAAAAATCACTGTTTATCTAGCAATTTTTATAATACTTACGTAGAACACATACCAATGGCTACGTAAAAAATAGATATGTATATATGCATATATATATATATATATATATATATATATATATATTATATATAATATATATATATATATATATATACATATATATGTATATATATATATATATATATATATATATATATATATATATATATATATATATATATATATATATAGAGAGAGAGAGAGAGAGAGAGAGAGAGAGAGAGAGAGAGAGAGAGAGAGAGAGAGAGAGAGAGAGAGAGAGAGAGAGAGGAGAGAGAGAGAGGAGAGAGAGAGAGAGAGAGAGAGGAGGAGAGAGAGAGAGAAGAGAGAGAGAGAGAGAGAGAGAGAGGAGAGAGAGAGAGAGAGAGAGAGAGAGAAGAGAGAGAGAGAGAGAGAGAGAGAGAGACAGAGAGAGAGAGAGAGAGAGAAGAGAGACAGAGAGGGGGGGAGGAGAAGACAGAGGCAGGTGGCAAGGCAAATATGGGTAGGTAAGATTGAGGAGACCATATGGAGCTTGAAGTGGGTTGATGTCCCTGCGCGAGAGGGTAAGAGATAGGGTGGGGAGGGGGTGGAGGGGGGATGAGTAGTTTGACAAATACAGAGATTGGTGGGGGAGGGGAGGGGTGGGGAGGGTAAGAGGGAGGGTAGGAGCGAGCAAGCGGTTGAGGGAGGGGGAGAGAATTTGAGCAAAAATCAAGCGGAAGCGATAGGAGGGAGAAAGAATGAGAAATTGAGAGACAAAATAGAACTAAACAGCAGACAATAACATTATAGAGAAAGCCTACACTAACATAAGAT
>NW_020872598.1:0-12370 GCF_003789085.1 Penaeus vannamei
ATCTTCCGGTCATTAGGGGATCTCGAGCCCACGGTAATCCGCCGGCACCGGCCCACCTCTTCACCTCAGCCCCCTAAGAACCTTCTTTCGGCCCACCTTCTTTTAATCTAAGTCCCACTATTCTTCTCTCTGCCCATCTTCTCTCTCAGCCACCTACTCTAAGCCCACCATACGGCTTCTCTCAGCCCACCTTCTAATTTTTGCCACCATCTCCTCTCAGCCCACCTTCTAATTTTTGCCCACCATCTCCTCTAGCCCACCTTCTGCTCTTAAACCCACTTTTTCACTCAGCCCACCTTCTACTCTAAGCCCACCGCTACCTTCTCTCAGCCCACCTTCTACTCTATTCCTTCTCTCACCCACCGCTACCTTCTCTCAGCCCACCTTCTACTCTAAGCCCACCCTACCTTTTCTCAGGCCCACCGCTACCTTCACTCAGCCCACCGTCTTACTTCTAAGCCCACCATATCTTCATCTCAGGCCCACCTTCTAATCTCAGCCCACCATTCACCTTCTCTTTCTCAGCGCACCTTTTTCTTTCTCAACCCAACCATCTCCTAAGACCCCCTCCACCCCCACCCTACCTTCAATTACTTCCCCTCCCCCCTCCTTTCGGAGCAACTGTCCCCCAATCAACTTCAACCCGCCCACACACACAACACCCTCGACACCTCATCCCGCCCGCCCGGAAATGGGAACCTTGGCCTTTCTTTACCTCCCCCCCCCCCCCCCCATTCCCATGTTCTGAGGCGGTCCCCTCCCCCATTCTTTCAACCCATCCTTACTCCCCACCCCCTCTGTCTACCCTCTCTCCACTCCCTATTACTATGCCCCCACCCTTTCTCTCCCCCATCCCTCTTACACCCTCCCCCTCTTCTCTTTCCATTCACCTTCCTTGCCCCTACCCACACTTCCCCTCCCCATCACCCCATGCCCCCAGCCACACTCTTCCCCATCCACCCTTGCCCCACCCTCCCTCACTCCTCATTCACCCCGTTACTCCCCCCCATCCCCTCTCCCCACCACCCAACCCTCCCTCCCTAGCCCTCTGCCCACTCCAACCCAACACTCCCTTCCCCCACCCCCTACTCCCCCTCACCCACACTCCTCCCATGCCCCTCTCCCCACACCCATACTCCCTCCCCATCACCCCCTCTTTCCCCCACCCACTTCACTCCCCAAACCCCCTCCCCACCCCCCCTTCCCCACACTCCCTCCCCACCACCCCTCTCCCCCCACCACACACTCCCTCCCCATCACCCCTCCCTCCCCCTACACCGCCCTCCCTCCCACCCCCTTCACAGGATATCGACGGCGAGGGATCCTGCAAGATTCGTGTCCAAGACGCAGCGGGAAGACAGCGGAGAAGTCTGAAGTTCGCGTGGTCAATGGTGCTGCCGCTGAGATGTCAGTTCGAATCGTTTAAAATTTGTTCTTTAATTTATTTAATTATCTGCCTTATATCATTAATGATTAACACTGTTATTATCATAAGAATTCATTATTACTATCATTATCAATTATAATCGTTAATCAGTATTTGCAGCTGGAACAACAACAATTTAATAACAATAATAATTAATAATTGTAATTATCATTATCGTTATTATTAATATTATTATCAATATCATTGTCATTGTGTCCCATTATCATCAAATATAATCACTATTACCACCACAATTACTGCTGCCCATTCATTATCACTACTCATCATTATAATTCTGTTTATCATTATCATCACTACGTGCTAGTTTCTTTACTTTACAAATAATCTACTTTGATATATGAATAAAACTATTTTTTATCTAAATATCTTCTTTCTGTTTATATGTCTGTCTGTCTGTGTCTCTGCCTGCTGTCTTCTCTCTCTCTAATCCCTCTCCTTCTCTCTCTCCCTCTCCTCCTTCCCTCTCTCCTTCCCTCTCTTCCTTTCCTTCCCTCTCTTTCTCTCCTTCCCTCTCTTACTTTCCTTCACTTTCCTTTTCTCCCTCCCTCACTTCTTCCTTCCTTCCCCTCCTTTTCTCTCCTCCCTTCCTCTCCTTTTCCCCCTCCCTCCCCACCTGTCTCCCCTCCCTCTCCCTCCTTCTCCTTCTCCTTCCCCCCTCCCTCTCAATCCATCTCTATCCCTCCATGCCTCTTCCCCCTTTCTCTCTATCCATCTGCACACGCACAAATACACACACACAATCAAACGCACACACGCACATACAAAACAACAACAAAGCATGTATAGAAGTGTGGCAAAAATATCACGACTTGCAATCAACAATATTTGTTTTCAGATTTGAACAATAACAAAAATCTGTGATGTTAGTAAACAAAACGGGACAAAGTGTAAACAACAGCCGGTTTCTGTTCCTCTGGTGAATAAACTGGAGATTAAATGATAGTTTTATTATCGCTATCGTTATTTTTAGCTCTAGTTATCCTGATCACTATTATCATTATCTTTATTATTTCATCATTTCATTACCACTATTATTTTCAACTATCATTCTATTAATAATGTTATCATTAATACCATCGTCCTTTTTATCATTATTATCATTACAATTATTACATTATCATTATCTTTATAGCAGTAGTATAATTATCACCATTATTCATCATTACTATTATTACTGTTGTTGATGGTGTGGTTAATATTACTATCACCATTATCATAATCATTACTATCATTATCTTTGTTATTAACATTATCATTATTATTATTATTACTATTATTATATTTTTTCTTATTCTCATTCTTATCCTCATGGTCATCAGCATTATTACTGTTATCATTACCATTGTAAATATCATCATTATCATATCATTTTTATCACTATCCTTATTATTATCAATATTCCTATCATCATTATCATTACCATTATCATTATCATTCAAGTATGTATTTATCATCAATATGCTAATTTTCTTCCATTTGCTAATCTTAAAAAAAATAATGGTGTTATTTGTTTCTGAGACCTTCAACAAACAAACAAAACCAAAAAAAGACAAATAAGAAGAATAGACAAATACCCAATAACGTCTTGTTTGTTTATTATTATTATTTATTTATTATATTATTATTATTATTATTATTATTATTATTATTATATTATTTATTTATTTATTATTTTTATTATTATTATTATTTTTTTAGAGTTATCTGAGTTTCCCATCATGGGATAAGCCTGGATAAACCACTCAGTAAAAATGGATAAGTAGGATATAAACGAAAAAAAAAAGAAATAAATGCATAAGAAATAAGTAAATAAAAGAGAATAGATGAATAAAAAGAGAAATAAAAAAGAAAAAGTCAAAATCCTCCGAACTGCGTCGCTTCACTAATTAAACACAAATACAGAAACATTAATTTTCCTTAATGATTTACCTATAATTATCCCATTTCTTTCTTCATTAACTTTACAAAAAAACAAATATAACATTTTTTCTCCTTTTTTGTTCTTTGTTTTTCCTTTTAATACAAAAAACTCCCACATTCAGTTTTATTTCGTTAAAAAATAAAATTCAAACATACTATAAAATTAAAGAAATGAATAAACAGATCAATAATTAAAAAATATAATAAAAGTCAACAAATTCTCTGTTATTCACCATATGGATTTCTTTATGTATAAGACAGGTCAACAGATCTCATACATGTAAAAACAGGTCAATTTAACAGGTCAACGAATTTGCTTTCTTATAAATAAAACAGGTAAATTATTATCATTATCATTATTCATTTATTATTATTATTATTATTATCATTATTATCTTGCTTATAAACAACGACTTGTTTACTTATAAAACAGGTCAATTATGTATTATTATATTATTATCTATTCAATTATTTATTTATTTTTTGCTTATAAAACGTCAACAAATTGATTTACTTATAAAACAGGTAACGATTTTTCTTGCTTATAAAATAGGTCAACGAATCTTCTTACTTAAAAAGCAGGTCAACGAATTTCCTTTCTTAAAAAATAGGTCAACTAATTTTCTTACTTATAAAACAGGTCAACTTTCTATCACGAATTTTCCCACTTATAAAACAAGGCCACCAACTTCCTACTTATAAAAGAGGTCAACGAAGTTTCCCACAGATGAAATAGGTCAACCCATTTCCTACTTATGACGAAAAGTTATCGCATTTTCTCACACTCCACTCCCGTCTATGCATCTCTATGTGCCACACGAAACTCACACTCCACTCCCTTCTAAAACGTTAAACTCCCTTCCATGTATCTCAAAAGTATCTTCTAAAACGTTAAACTCCCTTTTCATGTATCTTCTAAAACTACCTTCTAAAACGTTAAACTCCCTTCCATGTATCTCAAAAGTATCTTCTAAAACTACCTTCTAAAACGTTAAACTCCCTTCTATGTATCTTCTAAAACGTTAAACTCCCTTCTATGTATCTCAAAAGTATCTTCTAAAACGTTAAACTCCCTTCATGTGTATCTAAAACTAAACTCTCTAAACTACCTCTAAAAAACTCCCTTCCATGTATCTCAAAAGTATCTCTAAACTCCCTTCCGTCTCACACTCCACTCCCTTCCACGTCTCTCAAACGTACCACACGCATCTCACACTTTCCATCCTCTCTGCAACTTTCTCTCTGTTTTTGAAAGTGTTGACGAAGTACGTACGAACCGTCAGGATCCATCGCATATTGGAGGCTACGGTATGACATATTATGAAGCGTATTGTGTCTTATTTCGTGGGAGAGAGAGGGGGGAGGGGGAGAGGGAGAGGGAGGGAGAGAGGAAGGGAGGAAGAGGGAGAGGAGAGGGAAGGAGGAAGGAAGGGAGGGAGAGAGGAGAGGGAGGGAGAGGGAGGGAGAGGGAGATGGAGATGGAGATGGAGAGGGAGAGGGAGAGGGAGAGGGAGAGGGAAGAGGGAGAGGGAGAGAGAGAGAGAGAGAGAGAGAGAGAGAGAGGGAGAGATGAGAGAGAGAGAGAGAGGAGAGGAGAGAGAGAGAGAGAGAAGAGAGAGAGAGACAGAGGAGAGAGAGAGAGAGAGAGAGAGAGAGAGAGAGTGAGAGAGGGAGAAGGGGAGAGAGGGGAGAGGGGAGAGGAGAGGAGAGGGGAGAGAGAGAGGGAGAAACAAGAGACGGAGAGAGAGGAAGATGGGGAGGGAGAGGAGAGGGAGGAAGAGAGAGAGAGAGAGAGAGAGAGAGAGAGAGAGAGAGAGAGAGAGAGAGAGAGAGAGAGAGAGAGAGAGAGAGAGAGAGAGAATAGAGAGACGAGAGAGAGAGAAGAGAGAGAAGAGAAGAGAGTTGAAGGAATGAGGGGGAGATGGAGAGAGAGATGATAGATGAGATAGATAGATAGATAGATAGATAGATAGATAATAGAGATAGATAGATAGAGGCGAGAACGAGAAAAAAGTGACGGAGAAGTAGATGGGGGATAGGGAAGAAGAGATAGATAGAAATAGATAAGATAGAAAATAGATAGATAGAGAGAGGGGGATGAGACATAACGAAAACAAAAAATAAACAAAGACAGAAAAAAAACAAAGGAACGATAGAAAGAAAAAATTAAAAAATAAAAGAAAAGACAATCTTATCTTTCCTTTCTCTAAACACACACACACACATACACACACCTCTCACACCCCAATCCCACTTCCTCTCCATCTACCAATCAAACCCTCCCCGACAGCACTCTAATCAGGGCGTCACCAGACCTTCAATTGCTCATCAACTTTCTTCCCCCCCCCTCCCCCTCCCCCCCCTCCCCCCCCTCCAATCAAACCCTCAGCCTCCGGGAACGCCAAAGCAATGGGTTTCTCTCGCTGTCAGTTCATTCCAGCCGTTTTCGCTGTGCTAAGGGGGTCGTTCTTGAGGAGAGAGAGAGAGAGGAGAGGAGAGAGAGGAGGAGGGAGGGAGGAGAGGAGAGGGAGAGAGAGAGAGAGAGAGAGAGAGAGAGAGAGAGAGAGAGAGAGAGAGAGAGAGAGAGAGAGAGAGAGAGAGAGAGAGAGAGAGAGAGAGAGAGAGAGAGAGAGAGAGAGAGAGAGAGAGAGAGAGAGAGAGACAGACAGACAGAGACAGAGAGAGAGAGAGAGTGTTTGTTGTGTGCATGGTCGTTCCACCTGTCAACTTATCTCCTTATGCATACATACCAGCATACATGTATACCTAAACGCACGCAAATACCCAATGCATAAATACAAGTTCATACACACACGCCCGTACGTATGCAAGCATCACGAGTGTCCGCACGCAAAATACGCACTCCCACACGCAAAAAAAGTGAGAAAGAAGGAGAAGGAGAGAAATCTGCATCCGAACGCTCATCCTTCCCCAACAGAATGTCATAAATGAGGGCGTTTCGCGAGGAGAAGGACCTCGCGTTGCCTGACTCTGCTCATCACGTGATGTTAGCGAGGGGGGGAAAAATGGCTGTTTCGCTCGACCTCGACGAGAGATCGACGTGGAGGGAAGGGGGGGGGGACGGTGGTAGGGGTGAGGACGGTAGGGGGGAAGGGGAGGGGAGAGTAAGGAGAAGGGGGAAGAGGAAGGTGGGGAGGAAGGGGAAGGGGAAGGGGAAAGTGAGAAGAAGAGGTAAGGGGAAGTGGATGGGGAGAGAAGGAGTAGGTGGGAAGGAGAAGAGGAGGAGAAGGGGAGAAGGAGGGGATAAGAGAAGGAAAAGATAGCAGTAAAGAGGGGAAGGACAGCAGAAAAAGGCGGAGAGAGGGAGGAGGAGGAGGAGGAGGAGAAAGAAAATAAGAGATATTAAGGAAGAAGAGAGAAGGGGAAGAGAGAAAGAAGAAGGATAAAGGGAGGTGGAAGGAGAAACGAGTTGAGGAAGCAAGAAAAAAGGAGAAAGGTGTCTAGGAGAAGACCTACGAGAAGGAAAAGTAAGGAACGAGAAAGAGGATGAAACGATAGAGAGGCAAAGGAGAGAAGGACAAAGGAAGTGTAGCGAAAGGGGGAGTGAGGGAGGGGGAGGCGAGAGGGATGTGGGGGGGGGGGGGGAGAAGCCACCTCCCCATTCCTATCAGACAAACCCGCCGCAAAATCTCAAGACTGTAAAGGAAGGAAATAAGAAAGAGGGAGAGAAAAAAAGGGGAAATAACCAAGATATCAAGAAAGAAGAAGAAGAATGCACAATGTGTAAAGAAAGGAATAAGAAAAGAGAGAGAAAAAAAAGGGAAAATAACCAAGATATCAAGAAGAAGAGAAGAAGAGAAGAATGCACAATGTGTAAAGGAAGGAAATAAGAGAGAGAGGAAAAAAAACGGGAAATAACCAAGATATAAAAGAAGAGGAATGCACAATGAGTAAAGGAAGGAAATAAGAAAGAGAGAGAAAAAAAACGGGAAATAACCAAGATATCAAAGAAGAAGAAGAAGAGAGGAAATGCACAATGAGTAAAGGAAGGAAATAAGAAAGAGAGAGATAAAAAAAGAAGGAAATAACAAAGATACCAAAAAAAAAAAAAAAAAAAAGAGGAAGAAGAAGAAGAAGAGAAATACACAATGAGTCACACACACGAATGGCAGAAAAATAGAAGCAATATATATAGTCCATTAACCTTCTGACGAAATCTGACATTTCTCCTTCAAATAACACTTACATGATATCACAGTACTCTCATATTCTGACACACACATGTACTTTATTACTTATTATTTATCTATAATATGACACACACGTTATTATTACTTATCATTATCTATAATATGATACACACACGTTATTATTACTTATTATTATTTATAATATGACACACACACGTTCTTTGTTACGAAATAATATCTCGCCACAAATGAAACTTAAATAGCATTTATTATTTTCATTTGGATCTAACACACGAATACAGACAAAAATACAATAAAATAAATAAATGAATAAAAGAATATAAAGATAAATAGAATATAATAAAATAAAAAATAAATAAAATGCAATAATATACATAAAAAATAAATAAACAGAAAAAGTCAAATTTTACGGAATTATCTTTATCAGAATCAGCTGAAAAATCACCCTGTTATGAAATACTACTTAGATAATAATAATAATAATAATAATAATAATAATAATAATAATAATAAAAACGTTAAATGAAGGAAATAAGGAGAGAGAGAAAAAAATCCTAACGCACTTTATTAATTTTCATTTAAAAATCTGTCACACATAAACATGTTATGAAATACCACTTTGACACAAACCGACCTGACATAAAACCATATATTTCTATCATTCGTCTTTGTCAAAATCTACCATTCATAAACCACATATAGATATACAAAACCATTTATTTCTACCATTCAATTCCATCAGAATCTGCCACGCACAAACACTACCTATACAATAAATAAATTAAATAAATAAATAAGTAAAAAAAAAAAATAAAAAACAATAAAAAAATAAAATAAATAAGCAGATATAAACAAAACCAACCACATCTATCACTTCTATTAAAAAAAAATAAAAAAAACATCCACCATATAGAAATAGAATAGAATAGATAAAACCCACTACTCGCCATCACAATCTGTCATGCACAGTCCACCACATGACAGATTATGACCTCTCTTATGACACATGACCTCTCTGAGCGGTTAAAAGTCCCGGTCCATCTAACGTCCTCCATTATGGAAGACTGACGGAAATGTCTGACCACGTGACGGCAACATCAACGCGGGGATGAGCTTTTCCGATTTTTTTTTTTTTTTTTTTTTTTTTTTTTTTTTTTTTACTCTCTCGAATGTTCTCGATCCGGATGGTAAATACGAGAGAGTACCGGATTACTTATTCATTAAGGAGAGAGCGTCCATTGAGAGTCTGTCGAGGTGTGAAAAGATTTTTACTTTATTTTTTTTTTTTAACTAGATATTTTTTTGTGTGTGTGTTTTGTATATGGGATAAGTCCTTTCAAAAATGCGCGTGATTAATCTGTCTAAATAAGCTGTAAGGATTATTCATATGAATAATCTATAAGAAAAAAAATGCTCACATAAGTACTGCCCCACCAATGATACTACTACTACTATAATAATAATAAATAACAATAATAATAATAATAATAATAATTGATAACAATAATAATTAATATAAATAAATATAATAATAGTAATAATAATAATATATAAATAATATAATAATTAAAAAGATAATAATAACAATAATAATAACAACAACAACAATAGATAATAATATAATCAGTCTCCACCTCCGCGTTCTCCCCCAACCGGCGGAAAAAAATCTATGGACACCGCACGCCGCATTTCAATACGTCACAGCGCCCCCCCCCCCCCCCGCGCACAGACGACTGCCGAAAGACGCGCGACTGAGCGATCTCTCTCTCGCAACGAAGCCGAGAGAGTATAATTACTGAATTAATGAGCGGATACGACTATTCCGCTCAATTTCTTTCCCAGATTGTGTTTTTTTTTTCTAATTTGGGTTTCTTGGGTTCATTTCGGAATAAGGAGACCTGCGAGGTATTATAGAAGGGGGAGAGATGGGGGAGGGGAGAGGGAGAGAGGGAGAGGGGGAGAGGAGAGGGAAAGGGAGGGGAGGGAGGGGAAAGGGGAGAGGAGGAGGGGAGAGGGAGAGGGAGAGAGAGGAGAGAGAGGAGAGGGAGAGGAGAGGGAGAGGGAGAGGAGGAGAGAGAGAGGAGAGAGGGAGAGAGAGCGAGAGAGAGAGAGAGAGAGAGAGAGAGAGAGAGAGAGAGAGAGAGAGAGAGAGAGAGAGAGAGAGAGAGAGAGAGAGAGAGAGAGAGAGAGCAGAACAGAAGAGAAATACACAGTGATATAGCAAAACACAAAATCAAGAAGAAATCAAAATAACGGATAAATGAATAAAAGAAAACATATTTCACGACCAAACTGCAATATCAAACCTTCCCCTCCAACACCCCTCCCCCATCCCCCCTTTTAACCCCTCCGTTCTCCAACATCCTCTTCCTTCAACCTCTTCCCCCTTCCCTAAGCAAACCCCCTTTCCACTAACCCCCCCCTCTTTCAGCCCCCTGCCTATATCAACACACCCTTTCCCTTTCCCTTCCAAAACTCCCCTCTCTTTCAACCCCTCCTCGCTCCCCCTCCCCTTTCTATTTCAAACCCTATGTCCAACCTTCTGTATCCCTCCCCCAAACCCCTCCCTCTAAAACCCCCTTCCCTTAAACCGGCCTTCCCCCCTTCCCCTCTAACCACCCACTCCATTACTCCCCCCTCTCCTCCTCCATCAACCCCTCACCAATATCCTCCCCCATCACCCACCCCTCCTCCAACTCCACCACCCTTCCCATCCCCCTCCTCCTTTTCACTCCCCTCTTCCCTCTCCCCCTCCCCTCCCCTTCCACTTTTCTCCCCCTTCCCCTCCGTCGCTCTTCCCCTTTTCCTCCTTCCCTCCTCTTCCCCTTTTCTCCCACTTCCCCCTTTCTCCCCCAGCATTCTTCCTCACCTCCTGTAAAAGCCTGGAAGGAGAGGAGTGCATCTGCCAATATATTTCAGCAAAAGGAACGCACCGATAAGGGGGCGTTTTCCGAGAGGGTGTCCGAGGGCATGTCCGAGAGGCGTGTCCGAGGGCGTTTCCGAGAGGGGTTTCCGACGGGATCCGAGAGGCGTGTCGAGTGTTTCCGAGGGGTGTGTCCGAGAGGGCGTGTCCGAGTGTTTCCGGAGGGGTGTTTCCGAGGGGCGTGTCCGAGAGGCGTGTCCGAGAGGCGTTTCGAGGGGCGTTTCCGAGGGGCGTTTCCGAGGGGTGTTTTCCGAGGGGCGTGTCCGAGAGGCGTTTCCGAGGGGCGTGTCCGAGAGGCGTTTCCGAGGGGCGTGTCCGAGGGGCGTGTCCGAGAGGCGTTTTCCGAGGAGGCGTTTTCGAGGGGCGTTTCCGAGAGGCGTTTCCGAGGGGCGTTTTCCGAGGGGCCTGTCCGAGAGGCGTTTCCGAGGGGGCGTGTTCGAGAGGCGTTCCGAGGGCGTGTCCGAGGGGCCGGCGTGTCCGAGGGGTGGTGGCCATGAGAAGCGTTATGCGGTGATTGGGATCTGATTTGAAGAGCGTGGGAGGGGGGGGGAGGTTGGAGTGCGATGATATGATTGAATGCGGAGAGTGTGGTGGTGGATGATTGATGATGGGGATTGAATGGGGATGATGATGATGATGATGATGATGTTGTGATGATGATGGTGGTGATGGTGATGATGATCTGATGATGATGATGATGATTGGTGGTGATGATGATTGATTGATGATGATACACCGCCACCAACAAATCCTACTTAATCCCCATAAAAACCGCATCACACCGGATATCACCCCAAGGAATCCACAAAGGCAGTCGAGTAACCCCCCCCCCCAACTTCCCTGCATGCCTCCTACTCCGCTTGAGAAAATATCAATAACTTCCTGAGGTTTGGAATCGCCTGGGTGGTTGGGGGTGGGTGGGGGTGTTGTGCATGTTTGGGTGTGGGTGGGGTGGGATGGGAGTGAGGGGTGGGAGGGAGGGAGGGGAGGGAAGGAAGGAGGGAGGGAAGGAAGGAGGGAGAAAGGAGGAGGGAGGGAAGGGGGAGAGGGGAGGAAGAGGAGGGAGGGAAGGAGGGAGGAGGGGAAGGAGGGAAGGGAGGGAGGGAGGGAGGGAGGGAAGAGGGAGGGAGGAAGGGAGAGAGGGAGGAGAGGAGGAGAGAGGGAGAGAGAGAGATGAGAGAGAGAGAGAGATGAGAGAGAGAGAGAAGAGAGAGAGAGAGATCGAGGGAGAGAGGAGGAGACAGAGAAGAGGAAGGGGAGGAAGGGAGGGGATGTTAGGGAGATGGAGGGGAAGGGTGGAGAGGGAGAGGGATGAGGGAAGGGAGACGGGAGAAGAGAGGAGAGGGGAGAGCGGAGGGAGAGCAGAGGAGAGAGAGAGCGAGAAGAGAGAGAGAGAGAGAGAGAGAGAAGAGAGAGAGAGAGAGAGAGAGAGGACGGAGAGAGAGGGGGGGGGAGAGGAGGACGAGAGGGAGCGAGGGAGAGAGGGAGAGAGAGAGAGAGAGAGAGAGAGAGGGAGAGAGGAGAGAGAGAGAGAGAGAGAGAGAGAGGAGGAGAGAGAGAGCGATGAGGAGAGAGAGAGAGAAGACGACAGAGACAGAGACATAACACAAAGAGAGAGAGAGAGAGAGAGAGAGAGAGAGAGAGAAGAGAGAGAAGAGAGAGAGAGAGAGGAGAGAGAGAGAGAGAGAGAGAGAGAGACAGAGAGACAGAGAGAGAGAGAGAGAGATGGAGAGAGAGAGAGAGAGAGAGAGAGAGAGAGAGAGAGGAGAGGGAGAGAGAGAAGAAAAGAAAGAGAAAGAAGAAAGAAAGAAAGAAAGAAAGAAAAGAGAAAGAAAAAGAAAAAAAAGAAAAAAGAAGAGAGAAAGAGACAAGAACAAAACCAAAAGCCATATTAACATATTCCACAAA
>NW_020872598.1:34854-42354 GCF_003789085.1 Penaeus vannamei
CCTTCGTTGTCTCCCTCCTCCTCTGTTTCTTCTTCCATCCCTTCGTTCTCCCTCCTCCTCTGTTTCTTCTTACTTCCTTCATTGTCTTCTTCATCCTCTTCTGTTTCTTCTTCCATCCTTCTTTTATTTATTATTTTCCTTTCTTTCTACTTCCTTTCTTTGTGTATACTTCCTCTCCTAAACCTATGTCCTATCTATTCACCCTACTTCTTAGTATCTCATTTCTCTCTCCTCCCTCCTTCTTTCCTTCTCTTAACTTCCTTATCCACCTAAAGTCTAATATTCCCTTGTCTTTTCCTCTTTCCTTTTTTTCATCTTCCCCCTTTCTTCTGTTTATTCTCCTTTTTTCTTTCTTGAACTTTCCACTTGTCAACTCTGCCCTTCCTTTGCTTTCATACTTTAATTCTCCCTTTCTGTTCTTCCGTTTTTCCTTTCTCTAACATAGCATTTATCTCCTTTTTCTTCCTGTTCCTTTCTCCTCTTTCCCCTTCTCTCCCTTTCCCCTATATCCCCTCTTCCTCCTCCTCCTTTCACCTCCCTCGCTTTCTCCTTTCTTCCCATCTCCTACCTTCCACTTTTGTCCCCTTCCCCCTCATTCCTTCCCCTACCGTTAGTCCTCTCTCTCCTTCCATCCCCCTTCCTCTTCCTCCACCTTCCCACCTCCCACCTCTTTCTCTCCTCTCCTCTCTGTACCATTCTCACTCTTCTTCCCTTTCTCACTCGCTCCTTCCTCTACCCGTCGTCCTCTTTCTTCTCCCATCCCCCTTCTTCTTCCTCCTCCTTCCTACCTCCGCCGCTTTCTCTCCTCTCTCATCCCCCCAATTCCTGCGTTCTTCTCCCCCTTCCCTCTTCTTCTCTCCCCCTCCCTTCTTCTTCTCTCCCCCTCCCCTCTTCTTCTCTCCCCTCCCCTCTTCTCCCCTCTTCTTCTCTCCCCTCCCCTCCTCCCCTCTTCCTTCTCTCTCCTCCTCTTTCTTCTCCCCCCTCCCCTCTTCTTCCTCCCCTCTCCTCTCTCTCCCTCCCCTCTTCTCCCCTCTTCTTCTCTACCCTCCTCTCCCCCTCCCCACTTCTTCTCTCCCCCTCCCCTCTTCCCCTCTTCTTCTCCCCCTCCCCTCTTCTCCCTCTCTCTCTAATCCCCTCTTCTCCTCTCCCTCTCCTTCTTCTCTCCCCTCCTCTCTGTCCCCTTCCCTCCCCTCCTCCCTTCTTCTCTCCCCCTTCCCTCTTCTTCTCTTCCTCTCCCCTCCTCTCTCCCCCTCTCCTCTTCTTCCCTCCTCTCTCCTCCTCCTCTCTCCCCATCCCCTCTTCTTCTCTCCTCCTCCTCTCTGTCCCCATCCCATGACTTCCATAATGTCTTTTTAACTGCATTTCCAATTTTGAAGTTTTTGAATAGCGGAAACTTAATTGGATGATACACATGTTGCTCTTTGGTGAAGTCGACATTAAGTGTGTGTAAATGATATCTTTCACTCTGAATGAGGTGAGTGACATGCGGGAGATAAATACAAACATAAACAAACAAGCGAGGAAGGGACATGAGAAGGAAAGGGTAGAAAAAGAAGAAAATGAAGTTGGGTTGGCATTCAAGCATACGCCAGTGCAGACACACACGGACCTACACACACACATACTAACACACACACGCATACTCAACTCACACACATACACACACACTCACACACACACACTCACACACACACACACATATTCACACACACATACACAAAAAAACACACACACATACACAAAACACACACACACACACACACACACATACACACACATATAAACACACACACACACACAGACACACATACAAACACATACACACAAATACGTACGTTTGTATGTATCTATCAACCTATCTCTCCATTCATCAATCTATATAAATATTTGAGAATTAATATGCATTTTTGTCTTTCACACTTTTTTTTATCTTCTTTCCCTTTTTCTTCTATTTTCCTTATAACTTAAAAAAAAGATAATATAAACAAATAAATAAAACGTCAAGTACAAAAACAACAACAAAACAACAACAAAAATGTTTTACATACGAGAAGCCGCATTAAAGAAAAAGAAACAAAAGTTGTGCCAGATTCTTGAGACGCTCTTGAGAAAGTGTGACGTCATACCCAAGGCAAGCAAGGACAGCGGTAGCTTGTAATAAATAAGAAATAAAAAACACAAGAAAAGAAGCACAGGGAGAAGGGGGGAGGGGAGGGAGGGAGAAGGGAAGGGAGGGAGGAGGGGAGTAGGAGAGACAGGGAGGAGGGAAGGAGGGGAGGGAGAGAGAGGGGTGGGGGTGAGGGGAAGGGAGAGAGAGAAAAAAAAAAAAGGATGGGAGGGAGAAGAGGAAGAGAGAGAGAGAGGAGAGAGAGAGAGAGAGAGAGAGAGAGAGAGAGAGAGAGAGAGAGAGAGAGAGAGAGAGAGAGAGAGAGAGAGAGAGAGAGAGAGAGAGAGAGAGAGAGAGAGAGAGAGAGAGAGAAGGGATGGGAAGGAGGGAGAAGGGCAGTAGGAGAGACAGGGAGGGGGGAGTAAGAGAGAAAGAGAAAGAGAAATGAAAATAAATATAGGAATAGATGAGACAAGAAAAATAATATTGAAAGTTATTACCATCATATTCAACATTACCATCATCATCATTACCTCATCATCATCAATATCAGCACGAGAGAGAGAGAGAGAGAGAGAGAGAGAGGAGAGAGAGAGAGAGAGAGAGAGAGAGAGAGAGAGAGAGAGAGAGAGAGAGAGAGAGAGAGAGAGAGAGAGAGAGAGAGAGAGAGAGAGAGAGAGAGAGAGAGAGAGAGAGAGAGAGAGAGAGAGAGAGAGAGAGAGAGAGAGAGAGAGAGAGAGAGAGAGAGAGAGATAGAGAGAAAGAGACAAGGAGAAATGTGGAGAAGGAGAAAAGGGTAGACAGAAGGAGAAAAAAAAATGGGGAGAGGGGGGTGAGAAGGATGGAAAAGAGGAGAGAGAGAGGGAAGAGGGGAGAGAAAGAGAAGAGGGGAGAGGGAGGAAGGAGATACTGGAGAGGAAGGGAAAAGAAGGAAAGAAAGAGAGAGAAAGAAAAGGAGAAGGGAAGGGAAGGAGGAGATGAGGGGAGACGAAATGAGGAGAAGAGAGGAGAGAGAAAGATTAAGAGAGGAGGGGGAGGAGAAAAGAGGAGGGAAGAAAACTTGAAGGGAGAGAAAAGGGGAAGAAAAGGAGAGAGTGGAGATAAAAAGAGAGGCGATAAGTAAAGAGGAGAAAGAACAAGAGGGAGAGAGAAATAGAGAGAGAAAGAAACAAAAGAAAAAAGTGGAGAGAAGAAGAGGAAAACGAAATAGAAGAAGAGAGAGGAGGGGAGAGAAGAGGGGAGGGGAAGAGGGAGGGGAGAGGGAGAGAGAGGAGAAGAAGAGGAGAGGCGGGGAGAGAGTGAGGGAGAGGGAGAGACAGAGGGAGAGAGAGGATAGGAGAGGAAGAGAGATGGGAGAAGGAGGGGAGAGAGGGGAGAGAAGGGTGAGAGATGGGAGGAAGGAGGGGAAGAGAGGGAAGAAGGATGGGAGGAGGAGGGAGAGAGGGAGGAGAGGGGGAGAGGGAGGGGGAGAGGGGAGAGGGGAGAGGGAGGGAAGAGAGGGGAGAGAGGGGAGGGGAAGGGGAGAGAGGCGGAGAAGGAGGGGAGAGAGGAAGAGGGAGGAGAAGAGGGGAGAGGGAAGGAGAGAGGGGAGAGAGATGGAGAGAGAGAAAGGGAGGGGAGAGATGAGAGAGAGATGGGAGAAGGGGAGAGGTAGAGACAGAGGGGATAGAGGGGAGAGAGGGAAGGAGAGATAGAAGGAGGGGGGGAGAGGGAGGAGAAGATGGAGAAGGAGGGGAGAGAGAGGGGAGAGGGAAGGGAGAGGGAGGGAGAGGGAGGGAGAGGAGAGAAGGAGGGGGGGAGGGGAAGGAGAAGGGAAGAGAGATGGGAGAAGGAGGGGAGAGAGGGAGGGAGAGGGAGAGGGAAGGGAGGGGAGAGGGAGGGGAGAGCTTAGCAGAATGTCCGGCAGACGGGGGTGGCTTGAGTGGCGAGTCCGTGGCTGAGTCTTGCGTATTTTTAGCTAGGATGCGAGAGGCCCCCTTTCATGGAGGGGAGGGGGAGGGAGGGAGGGAGGGTGGGTGGGGAGAGCAATGAAGGTGGGTGGAAGGAAGGGGGAGGGGAGGGGGGAGGATGGGGAGGGAGGAAGGAGGAATAAGAGGAGGGTGGGTGGGGAAGGATATGAAGGTGGTGGTAAGAATGGGGGGATGAGGGGTCGAAAAGAGGAGGCGGGTGGTGGGGGGGGGGGGAGGTAATGTGTGTGTGTGTGTTGTGTGTGTTGTGTGTGTTTTGTGTGTGTGTTTGTGTGGTGTTGTGTGTTTGTGTGTGTGTGTGTGTGTGTGTGTGTTGGTGTGTGTGTGTTGTGTATGTGTGTCTGTGTGTTGTGTTGTGTGCCGTTCTGTTTGTAATACTAATATAGACATGAACAAAAACTTGAAAACTATGGAGGAGGAGGAGGAGGAAAAGAAGCAACAACGGAAATTAGAAGAGTAAGGAAGAAAAAAGGAAAAGAAAGGAAGAAGAAAACGATGGAAAGAACAGAAGTGGCAGTTGGCAGATATAAAAAAGAAGAAGGCTCTAATTGAAAGAGGGATGATGATAAAAAAAAAAAAAAACGAAGTAGAGAAGAAAAACTAAACAAAAAAGGTAAACTGAAATCTTAAAAAAGAAAGAAAGAAGAAAAAAAGAAGTAGGGAAAAAATATATATATTAAAAAAAAAACATATAAAAAAAACATATAAAAAAAAACATATTTTGTAATAACTGCCCTGGTAAAATGACGCATTTTCTCCTTCATAACCTCACCTGCCAATACCGAGAAACGTGTCCAACACATGTTTATACTTCCGACATGNAATTTAACTGTTATCATTTCTATTTCTATTATCATTATCATCATTTTTCTCTTATTATCATTATTATGATTATGATTATCATTATCATAATCATTATCTTTATCATTATCATCACTATTAGTATCCTCTTTATCATCATCATCATAATTACTGATAATTATCATATATATATATATATATATATATATATATATATATATATTATATATATATATATATATATATATATATATAACAGATATCTCATTAAATAATAAACAATTACCTCTTTATAACGATTATTTTACTATATAGATCATACTTGGATTTGGGTTACAACTAATGCTTCTAATTTTTAAATATTGAAGAAAACGCATGATCAGTGCATAATACACTCCAATTCTATATATCGTAGTGTTGGCAATACTGAAGACAGATGGTATTTAGGTTTCTGTGACGAGGTAGTTAAGTAGTTTTAGATGTCTTGTTGTCGTTCAACTATCTTGTAATTGTTGTTTTTGTTAAGAAATACATACTCACACATATTTTTTTAAATCTCTGTCTGTTTTTCTCTTTTTCTTTCTCCCCCTCCCTCCTCTCTCTCCTCTTTCTTACCTCCTTCGCCCCCCCTTTTCTCTCTTCCCCCCTCCCTCCTCTCTGTCTCTCTCTCTCTCTCTCTCTCTTTCTCTTCTCTCTCCTCCTCTCTCTCTCTCTCTCTCTCTCTCTCTCTCTTCTCTCTCTCTCTCTCTCTCTCTCTCTCTCTCTTCTCTCTCTCTCATCCTCCTCTCTCTCTCCCTCCTCTCTCTCTCTCTCCCTCTCCTCCCTCTCTCTCCTCTCTCTCCCTCCTCCCTCCCTCCCTCCTCCCTCTCTCTCCCTCCCTCTCCTTCTCCTCCTCCCTCCCTTCTCCCTCCCTCCCTCCCTTCCTCCTTTCTCTCTCTTTCTATATTTCTCCCTCACGCACAACATTTATATAACCCAGAGCAAATCCATCATCTTAATAACCTATGCTCTAGTAAATAAAACGTAAAAAAATTGATGTTTATCTTTTAAACCAACAAGGATATTTTAGTGTTTTTAACTGACGACCGAAATCCAGGTGTCAAAACGGAATTACACTGATATTATATACTGATAGGAGATAAGGTGTGTATTATTCATACTTACATTTTGCATTTTTCATTTATATGAGTGGAACTTGTACCAACCCTTTCATTATGTGTGTGTGTGTGTGTGTGTGATTGTGATTATGTGTGGGTATGCGTGTGTATGTATTTTTCTCACTCTTTGTCCGTTATTTTTTCAGCTTTGTTGTTATCGTTATTTTTATTTTCATCGTCATCATGACCATCATCATCATTATCCTCCTCATCATCACCATCATCATCATGATCATCAACTTTTATCGCATCATCATCATCATCATCATCTCTCATTATTCATCAACTTTTATTCACTCATTCCACCATCAATCATCATTCAACTCATTCATCACATTCTTTTATTCATATTACATTAACTTTTTTCTCATCACCATCATCATCATCATCTTTATTCATTTATCATTAACTTTTTTTCATCACCATCATCACATCATCAACTTTTATTCATCATCATCACCATCATTAACATCACATCACCATCATCACATCATCAACTTTTATTCATCATCATCACCATCTTCATTATCATTATCATCATCACTGAAAGATGCAACAGCTATGTCTCTGTTGTATTAAGCTAATCACTGTTTTCTGTTGATTATCATTATAATTACAATCAGTTGATTTCGATTATTGACATTTTCTTTATTGTTACTGATCTTGGTTAATATTTTTGTCAATATTTCATCATTACCATTGCCTTTGTCATCACAATCATTATCATTCTCGCTAATTATATGTTTATTGTTATTATCATTATTTTCAGTACTTTATTATCATCACTATCATCATCATGATCATTAGTGCTAATTATCATCACTAATGTTAGTATCAGCATCATCTTTATTCTTATTTTTGTTATTATAATCATTATTATTGCTATCATCATTATCATCTTTATCGTTGTCACCATCATTATTATTTCTAATATAATAGTTTATTACAATCATTGCTGATTTATCATGATTAATATTGCCATCATCATTATCATCATTATTATCAATATTCTTTCTATTCATTATCATTACGATAATCATCACAATTATATCATTATCATCATTTTATCAGTTCATAACTTTTATTCACTCTAAATTAATCTTTTAAACATTTCTAAATAAAGTAGGGAATGGTTTACTTCCTGAACCATCTGCTAATTATACAAAGAATATCAAATACTATAAATAACTTACTAAATTATATATAGCATTCATATGTATAGCAAGTTATAGATATATGATGAAAAATACATGTAAATTCCATGGTTTGAACAGAGGTTATCATTATCATCTAAATAAATCTATTTTTCTCTATCTCTCTTTGTTGATACAAATATGCAAATGAGAACTCACCTATTATTAGGGTTTAACTTTGCATATTTCCGTATTCTCAGGCTAGTGTTGTATTTCTGTTCGCAATGGATGGTTCATTAATTCATGATCTATCGCCAATTTGAACACATGGCAAT
>NW_020872598.1:47354-57354 GCF_003789085.1 Penaeus vannamei
AGAGAGAGAAGAGAGAGAGAGAGAGAGAGAGGAGAGAGAGAGAGAGAGAGAGAGAGAGAATGAAGAAAATGAATGAAAATGTAAAGGTTGAATAGAATTTTTATATCTCTTTTCTCTCCCTCTCCTTCCTCTCAGGTACCTTCTCCATTTCCTTCCCTCCCTCCCTCCTTCTTTCACTTCTTTCAGTCCACCCCATTTCCTTACTTCTCTCCTTTACCCTTTCTCTCCCTGTTTCCTTTCATCCCCTCTCTCTCCTCTATTTCAGCCTCTCCCTCTTCCTCTCCCTCCTCCTCCCTCTCTCTCTCTCTCTCCCTTTTCCTTCTTCTCCTCTCTCTCCCTCTCCTTCTCCTCTCTCTCTCCCTATCCCTCCTTCCCTCTCTCTCTCTCTCCTTCTCCTTCCTCTCTCTCTTCTTCCTTCCTTCCTTCTTCTCTCTCCCTTTTTTTTCCATTCTTTCGCTATTTCTCTCCCTCCTCTCTCCTCTCCTTTCTATTCCTTCGCTATTTTCTCTCCCTCCTCTCTCCCTTCTTTCATTCCTTTGATATTTCTCTTCTTCCTCCTTCCCTCACCTATTTTCCCCTTATCTATCCCTCTTTATCTCTCCATTTACTGTCTTCTTCCATTCCCTCTCCCCATCCTTCCCTTTATCCATCTTCTCCTCTCTCTCCCTTCTACATTTCCTTCATGAATTCCACTCTCTCTCTTTCTCACTCCTTTCATCTTCTCTCCTTTCCGCTTCTTTCTCTCTCTCTCATCCTCATTCCTTCTCTCCCTATTTTTCTTCCTCTTCTCTCTTTTTTCCCTCTCTCCCCTCCTTTTTCTCCCTCTTTTTTATCCTCTTCTCCTTCCCTTTCCTTCTCTCCCCTCCTCCTCCCTCCTTCTGTTCACTTCCTTCCCTTGATAATGATGAAAAAGAGGAGAAAGAGGAAGAGGAGAAAGAAAAGAAGGAGAAAAAGGAGGACGAGGACAAGGAATGGGAGGAAGAGGACGAGGACAAGAACGAGGAAAAGAAGAAGAAGAAAAATAAAAGGAGGAGGAGGAGAAGGAATGGGAGGAGGAGAAGGAGGACGAACGAAGGAAAAGAAGAAGAAAGAAAAAAGAAGAAGAAGAAGAAGAAAGAGAAAAAAAGTTGGAGGAGAAGGAATGGGGGGAGGATGAGGAGAGAGAGAAAAGAAGAAGAAGAAGAAGAAGGAGGAGGAGTGGGAGGAGGGGAAGCAGGAACAGAAAGAAAGGGAGGAAGGGAGACGAAAAAGAAGAGAAAAAATACTAAGGAGGAAAAAGAAGAAGAAAGAAGAAAGAAGCAATAACATAAAAATGAAGAAGCCAAGCCACAACGAAAGGAGACGCGACGTTGCCAACATCACCCACGCGACGTTGCCACATCACCCCCCTAACCGATTATGGAACAACTATCTTTATATTTCATTCCTGGGCTAAATTAACACCTCATCCAATTAACATGCGGGAACCGAAGTCAGCGGCCCAGAAATTGTTGTTAATTGGTCATTAATCAAGGTCGTTACGCTGATATCTTGACTCTTTTAGACTCTTCCCTCAGATTTTTTTTCTTAAATTGCTATATATTCTTTGACGGTTTTGTGGGGTATGAGGGGTGGAGGGTAGGGGGGGGGGTTGGAGGAGTTGGGGAGGGGGGTGAAATGTCTTTATTTTCTTATTCTTGTTGTTTTTTTGTTTTTGTTTTGATTTGTTATTTGTTGATTGTTATTTATGTACTTATCTCGTTTTCTTGTAAAAAGAAAAAGAAAAGAATATATATATATATATATATATATATATATATATATATATATATATATATATATATATTATATACAATATAAAACAACATAGAAAAAACACGTATCTATAACGAAAACTAGTAAAAAATAAAATAAGAAAATATAAAAAACAGCGAAAAATACCAGCCCGTTCGCGGAAGTCCGGATTCACATCCACGAACGCGCCACCTACGGAGCCTCTTTTTTGTATCTATGCGACGCATCTTTATACGTAAAAAGTGGAAATTAAATTAAGGAATAAGAAATAATAAAAATCAAAATAAAAAAAATCATATTATAAAGAAGAAGAAGAAGAAAAAGAAATGAAAATGAAATAAGGATGATTTTATTATGTGCGTATGTAAAAAAACGAGAGAAAGATCATACATACAAAGAAAGAGTCCTCGTATTTATATAAGAGAGAGAGAGAGAAGAGAGAGAGAGAGAGAGAAAGAGAGAGAGAGAGAGAGAAGAGAGAGAGAGAGAGAGAGAGAGAGAGAGAGAGAGAGAGAGGGAGAGAGAGAGAGAGAGAGAGAGAGAGAGAGAGAGAGAGAGAGACAGAGAGAGAGAGAGACAAAGAGACCTTATACATAAAAAGATAAAATAACTTCCTCTCTCTCTCTCTCTCTCTCTCTCTCTCTCTCTCTTCCCTCTCTCTCTCTCTCTCTCTCTTCTCTCTCTCTCTCTTCTCTCTCTCTCTCTCTCTCTCTCTCTCTCTCTCTCTCTCTCATCTCTCTCTCTAACTCTCTCTACCCCCTATAACCCCCCCCCCCCAAAAAAAATCGAACCCCAGGAACAGACACTAAAACGGTATTTTATAAAGACTCATTAATTTTTATTTTTATTTTTTTTCTTCCAACTTTACCCTTCATTTAACTTTGTCCTCGCAGTCTCTAGTAAAAGATTAATCGTAAACAATTAAAATGCGACGAATGGGGCTGTTAATGGACACGTTAAATAGTCTCAAAGTTATGTCATTAGAGATACACGCCTATCAAATCGCGAATTTATGTGATAGCGGATTAAATTTGAAAATTAAAAAAAAACGTTGATAAAGTTTGTAATAAGGACGATAAGGTGATGATGAGGGTGATAAGGATATTCGATAAATGATCATAGATATTGATAGATTAAAGATGGTGGAGATATTTTTTTTGATAGGTGTCGTAAAGGTGTTGATGATTTTGTGTGATGCTGATAAGGGTGATTATAGATGCGAGAAAGAAAGGGATTGGGGGAATATTGATGTTGTGATTATGATTGTTCCTTTTTTCACTTTTATTTGTAAAGAAATGCTAAAGTCATAAAGATAGGAACTAAAAAAGCGATAATAAACAGACACATCGCACGTCAAGAAGATGTATTGTGACCGGTTTCGAATTACGTCTTCATCAGAAAGTACATGTATTTCCTGATGAAAGACGTAACGAAACCGGTCAATACATCTCTTGTATTTGTTGAAGATATCCATTCTCATTCATAGCTTTTTCTAGCAATTTGTCAACATGGAAGTACGTTTCAAAGACACACGAGACACAGACGACATCCGCACACATAAACACGCGGTACACACACACAAATGCCTACAGACATCCCCTCACCAAACAAAATGCTTACAGACAATACCCACACACAATACATTACACCTATCCACACACACACCTACATCCCAACTTCGCCGCCATCTTCACCCTCCTATTCACACCCCAAAAAAAAAAGGGGACAAACGACAAAATATCTGTCTGCCTCCTATCCCCCCTTTGCACTCCCTGCCTACCCACGTCCCACCTCTCCACCGACTTCCGCCCTTTCCACCCACTTCCCACACCTCTTCACCCCCTTCCAACCATCCCTCCCCACCACTTCCTATCCCACCTCCTCTCCTTCTCCTCCCCCTCTCCACTCCCCCGTCCCTCCAAACACTCCCTCCCCACCCCCCCTCCCCCCGTGTTCGCCACGATGATGAAGTGACGAGAAGGAGAATAAAGAACAAATCGAGAGAATGATGCGAAGGAATGTAGACAGCACGGGTGGTTAAAGTGTTCAAGTGAGACTAGAGGGCGCGGGGTGTGGGGGTGGGTGGTGGTGGGGGGGGGCGAGGTGGGGGTTGGGGGGTAAAAGTGGGAGGGAGGAGTAAGAGAGATGGAGAGACCTGGTGGAGAGAGAGAGAGGAGGGAGGGAGGGGATGAGAGGGGGAGGGGAGGGATGGGAGGGAGGGAGGGAGGAAGGGAGGGAGGAAGGGCAGAGAGGGAGAGAGAGAAGAGAGAGAGAGAGAGAGAGAGAGATGAGAGAGAGAGAGAGAGAGAGAAGAGAGAGAGAGAGAGAGAGAAGAGAGGGAGAGAGAGAGAGGAGACAACGAAATGAAACCGAGAGAGAGAGACAGAGAGAAGAGAACAAAGAAAATGTGAAGAGAATAAAAAATAGAGAAGAATCTTTAGAAACGAGAGAAAGAGATAAAAGTGAATGAGAAAGGATACCTAGTATTCCGAAAGAAAAGAGAGAGATGAGAAAAAAATTGAAATTCTTGCCGCCACGTGTCCGTAAAGGTGTGTAGCTGCTGCGTGTATTTGCGGTCGGCCAACGTGTGTCTGTCTGTCTGTCTGTGTCTGTGTGTCTTTGTCTATCGTATCTCTCTTTAATCAGTTTTCTCTTGGTGTGTGGTGTCTCACTCTTTTCTCTCATAAACTCGCTGTATGTTTTCACTTTCTCTGTCCTGTCTGTTTGATAGATAAGACTGATAGATCGATGGATCTATGTATATATATAGTATATATTATATATATATATATATATATATATAATATTATACAAATATATATATAATATATATGAATAATATGCATATATAATATATATATATATATATTATATATATATATATATATGCATATATAATATAATATATAATATATATATATATATATATAATAATATATATATGTTTATCATTATATATGTATGTTTATTATATATGTATATATATATATAATATATTATAATATAAATATATTATATATATATTTTTCTATTTATCCTTCTATATATTATATATATATATATATATAATTATATATATATAATATATATATAATGTTTATCTATTATCTGTCTATATATTAAATATATAATATATATTATATATATATACATATATATATATATAATGAGATAATGGACCATAGGTCGATAGATAAGAGACGGACACCACGCGAATAAAGAACAAATATACAAACTGAACAGACATAGACCCAGCAGACCAGCTCAGCCAGGACAGACAGACAGCCAAGACATTGTCCAGTCAAGCCAACAGCAGACAACGAGCGCGCGAGCCAGAAGCCGGAACGTGGGGCGGCTTTGGCGGGATCCCCCACTCTGGCTGCTAAATCGTGCGTAGATGTAGCCAAACCCGCCGCTTTCTCACGCCTTTCCCGCCAAATTAAGAATTCAGATGACCTCATCAAGTTGAGAAGTTTTAATGGATAGTTAGTTTATGGTAGCCCAGGCCCAGTTTAAGTCCGAATAGTTGTTGTGTCTTCTCTTTCTTATTCTCCATCTCTCTCTCTCTCTCTCTGTCNGAGGGAGAGAGGAGAGAGAGAGAGACAGAGAGACAGCCACGAGACAGAGAGAGAAAGAGAAAGAAAAAGAACGAGAGCCAGACAAACAAAAGACAAACAGAGCCAGCAAAGGACAGAAACAGAGACAAAAACCAATCCAGCGCCAGACAAGCCAAACAAATGAGACCGAGGGAGAGGAGAAAAAGAGAGAGAAAGAGCGGAGAGAGAGAGAGAGAAAGTGGGGAGAGAGAGACGATGAGAGGGGGGGAGAGAGAGAGAGATAGTGACGAGAAGAGAGAGAGAGAGAGAATGAGGAGAGAGAGGAGAGAGAGAAGGAGAGAGAGAGAGAAGAGGAGAGAGAAGAGAGGGGAGAGATGAGAGAGAGAGAGAGAGGAGAGAGAGAGAGAGAGAAGAGAGAGAGAGAGGAGAAGAGAGAGAGAGAGAGAGAGATGAGAGAGCAGGAGAGAGAGAGAGAGAGAGCAGCAGAGAGAGAGAGAGAGAGAGAGAGAGGGAGAGGCGAGAGAGTCCCGAGAGACGGGGCGGGAATGTGTCAGGAAAGTCATCAGTGGTCATTGACTTGTTTCCCCGTGAGAATCGGCCGCTGTTTCCCCCCTCGATGGCCACTTCTCCTGAGTCCATATGTCTTCCATAATTTAGTTTCTTCTCTCTCTTCTCCTTCTTCTCCTTCTCCTTCTGGTTCTGGTTCTGGGTTCTTCTTCTCCTTCTGCTTTCATATATCTTCCATAATTTAGTTTCTTCTCTCT
Source organism: Penaeus vannamei (assembly GCF_003789085.1). Classification (NCBI taxonomy): domain Eukaryota; kingdom Metazoa; phylum Arthropoda; class Malacostraca; order Decapoda; family Penaeidae; genus Penaeus; species Penaeus vannamei. Next base: position 53,449 of record NW_020872598.1, read on the forward strand.
CTTTTCCTTCTCCTTTTGCTTCTGGTTCCATATGTCTTCCATAATTTAGTTTCTTCTCTCTCTTCTCCTTCTCCTTCTGCTTCTGGTTCTTCTTCTCCTTCTCTTTCTGCTTCTGGTTCCATATGTCTTCCATAATTTAGTTTCTTCTCTCTCTTCTCCTTCTCCTCCTTCTTCTTCTCCTTCTGGTTCTGGTTCTTCTTCTTCTCTTTCTGCTTCTGGTTCCATGTGTCTCCCATAATTTAGTTTCTTCTCTCACTTCTCCTTCTCCTCCTTCTTCTCCTTCTCTTTCTGCTTCTGGTTGTTCCATATGTCTTCCATAATTTAGTTTCTTTCTCTCTCTCCTTTCCTTCTCTTCTCTTCTTCTTCTGCCTTCTCTTCTGGTTCTGGTTTTCTTCTCTTCTCCTCTTCTCCTTCTGGTTCTGCTGTCCATATATTCTTCCATAATTTATTTCTTTCTCTCTCTTCTCCTTCTCCTCCTTCTTCTCTTCGGCTTCTGGTTCTTCTTCTTCTTTTCTGCTTCTGGTTCCATATGTCTTCCATAATTTAGTTTCTTCTCTCTCTTCTCCTTCTGCTTCTTCTTCTCCTTCTGGTTCTGCTTCTGGTTCTTCTTCTCCTTCTCCTTCTGTTCTTGCTTCCATATATCTTCCATAATTTTAGTTTCTTCTCTCTCTTCTCCTTCTCCTCCTTCTGGTTCTGCTTCTGTTCTTCTTCTCCTCTCTTTCTGCTTCTGGTGTTCATATGTCTTCCATAATTTAGTTTCTTCTCTCTCTTCTCCTTCTCTCCTTCTTCTTGTCTCCTCCTGGTTCTGTTCTTCTTCTTCTCCTTCTCCTTCTGGTTCTGCTTCCATATATCTTCCATAATTTAGTTTCTTCTCTCTCTTTTCCTTCTCCTTTTGCTTCTGGTTCCATATGTCTTCCATAATTTAGTTTCTTCTCTCTCTTTTCTCCTTCTTCTCCTTCTGCTTCTGGTTCCATATGTCTTCCATAATTTAGTTTCTTCTCTCTCTTCTCCTTCTCCTCCTTCTTCTGGTTCTGGTTCTGGTTCTGCTTCTCTTCTTCTTCTTTTTCTTCTTCTTTTCATCGTTTTTCCTTTTATAATATTTCGTTTAGTTCGTTCGTTTTATTTCTCGTTTTGTTTCTTTTTCTATCCCTTCTTTCTTCTTATCTTTTTTTTTTCTCTCTCTCTACCTCGTCTTCCTAATTTTTTGTCTCTCTATCCCCCTTTCTCTTCTTTTTTCCCCTTCCCTTGCCTCCTCTCTCTCTCTCTCCCCCTCATCCTCATCCTTTTCTTCTACCCTTATCTCTTCTTTTTCCTCTTCCTCCGCCTCCACTTGATCTTAATTTTCCTTCTCTTCTTCTTCCTCCTACTCATCCTTTTCCTCCTCCTCCTCCTCTTTCTCCTCCTCCTCCTCCTCATCTTCCTCCTTTTCCTCCTCTTACTCTTACTCCTCCTCCTCCTTCTCCTTCTCTTCTTCCTCCTCCTCCACCTCCTGCTCCTCCTCCTCCTCTTTCCTTCTCTCAATCTTACTTTCCTTCCTCTGCATATTATTCGCAAAATATTAAGCAGATATGATGTAAGTAAACTGGAATGAAATAAGAATATGAGAAAGAGAAAAATGAAAATTAGAGAGAAAGCTGTGATAGCCAAACTATCCTCAATTAATAAAAGGAAGGAGAAAGAGAAGAGAAGGATGATAATCATATGGAAGAAGAGAATGAGAATGAGGAGGAGGAGGAGGAGGAGGAGGAGGAGAGGAGGAGGAGGAGGAGGAGGAAGGAGGAGGAGGAGGAGGAGGAGGAGGAGGAGGAGGAGGCGGAGGAACGGGAGAAACAGGAGGTGAACGAAGGGAGAGAGGCGGTAGGAGTAGAGGAGGAGTGGGAAGAGAAAAAGAAGATAAACAGGAGACGGAGGAGCGAAAGAGAGACGAGGAGAAAGAGATACGGCAAAGATTACGGAAAGAAGGACAGACAGAAGAACGAAGAAATAAAAGTAGCAAAAGGAGAAGAATAAGATGAGAGAGTAGGAAGAGGAAGAAGAAGAAGAAGAAGAAGAGAAGGAGGAAGAGAAGGAGGAGTGCCTCGTGCCACCAAACAACTCCTGGGAAGGCACTCGACTCCCCCCCCCTGCCCCCCTCCTCTTCTTCCCATCCTCCTCCCCTTCCCCCCTCCCCCCCCCCCACCCCTCCCCCCCATCCCCCCTCCCCTCCCCCCATCCTCCTTCCCCTCCTTCCCACCCCTCTCCTCTCCCTTCCTCTTCCTCCTCTCCCTCCTCCCCCAGAAAGAGATCCTGAGGAATTTAACAAGGGAAATGGAAACTGACGACTCGGGAGCCAAGCAGGACAGTTAACTGATGGCAGCTGGCTCCTTTGGGACTCCCAGGCGGGGGGGAGGGGGTAGGAGGAGAAAGGTAAGTGGGAAGGGGAATGGGGTGAGGAGGAAGGTAGGAGGGAAAGAGGGAGAGGATAAAGAGGGGGTAAGAGGGAATAGGGTGAGGAGGAAGGTAGGAGGGAAAGAGGGAGGAGGATAAGGAGGGAGGTAAGAGGGAGGAGGAAAGGAGGAGGAAGGAGGATAAGGAGGGAAGGGAAGGGTAAGGGAGGAGGTAGGAGAGGAGTAGGAGGGAAGGGGGAATGGTAAGGAAAGAAGGAGAGGAGGGAATGGGGTAAGGAAGGTAGGAAGGAAGGGAATGGAGTAAGGATGAAGGTCGGAGGAAGAAGGAGGATAAGGAAGTTAGGAAGGACGAAAGTAGGAGGGAAGGGAAGGGGAAGAGGACTAAGGAAGGAAGGAGAGAGGGGAAAGAACGCAAAGAGGAAGGGCAAAAAAAGGAAAAAAAAAGAAAATAAGGAAGAAGGAGGAAGGAAGGGAGATCCGAAGACACTAAGGAGAGAGGAGAGAAAGGAACGGGAGGGAGGGCATAGAAAACGGAGACCCATCGCCGCGGAAGGGGAGACTAAACTGACCGCTCGGAGGCTGGGGAGTCGAGTCGAGGGGCGCTGGCCAGAGGGGGCTTCCAGCTCGCTTTGGCCTCTCGATTCGTGTGGGGGCCTGATGGACACACGACGCGCCCCGTAATTGGCTCCTTTTATTGTATCCAAAAGGCATCGGGGGAGAAGGGGCGGGGGAGAAGGGGGGCGGGGGGGGGAGAAGGGGGGGGAGGGGGGGAGGGAGGAGGGAATTGGGTGAAGGGAAGAGGGGGAATTGCGGGAGAGTTGGTGGGTTAGGATCGTGGTATTGTGTGTGTATATATATATATATATATATATATATATATATATATATATATATATATATATATATATATATATATATACACATATGTATAATTACCACCATCATTACTGTAACTGTTTTCATTAGTTACAGCCAGTATCATCATTACGACATCGAAATTACTGTCGTTGTTTGTATTGTGATTCTTAAATGTCATCTTTATCTACATTGTTATAATTTTCATTTATTTCATTATACTGTCACTATCATCCTCATCCTTTTATCACCGTTATCATGAATGATATCATTATTAATGTCATTACTTATATTGTTATTATTATTGTTGTTGTTCTTATAACTAATCTCATTCTAATAATTTCTATTATTCTTTTCATTTTCTTCTTATTATGATTATCATTATTAGTATTACTATTGTCGTTTTTGTTGTTATTACTATAATTCATCATTATTATTATCATTATTATTATTATATTATTATCATTGTTGTTGTTTTGTTTTTATATTATCATCATTATTGTTGTTGTCATTATTCATTACTGTATTAAAGAACGAAAAATGCAATGATTGGAGAAGGCGGAGAGAAGAATGATTGGAAGAAGAAGCAGAAGTACGAGAAAAGAATAAAGGTAAAAAGAAAGAGAAGCAGAAAAAGAAGAAGAAAAAGAAAGAAAAGGAAGAA
>NW_020872598.1:69854-74854 GCF_003789085.1 Penaeus vannamei
CATCATTTGAAAATATGAAGTCGACGATATTGACTTGTAATTTTGCTTTTTTTTTTCCTTTTTTTTCATATTTCGTATTTTTTCTTTCTTTCTTTTCTTTTTCTACTTATGGAGTTTTTTTTTTTTTTTTGCTCTTCCTTCTTTGTCTCCTTGTTTTGGTTTGTTTACTTCTTCTTTTTCTCTATTTATTTTTCCTTTCCTTTTTTATTTTGCTTTTTAAACTCTCTCTTCCTTCCCTTCTTCCTTTCTTTCCATCTGTTTGTCTGTCTGTCTCTTCCTTTTTTTCCTCTCTCTCTCTTTCTCTCTCTCTCTCACTCACTTTCTCTCTCTCTACCTCTCTCTCTCCCTCTCCCTCTCCTCCTCTTCTCCACCTCCTTCCTCCTCCTCTTCCTCCCCTTTTTCCATGCCATTCCCACTCATTATCAACAATAACAATCACAATAATTCACTTTTGATTTATCCCACAGATTTGTGTCTCAAATAATGATATCAATATTTTTACTTACTTTTTTATCCTTGTTCTTTGTTATCAGTGCAATATTTCTGTCAAAATCAGCTGATATCAGTATAATATTTCTGTCAAAATCAGCTGATATCAGAGTAATATTTCTGTCAAAATCAGCTGATATGAGTGTAATTTTTCTTGTTATTGTTATCAGTGTCATTGTGAATGTTAATGCCTGTCATCCTATTACTTCTGCTAATAGTGCTGTTTTTCGTGTGATTAATTGGGGTCGAATATCAGTAATTATGTTTTGTTTTGATTTGTATTTCCTTTGTTTATCTTTTGGTTTTCCTACGGTGTTTTTATTTATTTATTTATTTTGATTCTCTCCTTCTTCTTCTCTCTCTCTGTTTTTATTTTTATTTTATTTTTTTTCTCCTTCTTCTTCTTTCTCTCTGTTTTGTTGTGTGTCTGTCTGTTTTTCTCAGTTTCTCTTATTCTCTGTCTGTCTGTCTGTCTCTCTCCCTGTCTCCCGGTAACCATCCCCTACTTCCCCTCATCCGCCACCACCTTCCTCCCCCCCCCCTCACTTCCCTCGCCCTCCTCATCTCTCTCTCCCTTTCCTAAACCTCCCTCCCTCACCCACCTCCCTTAACCCTCCACTCCCTCCATCCCTCACCCTCTTCCCTTCACCATCCCTCCCTTCACCTACACCCCTCCACCTCCCCTCCCTCCACCTTCACCCTCCCTCCCACCACCCCACCCCCTCCCCTCCCCCTCCACCACCGCCCACCACCCTCTCCCCTCCCCCTGCCCCTCCTTCGCCCAGCCCCCTTGACTTCTCCCCAGCCTCTTCCTCTCTCCATCTCCTCCCTTCTCTCTTCTCTCTATCTCTCTTTCCCTCTTCTCGTCTCTCTCCTCTCTTCTTCCTCTTCCTTCCCTTCCCCTCCACCACCTTCCCACCCACTCCCACCCCCCTCCCCTCCCCCCCTGCCCATCCCCCTCCTCCCCTCTTTCTCTCTCTTCTCTTCTTCCTCTTCTCTTCTTCTCTTCCCTCCACCCCTCCTTCCCACCACTCCCTATCCCCCCACCACCCACCACCCCCTCCCCCTCCCCCTGCCCTCCCCCTCCCCCTCCCCCTCTCTTCTCTCTCTCTTTCTCTTCCCCTCCCCCCCTCCTTCGCCACCACCACCTCCCCCTTCCCCACCACCACCCCTCCCCCTCCCTCGTCCCCTCCCCCCTCCTCGTCCCCCTCCCCCTGCGCCCCTCCTCCTTCGTCTCCTCAGCCGGACTCATTACGCTAAGCTGGGAATGGCGTGAGACGAGGTTCTAGGGCGCCCGTTGAAGGTTCTTTGTCCGTCTCACCTGCTCTCGCCTTTTATTCTTCTCTTCTCTCTCTTCTCCCTTCTCCTCCTTCTCTTCCACCTCTTTTATCTTTTCTCGATTCTCACTTCTTTCTCTACGTGTCTTTACTCCCCTTTTTTTTTCCCTTCCCTTCTTTATTCGGAAATTTTACTCTTCTTCTCCGGGCGAATACTTTTTTCCTTCTCTCTTCTCTGCGTCTTTACTCCTTTTTTATCTTCTCCCTTCCCCCTTTATCGGACCTTTACTCCCTCCCTCTTTCCTTTTCTTCCGCTGGATGCTCTCTCTTTATTCTTTTTCTCTCCCTTTCACCCTTCTCCGTATACTCGCTTCTTTCTCTCCTTCCCCTTTTCTCTTCTCTTCCTTGTCCCTCCTTCCTCTCCCCTCCCTCTCCCCCTCCTTCTCTTTCTGTCTGTCTTTCTATGTCTTTTTTTGGGGGAGGGGAGGTTTTTCTCTCTTTGGTTTGCTTGTTCCTCTTTTTCTTACATTCTTTTTTTGTTCTTATTCCCATTTTCTTTATCTCTCCTTTTCTATCTCTTTCATCTTTTTTTCTCTTTCTCCATATTTTTTGCTTTCTCTTTCCCTTTCTTTCTTTCCCCTCTTTCCCTCCTCTTTTCTCGTCTTCCTCTCGCCGCTTTCTTCCTTTCTCATTCTCCCTCCTCTCCTTCCCTTCTCTCCTTCTCCGCCTCTTCATGTCCTCCACCTCTCCCTCTCCCTCTCCCATTTCCTCTTTCTCTCCCTTCCCTCTCCCTCCGCCTTCCCCTTGCTCTCTCCCTCTCCCTCTCTCTTCCTCCCCCTCCCCTCTCCCCCCGCTCCCCCTGCTCTCCCTCTTCCTCATCCTCTCCCCTCCCTCTTTCCGCCTCCCCCTCTGGCTCTCCCTCTCTCCCCCGCTCTCTCTATCCCCCTCTCCCTCTTCCTCTCTCTCTCCCTCCCCCTGTCCCCCCGCTCTCTCTCTCTCCCTCTCCCTCTTTCTCCCTCCCCTCTCCCGCCCAACACACGTGCGAGAGTGTGAATAAGTGTTGCAATGGGGTGGTACCCCCCTTTTTTTTCTTTTTTTTTTTTTTTGCTTATTTTTCTGTTTGTTTTTCGTTTTTTTTCTACTTGTTGGAGGAAATTGAGAAAGAAATATGAGAAGACAGAAGATGATGAAGATGAAGAAAAAAGGAAGGGAATGGAGTATGTATGTATGTATAAAAACACACTCACACACACACACACACACAAACACACGCACAAACACACGCACACAAACAAACAAACAAACACACCACCACACGCACCAGAGTACAAAAAAATCCATCTTTGTGCTACAAGTAAAACAATAAAAAAAAAAAAAAAAATAGAAAAAAAAATCTCACCTCATTTTCGAAATTGTTAAAATAAAAATGAGTTTGAGTTGTCCACCAGACGCCTTCCTTCGCCTAACACGGACTTTGCTAACTTTACAGTGTCTTGTGAGGTACTTTGGTTGGGGGGGGGGTGATGGGGGGCTGGGAAGAGGGGAGGAAGAGGAAAGGAGAGAGAGAGAGAGAGAGAGAGAGAAGAGAGAGAGAGAGAGAGAGAGAGAGAGAGAGAGAGAGAGAGAGAGAGAGAGAGAGAGAGAGAGAGAGAGAGAGAGAGAGAGAGAGAAGAGAGAGATGAAATTCGGATGGAGAGAATGGAGGATAGAAGAATGAGGAAGACCGGAAAGGGGGAAGCAGAGAGGGAGAGGGAAAAGAAGAGGAGGAGTGGGGGGGAGGGTAGGGGGGGAGGGGCAAGCAGGATGAGGAAAAGGGGAGGAGGAGGAGGGAAGAGTAAATAAAGAAGCAGAGGGAGGAAGAGACAAGAGAACAGACAAGAGATATTGATAGACAGATAGATAAAGAGATAGATAGTTACACAGACGGATAGATAGATAGACGGACAGACAAATAGATAGATAGATAGATAGATATACAGACAGATAGTTACACAGACAGATAGACAGACAGACAAGTAGATAGACAGATAGATAAAGAGATAAATAGAGAACAGGACAGACAGACAGACAGACAAAGACAAGAAAACAAACTAATATAAGAAAGTTTACCATATAAAAACAAAAACAATGATAACGGAAAGTAAAGAAAAAAATATCCCCTAAACAAACAAACAAACACAACAATGAAAAAGTCACAGCAAACAAGGAGAAAGAACAAGGACAAGGAGAAAAAAAAAAAGTAGAAGAAGGAAGAGGGGGAGGAGAAGAAGATGATGGAAGAAGAGGAGGAGGAGGAAGAGAAGGAGGAGGAGGAAGAGGAGGAGATGAAGAAGGAGAAGGAGGTAGAGGAAGAGGAGGAGAAAGAGGAAGAGCATAAGCAGGAGAGAAGAAGAGAGAAAATTAAGAATGAAGAAGAGAGAGAAAAAAAAGAGAAAAAAAAGAACAGAGGACACGAATAACACGAAGAAAGAAGAGAGAGAAGAAAAAATAACAAGAAAGAAGAAGAAGAAGCAGAAGAAAAGAAATTAAGAAGCCGTGGACCTTGAGATGTTACAAGTTCGCAAAACAGAATATTATTTTTCTCTCTCTCTCTCTTTCTTATTCTTGTAAGAAATTTTACCTTTCTGGCTCTATTGTCCGTTCACTTGCATATACTTATTTGGATGAGTACTCACGTGCGTACACAAATGCACACACACGCACACATACACACACTCACACACACCTTCTTAGTATCATATTCATTGTTATTTTTATTATCATTGCTATTATCATCATTGTTGCTGTTGTTATTATCATTATTGTTGTATTTATCATTATCATTATTTTGTCATTATCATTATCATTATGATCATTATTACAGTAATAATGATTATCGTTATCATTATCATTATTGTTGTTATTATAATTATTATCATCATATTTATTACAATCATTATTATCATTAACATTAGCATTGTTATGATTATTGATATAATCACCATTATTATCATTACAATGCATTACCATCATTATTAACATTATAATAATAATATCAGCAGGAGAAATAGTAATAACAGTGGCATTATCATCACAGTCATTATCATTACCATCATTACCATCATCATCACAATCACCATCATCACCATTTCTAAAAAAAAGAACGAACAAAATATAAATAAAATAAACAAAGAAATCCCAACAAGCAAAATGATAAATATTGAAAAGGATTGCCTGAATATTACTTGTGAAGTT
>NW_020872598.1:81118-101118 GCF_003789085.1 Penaeus vannamei
CGAATATAACATGCCTTAATTCCCATCTTTATAGATATGTTCCAAAAATGACAGCGCTGGTTAAAAAAAAAAAAAAAAAAAAAAAAAAAAAAACAGATTTAGTACCGGGTTGATTGAACCTTGCACAATATTTCCATTTTTATATTACATATATATGTATTTTTTTTCTGACAGTGTGTCTGTTGCAACAAGTTTTACGATTTCTGTCGGAAACTTATCGTTTTCGTTTGTCGCTTAATGTAAAAAAACTCGTTTTTTGAGGGACTCTGATCCAAGATATTTTATTAATGAGTCTTTATCAAAAGCCATTTCAAGGATATTACATTGGACAAGACCATTACGAGACGATGATTAAACAGGGATTATTTATCATCTTAATTGAAAAGCGTAGGTATTTCGCCCATTTGGGAAATATGTCTCTATGGCTTTTATATTTCAGTGGAATTCGCAAAAAAAAAAAAAAAAAAAAAAAAAAATAGAGGACGAAGGACATGTGGTGGCCGTATTTTAAGAAAGGAAAAAAGAGAGAGAGAGGAGAGAGAGAGAGAGGGAGGGGTCGAGAGGCGGAGATAGATAGGGACAGAGAGGAGGGAAGGAGGGATGCAGATAGATAATAGATAGATAGATAGATAGATAGATAGCGTAGATAGATAGGTAGATAGAGATAGAGAGATAGATAGATAGATAGATAGATAGATAGAGAGAGAGAGGTGAAGGAGAGGAAAAGGAGAGATAGAATAGATGGATGGATGAATGAATAGAGAGAGAGGGAGGGAGTAGAGGAGGAGGGAAGACGAATAGACAGATAAGAGAGAGGGTAGAGAGAAGAGACAGAGAGAGAGAGAGAGAGAGAGAGAGAGAGACAGGAGACAGAGACAGAGACAGAGACAGAGACAGAGACAGAGACAGAGACAGAGACAGAGACAGAGACAGAGACAGAGACAGAGACAGAGAACAGAGAAACAGAGAAACAGAGAAACAGAGAAACAGAAGACAGAGACAGAAAGAAAGAAAAAAACACTCAAAATAAGACCTGACTCTAAGCACTCTGAGACGAAACTTTACATTGTGCTTACACGAGATAAATCGTTATCGACTTTGAGAGGACCTTTAAACAACTCTAAAACTTTCAGGGCAATGGAGTCATTAATCCGGTGATGGGCAGAGTGGGCAAGCAGGACCAATTTCTGCTTATCGGGGGCAAACCATTAGCAGGTGATGAGCCAACAACCTGCTTAAGAGAAATTAACTGTTCTGTTGGGGGTTTTCGGGTGTTTGTGTGTATATTCGAGTTTGTATTGTTTTGTTTGCTGTTTTGTGTGTTTTTGTGTGCGTGTTTTTTTTTCTTTATTTATTTATTTCTTCTTCTTGTCCTTTTTCTTCTTCTTTTTCTCTCTCTCTTTCACTTTTTTTGATGCTCCCACGATCTCTTTTGTCTCTCCTCTGTCTCTGTCTCTGTCTGTCTGTCTCTCTCTCTCTCTCTCGCTCTCTCTCTCTCTCTCTCTCTCTCTCTCTCTCTCTCTCTCTCTCTCTCTCTCTCTCTCTCTCTCTCTCTCTCTCTCTCTCTCTCTCTCTCTCTCTCTCTCTCTCTCTCTCTCTCTCTCTCTCTCTCTCTCTCTCTCTTCTCTCTCTCTCTCTCTCTCTCTCTCTCTCTCCTCTCTCTCTCTCTCTCTCTCTCTCTCTCTCTCTCTCTCCTCTCCAACCGGATTTACATTATATACCCTGTAGTCTTCCAAGTGCAGGCTTGTGAATCCACGCTATACCCGGGACTCTTCATACGTAAGATTATTGCTCAGTTAACAACTAATGCTAATTTTTTTGTCTAAAATGATGCATACATTATACTAGTAATATAACCTTTTTTTTTGGTGTGTGTTTAAAGAAAAAAAAAAATATGTATGTATATGTGTGTGTGTGTGTGTTTGTGTGTGTGTGTGTGTGTGTGTGTGTGTTTGTGTGTGTGTGTGTGTGTGTGTGTGTGTGTGTGTGTGTGTTGTGTGTGTGTGTGTGTGTGTGTGTGTGTATGTGTGTGTATGTATTATTGAAGTCTATAGCTAATTTCTTACTTTTTTTGGCTTTCCAATTGATCTGTAATTTTACTCTATGGAAAAATAGACGTTGTTTAATTAGACTTTATTTCTGGTTGTGTGTAAAAGAATAAAAAGAAATGATATCTATATCATATGTCAAGACTCATAAAAAAATAGATAAGAGAATAGAAGAAAGAAAGAGAAGAAGAAAGAAAAAAAAAAAACGATAACAAAATGTACTTATTTAAAAGCGTCTGTCTAACATGATTGCAACAGATAATTTTCTTGATTTCTGCTGACTCTGCATTTTTTCTCTCGGCTATAATTTCTCTCTTGTTATTATGACTTTCTCATTTATTGCATTTTTTTTCTTTTGTCGCGCTCTTTCTTTGGTTGTTTTCCTTCTCTTCTGTGGCGTTGTTTGTCTTTTTGTTATTTTTTTTTATGTAATTTTTCTTAGCCTTCTTCTCCTCTTCTCTCTCTCTCTCTCTCTTCTTCTCTCTCTCTCTCTCTCCTCTCTCTCTCTCTCTCTCTCTCTCTCACTCTCTCTCTCTCTCTCTCTCTCCTCTCTCTCTCCCCTCCTCTCTCTCTCCTCTCTCTCTCTCTCTCTCTCTCTCTCTCTCTCTCTCCCTCTCTCCCTTCCCCTGTCTCTCTCTCTCCTCTCTCTCTCTCTCTCTCTTCTCTCTCTCTCTCTCTCCTCTCTCTCTCTCATTCCCTCCCTTCCCTGTTTCACCGGTTCTGCTCTTTCTCTCTTTCTCCCTCACCCCCCCCCCCTCCTCTTCCTCAATCCTCCAAACTACATAATTATATAACTAACATTCCTCCAACAATGGCTACACTTCCTCGTTTACTGTCTCTCTCACTCCATCACTCCTCCTTTTAGTATCGCTTATCTTGTCTCTTCTTTTATCACTCTCCTCTCTTGATTTCTCTTTATTACTCTCCTCTCTTTAATTTCTCTTTTTATCTTTCTCTTTAATTTCTCTTTATCACTCCTTTCTTTAATCTCTCTTTATCACTCCTTTCTTTAATCTCTCTTCATCACTCTTCTCTTTTTAATATCTCTCAGCAATCTCTCTTTATCTCTCTCCTCTCTTTAACCTCTCTTCATCACTCTCCTCTTTTTAATATCTCATCTTATCGTCTTTTTCTTTTAATCTTCCCTTCTTTATCACCTCTAAATCTTTCTCTCCTGTGATGTATTTACCTTTCGCTATCTCTTAAAATCTTCTATTTCCTTCTTCGTCAGTTATCAAAGTCATCTCAGTTATCAGTTAAGCGTTCGTGCGTAATCTCGCATTACGTTCAGAACCTTGTAAGAGAGAATAGGATGGTTTGGTGAGTTGGTATCCGTCTTGGTTTCGGTGTGTGGACAGGAGTAGCGGGTGTTAAAACGGGATACTTAACCTATGAGTGGTGGCGTGGTGTATGATGGGGTGTGTTTTACATGTGGAGTAAGCATGAGTGAAGCCGACACAGGTGTGCGATGTCGCGGCATGATTGAGAGTTTCTGATTGGAACAAGTGAATGCTTTGGTCGTTTTTAAGAATTTCGATTTGTTTACCATGTTTTCTTCTTTTTTCTTTTTTTTTCTTTTGCCTTTGGTTTTTCTAATTCGTCTGTTTTCTTTTTTTTCTCTTTTTTTGCTTGTTTTTTTCTTTCTCAATTTCTGTTTTGAATGTCTTTCTTTTTTTTTCTTTTTATACTTTTTCTCTTCTCTTTGTTCCCCCCTTCTCCTGTCTATCTTGTCTGCTCTTTCTCTCTAAATTCTCTGATATTTGTCGCTTCTTCTCTCGCCCCTCTCTGTTCTTGACTGCTTCTATCTGTCTCTGTGTCTGTCCTGTCCTTTCTCTTCACCTCTTCTCTCTCTCCCGCCTTCTCTCATCTCCCCCCTCACAGTCTCTCTCTTCCTCTCAACCTGACTTTACCTTCCTCGGTGGTTTGTGTGGTAGAGTGGGGGTTGTGTGTTGTGTGTGTCCTGGTTAGCGTTGTACGGCGAGAGTGTACGATATTGATGTGTAGAAGTGTGTGGTGATAGCGTGGTCGTGGGTGAATGTGTGCTGGCGAGTAGCGCGTCGGACATTTACGCGGTTATTCCGAGTTAAGCCGTACGCTGAGCTGACGCTAGCAGCTATACGCTCCATACACACACGACAGACGTACACACACACGGTACGACTCGAACTAGCGCTGTGTGGGTAAGCAGAGCGGATCATTATGGTAGCGTGGTGTGTGTAGTGGTAGACCGATACACACACACAGCGTGCTCTCGACTCGGTACACACACTTGACTAACACACGAGCTAGGCATCCATCGATCGAGCGTACATCACTATCTAGGTGGTAGCACTTACCATACAGCGACTAGCTCACGGTTGGCGAGCAGCTAGCGGATGCAGCGGTTGCGGCGAGCGCGGCGCGGGCGCGGCGGCGTTTAGCATCGCCACCTTCTTTTGGCCTGACAAACCATACTACAAGTCCCTGTTTGGTGGTTGTATGTACCACATCTTTAGTCTCAGCCGTGGAAGGGAGCGGATATATGTTATGCTGTGCGGAGCGCGTCGTGTTGTGTGATAAGCGCGGGTTGTGGTGTTGTGACTACGGACAAATGCGGGAAGGTGGTGGTGGTGATGGCAGTGGTGGTGTGCTGCGGAAGGGTTGAGCGCGCGGTCGGTGTTGGTATATGGTAAACGAAGTGGCCATTATAGTGGATGTTCGGTATCGTGGTGTTTGTGTGGTAGCGTGCTGGTGTGGGTGTTGGTGATGTTGGGTTGGTTAGTTGACGGTGTGTTGATGCGGGGTACATTGGTGTTGTGATTGTGTGGGGCTATATCTAGCGCTGTGATGACTGGTGCTCATTTAAGGCTGTAGTGGTGTTTTGTGGACTCTAGGCTCTTGGTCTAGAAGCCGACCACATCTCGTGCGTAACTCGACTAAAGTTCTGGTGTTGGTGATTAAACGCGGTTAGTGGGGTTGATACAAGTCTCTACGGTGTTTGGGATTCAACGTCCTGTAGCTCGCGTTGTGTGATTAAGAATTTTGGCTCGTTACAGGGAGTGAACATAAAACGAGTTGTCAGTGTGTTGACTAAAGTTTTGGTGTGGTGATAAGCTTGTAGCTCCCGGTAGAGTGCATCAAAGGGAACTGTTGGTGATAGTGGTGGGGGTGACGGAAATGTGTCGTTGATCTGGATTATGTGCACTTGTAGTTATTGCGACAGCCTTATGGTCAGTTGTATTGTGGTGACAGAAGTTGTAGTTTGGTGATGACAAAATGCTACTGTGCTGGTGTTGTACAAGTGTTACATCGGCTCTGCTACTGGTGTGCTATGACAGATCAGTAGAAAAGCCTTGGTATCCCGCCCGTGGTATTGTGTACACAACGAGAGACAAATAACAGCTAGAAATTTGCGAAAATTGTCTAGTATTAAACAAGAGAAACGAGGAATCTTAGAAGCGAGCTAAAAAAAAAAAAAAAAAAAAGAAAAATAAGAAAAAAGAAAAAAGAAAAAAAAACTATGAGAACGTTGAAAAAAAAAGTTGATCACTGAAAGAGACAGACAAAAAAAAAAAAAAAAAAGAAAAAAAAAGGAACTGCAAATTGACTTAATAGCAAACGAGGCTATTCCTACACTAGAAACTAGCATGCAGTGAATTGTGGAAGTACTGTTAGACCGTTAGCCGGAGGAAAATGAATGTCATCATAAGTGGCGAAAAGTATCTACTATCGGGGCTTAAGGATCAAAGCTTTGGTGAGGCTGTGTTTGTACTATTAGCTACAACAGCTGTAATAGGTGTATAATTTTGAGAGGTTTGCTGCTGTCATTTTATTACCATGTTGAGCAGCATCGCATGTAGGTTTGCACGAAAGTCTTTTTTTTGTATGTTGCAAGTGAGTGGATGTACTATTGCCAGAGGTAGAACGAGAGATAGAGGGAGAGGGAGAGGGAAGAGAGGGAGAGAGAGGGAGAGGGAGGAGAAGAGAGAGAGAGAAGAGAGAGAAGAGAGAGAGAGAGAGAGAGAGAGAGAAGAGAGAGAGAGAGAGAGAGAAGAGAGAGCAGAGAGAGAGAGAAGAGAATGAATGAATGAATGAATGAATAAGAGAAAGAGGCAGAAAGAGAAGAGACAGAGAAAGAAACAGAAACAGAGACACAGACAGACAGAAATCGAAAGAAACAGACAGAGACAATAAGAGAAGAGGCCAGCGGCACTAGAACAGTACAGGTAGCAGGAGAGGCACGTAGACCGCGCCACAGGTAGGCCCCGGTGCTCTTAGGAGAGACCGTAAACGAACAAGGACCAGAGAGAGACCACTTAAGAGGCAATGAGACTACCGCCGAGACGAAGAAGGAACGACACTTTCGCGCATTTAAGGAAACTCGCAAGCCAGATAAAACGGGAGACTAACAGTGCGACGAAAATCCGATGCAGAGTGAATTACCGTGGAGGTCGATACGCGCCGCCACGAGATAAGGAGGCAGAAAGGTAAAAAAACTAATGAAGCGAACGATAAGGCAGGTAAAGCGCCCAGGAGGGGGGGGGGAGGGAGGTAAGGAAACAAGGGAGCTAGCAGGAGGTGTGTGGGGGGAGGGAGGGGAGGTAAGGGAACAGGGAGCTAGCAGGAGGTGGGGAGGGGGGGGGAGGTGAGGGAACAGGGGAGCTAGCAGTAGGTGGGAGGGGGGAGGGAGGGAGGCGAGGGAACAGGGGAGCGAGCAGGAGGGACAGCAGGGTAGTCCCGGGGGTGGTGGGGAGGTGTAAAGCAGTAGGAGAGGGTCGTAAGAAGCTGGCGAGCGGGCAAGCAGGAGCAGGGGGAGGTGTGGTGGGGGGGGGGGCGAACGAACAGGGGAACTAGCAGGAAGCCAAGCAGATAGGCATGGTTGGGTGGGGGGTACAGCAGGAAAGGGAGAAAGAGAGAAGGAACAGAGGAACAAGCAGAAGGGAGGAAGAGCGAGGCGAACAGAGCAACTAGCAGGAAGACAAGCAGGCAGGCAGGGGGGGGGGTTGTAAAGCAGGAGGAGAGGGTCCGAACGAAGGCTGGCGAGGATATTAGCAGGCGGGGAAGCAGGTTTGGCTGAGAGCAGGGTCTTATAAGGACGATCGCCAATTCTGCTTTCATTTCATCGCCGGGCAGTCGACTTCTCGACTATCATGCCTCATGCCTATTCACACTCCTTATATCTATTTTACTTCTTTGTTTCTCTTGTTTTCTTTCTTCTTTCTTTCTCTCTATTCTTCTTTTTGGTCCTCTTGTTTTCTGTCTTTCTTTCTTTCTTTCTCTATTATTCTTGGCTTTTTGGTCCTCTTGTTTTCTGTCTTTGTTTGGCCGCTTATGATGGGGTTTTTCTTCTCTCGACGTGACCAAGCATTAATTTTTAAAAAAGTTTTTAAGATTTCGTTTATTTCATATCCTTAACTCTTTCCTTTAACTTCTCTTCCTTTAAAATCTACCTCTTTCATCTTTCTCTTCTTTTATTTACATCTTTCTCTCCTTAATTACTTTTTATCTTCCTCTTCCCTCTTTTATCATCTTTCTCTTCTTCCCAACCTTCTCTCTCTTCCCCTCTTTATCTCCTCAGCTCATTTTCCTTTAATCTTCCCCTTTCCCTTCCCTTTTTTATCATCTTTCTCCTCTTCCCAACCTTCTCTCTCTTCCCCACTTTCTCTCCTTAACTCCTTTTCCTTTTATCTTCATCTTCCCTTCCCTCTTTATCATCTTTCTCTTCTCCCCAACCTTCTTTCTCTTCCCCTCTTCTCATTTATTTACATCTTTCTCTCCTCAAATACTTTTCTTTTTATCTTCCTCTTTCCCTTCCCCTTTTATCATCTTTCTCTTCTTTTATTTACACCTTTCTCTCCTCAACTCCTTTTCTTATCTTCCCCCTTCCCTTCCTCACCTTATCATCTTTCTCTTCTCCCCAACTTCTCTCTCTCCATCCTTCTCTCCTTAATTCCTTCTTCCCATTCCCTTCCCTCTTTTATCATCATTCTCTTCTTTTTTACATCTTTCCTCCTTAACTCCTTTTTCTTATCTTACCCTCTTCCCTTCCCTCCTTTATCATCTTTCTCTTCTTCCCAACCTTCCCTTCCTCTTCTCTCCTCAATTCCTTTTACTTCATATTTACCCGCTTCCCTTCCCCTCTTTATCATCTTTCTCTTCTTCCCAACCTTCCCTTCCCCTCTTTCTCTCCTCAACTCCTTTTCTTTTCTTCCCCCTTCCCTTCCCCTCTTTTATCACCTTTCTCTTCTCCCCAACCTTCTCTCTCTCTTTCCCCCTCTTCTCATAATGGCCAAACGTAGCCACGCCTTTTATTCTCGTTGCAAAAGACGACCATCCACACACATTGAAATCATCATCATCATCCTAGTCTTTGCAACACAACTGATACTGATCATCCGAGAGCTCCCTTGCCGTGTTGCTTCTGAGGGCTGCGAGTCTGTGTCTTGTTGCAATGACTAAGTGAATTTCTTCTCCTTGGCTGTTATGTCTCGGGGAGTAAATATTACTTGGGTTTTTAAAAAGTAGGTTTTTGAATCTTTTTGATCTTTCGTCTTATTTTTTTTGTTTTTTTTGTTTTCTGTTCTGGTTTAATCCTGTTTGTTTTTTTTTTTTCTTTCGTTTTTCTTTTCATCGTTGTATCATATTCATGCGTGGTTTCCAAAGTTGAAGATGTCTTTTCTCATCCTCTTTATTCAGTTCTCATATCATAATTTCATCATTATCCTTTTTATTACATCCATTTTTTTTTATTGATATCCTTGATTTTGTGTGCCTTCGTTTCGTTCTCTTTTATTCCTTTTTTTGGTTCGTTGTTTTTTTTCTTTTTCTTTTCTTCTTTTATTCTCTTCTTCTCGTTTCTTGATTCTTTCTCTCCCTTTATGTTTCTCTTATCTCTTTTTGTCTCTCTCTCTGTCTCTCTCTCTCTCTCCTCTCTCTCTCTTTCTCATCTCTCTCTCTCTCTCTCTCTCTCTCTCTCTCTCTCTCTCTCTCTCTCTCTCTCTCTCTCTTCTTTCTGTCTCCTTCTCCTCCTCTCCCTCTCTCCTCCTCTCTCCCTCACTCCCTCTCTCCTTCTCCTCTCTTCTCCCTCTTCCCTTCATCCCTCACCCGACTATCGGCGTACGTAAGGAAATCTGAATATACACCCCCCTTCCCCCCCGCCCCCCCCAACCCCGTAATTCAACCCCACTTTATTTCAAAATAAACCCAGAATCCTTTTCAAAGCGTAAAGTTGTGTCGTAAAGTGCCCAAGTGTACAAGTCGAGCCCGAAAGATGAAAGTTGTTGTCGGGGTTCCTGTGAAAGTGGCGACGTGAACGGTGGGGGTGGTGGTGGTGGGAGGGGTGGGGTGGGTGGGTGGGTGGTGAGGGGACGTTTCAGGACATGGGTGAGGGGGGGGAGGGTTCACAGCTCTTGAACGGGTGGGGGTGGGGTGGGGGTGAGGTAAGGTGGAGGGGGGGGAAGGGGCGTTTCGGGATATGGTGAGGGGGGGAGGAGGGGAGGGGTCCCACAGCCCCGTAAAGTGTTTAAGAACATTGAAGGACTCCGGAACTAATCGGTTATTTGTTATGGGCGTGGGGGGTGGTGGTGTGTGTGTGTGTGGGGGGGGGTAAGGGGAGACAGTTCAAATCCTTTGGTTTTTGCTTGTTTTTGTTGGTTGTGTGTGTGTTTGTGCTGTATGTTTTCGTGTGTGTGTGTGTGTGTTGTGTATGTGTGAGTGTGTGTGTGCGTGTGCGTGTGCGTGTGTGTGTGTGTGTGTGTGTGTGTGTGTGTGTGTGTTTGTGTGTGCTATGTGGATAAGAGTCTGCATATATAAATGTGCGTTTATGTGTATGTGCTTATGTGTGTAGTGTATTTGTGTGTACCTGTGTATATTTGTAAACAAGTGTATGTATGTGTACCCGCATATGTATTTCTCCATGCTTATTTTTCTATATCTATATTCAGTACACATCAACTACATGCATAAAAATCTATCAAACAAATGAAGTGAAACTAAATTCAACAACAAAATGAAAGTATGATGAAAGGGTTGCCATAAATCTTTGCTACAGAATAAAACAAAAAATTGCACTTTAGATACAGGACTTTTAGCTCCGCCTTAGCCTATATCTCTGGTAGGCCTAAAACAACTCTTGGCTTTTACCTGATTTTCAAATTCCTGCTCTTGTTATTTTTTGTATTTTCTATCTTTCTTATATTTCGGTTTATTCCTTTTTGTTTACCTTCATTTTTTTATTATAGTTATCAATATTATTAGCAATGCCATTAGTACTGGTGGGTATTACTATGATAATTATTGTTATTATCATTATGATAATGAAGATGATGGTGGCCATAATACTCATAGTAATATCAGTGTAAGCATTAGTATTAGTAGCAGTAGTAGTAATAGTAATAGCAGTAGCAGTAGTAATAGTATAACTACAGTAATAGCAACAGTAGTAATAGTTAGAATGATAGTAATAATGATAATAATGAGGTTAGCAGTAGTAGTATCAATATCATTGTTTTCATTATAATGATTATCTTTATTATACTGTATATTAACACCACTGTTCATTATTATCATTATCTTCAACATTATTAACGTAACTAGCATTGTCACCTTTACCAAAGTTCTTTATTTTCATATTTGATTGATATTTTTTCATGGTTATGGCGTTAAAAGTTTTTTTTTCAGTTTTGATTATTACACCTCTCCTAGTTCCTGTCTGTCTTCGTCAGTCTCTCTTTCTCTCTCTCTTCTTTTCTCTCTACCTCCTCCTCCTCTCTTTTTATTTCTCACTATCTCCCTTCTGATTTTTCAGTCTCTCCCTCTTCTCGCTCTCTACCTCTTATTCCCCATCTTCCACCCCATTTTTAGCTCATTCTCCCCCCTCCCCAACCCTTCTCTCTCTACCCCAATCCCTCCCACTTCCCCCTTTCTCCTCCCTCTCACTCACCCCCACCCTCCTCTCCCTCCCACCTCCTTAGCTCAATCGACCTCATATCTATCACTGTGGCAATAACACCATGACCTGTTATCATCCCTTCCAGATGTTATCAACAGAGAACTGTACACACACACATGACCTTGCCAGGGTTCGAGTTCACAATCCCTCACTTATGAACAGTCTTACGTCCATCGGAATGCACTATTCGAGACAGCACGTCCATGTCTAGGTAATGTCTACTTGGTGTCAGACACTTGAGGCCACGTTGTCATCTCGTTGATTTTGGTCGTTGGATGTCTGGGTTTAGTGTCACTGAATAACCAGTCTTCTCTCTTGGTATGAAAATTGTTGGATAATTGAGGTCTTTTGGTCCCACGGCTGGAGGGAGAGATGCGAGGTGGATGGATAGAGGGGAAAGGAGAGAGAGAGAGATAAAGAAAGATAAAGATGGAGATAGATAGAGATGCACACACACACATAAAACACACAGAGAAAGAGAGAGAGAGAGAGAGAGAATGAGAGAATGAGAAGAGAGAGAGAGGAGAGAGAGAGAGAGAGTGAGAGACGAGAGGAGAGAGAGAGGAGAGAGAGAGACGAGACGAGAGAGAGAGAGAAGAGAGAGAGAGATGAGATGAGAGAGAGAGAGAGAGAGAGAGAAAGATAGAGATAAATACCTACACAGATCGGAAAACAGACTGACAAACAGACAGACAGACAGATAGACAGAGAGAAAAAGAGCAACAGAAAATATACCACAGTGGACGAGAAGGGAAAGCAAAGACAGAATGCAAGTGAAGGGAGAGAGAGAGGAAGGAAAGACACGAGACACACAGCCAGTCAAAACATCATACCATTTAATACCATACCACTTAATGGAACAGAAAAAAAAAATCCCAGACTTCGACACAACGGAACACATCTTATCTCTATAGGACGGCGGCCACTTGTGTTTGCACGCTGGGAATCAACTGCACTGCAAGACGACGAGAAAGTGGAACGATCAGATAGGAAAATAAATTGTTTAGAGTGTTGCAATGCCCCGCCATCGCAACATTATCTATGAGGGCATATATTACTGCTACAACGGACCTCGGCGCTTTTGAATTTGCATATCGAATAATCATCCGTAAAAGTCTGTGAAAAAAGAGAGAAAATATATATGCTGTTTTTTTTGGCATATTTGATGGGTTTGTTACGGCGGGAAGAATAAAATGATTAAAATTGGTGAAAAGTTTGTTATTAATGATTAAAAGGAAAGGAAATAGATAGGAAAGTGCTTGGAAAGATATTCATAGAGAGAAATGGGAGAGAAATAAAGATAGAGAAAGAAAGAAAGAAAAGCAAATAGCGAGTAAACACAAAAGAAGAGAAGAAGAAAGAAATCGTGAGAATTAAAAGATAAGCCAAAGAACTGAAGAGATAAAGAAGAATTTATGAAGTAGGAAAAAGAGGATAATAATAAAAGAAATAAGAAAGATAGGACAAAAACAAACGAACAATCTAATGTCAAAACAAGTAAACAAAACAAAAAAATTAGTAAACCAAAAAAAAAGAAGAAAAAATCACGAAAACTAAAAAAATATAAAAATGAAAATAGATGAATAAAACTTAAAATAAATTAATAAAAAATGAATAAAAATAAAAATAAATAAACAAATAAATAAACAAAACAAAAAAAAAAATAAATAACTGAATAAAAAATGAAATAAATATAAACAAAACAAAAAATAAACAAATAAATAATAATAAATAAAAAAGGAAGAAAGAAAAAAAGATTTTCAATCCAAATATACACACTCAGCCATCAGTTAAAGGGAAAGATCGTGTAAATAACAATTACTGTGGAGATAACTGAGTCTCTCTCACTCGCCCAAGATGATATCCTGATCTTGAAGGCGAATTACCATACTGAGCCGAGAAATATATGATCAGGAATTCTATTTGTGTGTTTTTTTTTTTTTTTTTTTTTTTTTTTTTTTTTTTTTTTTTTTTTTTACGTGGTGGAAATCTTCGTGGGGTTCGGTTTGTCTTTTTTTTTTTTTGGCTTTTTTTGTTATTTGTTATTGAGATGGTTTGTTTTGAGAAAAATGTCGGGTACATGTTTCGTTTTTTTTTTCTTATAGAAATGGGTATTTTTTTTGGCCTTTTTTTATTATTGTTATGAGATGGTTTTTTTTGAGAAAATGTCGGGTACATGTTTCGTTTTTTTATAGAAAAAATCGGTGCATTTTTTTGTTTGTTTGTTTTTTTTTGGTTTTGTTTTGAAAAATCTCGAAGGTTTTGCTTTCAGAATAAGTAATGTGTATGATTGTATTATTTTAGGGAACATTTTATCTCTTCGTCACAGGGTAACAAAGAAATACGTAAACATACATATTTATCTGTCCATCTGTCTCTCTATTTATCTATTATTCTATGTACACACACACACACACACACACACACACACACACACACACACACACACAACACACACAACACACACACACACACATCATATATATATATATATATATATATATATATATATATATATATATATATATATATATATATATATAATATATATATATATATATATATATATATATATATATATATATATATATATATATATATATATATATATATATATATATATATATGTGTGTGTGTGTGTGTGTGTGTGTGTGTGTGTGTGTGTGTGTGTGTGTGTGTGTGGTGTGTGTTGTTGTGTGTGTGTGTTATAATATATATATATAATATATATATATATATATATATATATTAATATATATATATATTATATATATCGTAAAAATAATGATAACAATAATAATAATAATAATAACATATAATAATAAGAATAATCATAATAATGATAACAATATATATATACATACGTATTATATAATATATTATAATACAAATACACATTGAAAATACACACACACGCACACATCAGAGAGGGAAATAACATAGCAATGCCAATATATTTTAAAGTCGAATAAAACTGCTGATTACATTCCATCTGTACTTACATACTCAAGACATCTCTCTTTCTCCTAATATTCCTTAGTATTAGGCCTTATACCTGAGTCTTTGGGGCATATAAGGAAGGTATTGGTTCCGGGCATCACCAGAGCCCCGCCCGCTATTGGCATAAATGTATGGGGCTTTAAAATAGCATCAGAAAGGTAGATTTTATTTCAAGATATTGAAAAAAAACAGACATGCATCCATTAACACACAATAGTAATTGATAAAAAGTAATAATAACAACAATAATAATATGTATCATAAGGCGTTTTAAGCAGGGAAAGTTCTTGCCTGAAATCTCAAGCGTTTTTCTTGCTAACTCAAGCATTTCGCTTGCTTTCTCAAGCGACCTCCATAGATGGTTAGACTTGCGGTGTACGGTCACCATGGCAACGGCGTCGGTCGCGTGCCGTACTGGTCACGATCCTTCGAATGCGGGCGTTGGCCAGGAACTCGGCCTAATATCTTATCAGATATATAATTTTTTCACGGTATCTGATTCTGTAATTTTCTTTAAATTATATTCAAAGAAATTAAAATTAACTGAAAACGAAAGGAGATAATGGAGATTATGGGAATAAAAAGGGTTTTACTTATAAATAATAAATCATTATAATTTACCTCTTACTGAACTGTTACTCCTCGTCTCTCTAAATCGAGAATATATCTGCTATTCTATAAAATAAAGAATATTTCAAGTGAAAAAAATCTGAGAAATTCTAACAACATTCTTCTGTTGATATTGTATTCGATGATTTGTTATATTTAACCTCATAAAATCGGATACATGGGAATGGATAGGCCTATATTTTAATTCAGGGATATTCATTTGTTTTGATAACGCGTCAGAATGAAAGGGCTGTCAATCGGAAGTGTGTGTCATTGTTTTAGAGGCACTTTATATGAATATAGGAAAAAAATATTGCGCTTTGTTAAGATGTTTGGGTAGATCTACTCTGCCATCTTGATGCGGCGCTAGCTTGTCACTTATTTTGAATTGCGCGCTCAAACTGTTACCAACCGCCAGTGAAATAAACTCCACCCTCGACTTGTGCATAAGTTATCTCTTTCCGAGATTGTTGGTGGGAATATTGCCTTTAAAAACCCAAGTTTGTATATTTTGTGTGTTATTTCGATATTTCAGTTATGATTTGTACTTTATAAAAAGACACTTCCACGTGTCTGGCATCACTGAACGGGGCCTGCCTGCCTTGGAAAGCGTTTTAAGCAGGGAACGGAACAGCGCTAGGCCTATCGGCGAGAATTCTTGTCCAAGCGCTCCCCTGCTTAAAACGCTTATAATGATAATAATATAATTATAACAATAATGATGATGATGATGCTAACAATAATAATCATAATAACAATAATAACCATAATAATAATAATAATAATATAATAAAATAAAATAATAATAATAATAATAATAATAATAATAATAATAATAATAACAATAACAATAATAATAATAATGATACACTATTCTCGATTATATCACTACACTCAAAATTCCCTTTGTTAGAGGAGTGCCACGGTGCAAGGGTCTAGGATGTGCAAGCACACACACACACACACGCACTCTCTCTCTCTCTCTCTGTCTCTCTCTCTCTCTCTTCTCTCTCTCTCTCTCTCTCTCTCTCTCTCACTCTCTCTCTCTTCTTCTCTCTCTCTCTCTCTCTCTCTCTTCTCTCTCTCTCTCTCTCTCCTCTCTCTAGGAGTTCTCTCATCATTATGTGGAATATATATTTACTGTAGAGAGAGGAATAGAAACACTGTTACATCAATATATTGCTTACGTTAAACCAAAGACAGTCCAGTTTTTTAAATTCATTTTTCATCATTGTTAAACAATGACCAAATAAAATTTTTATTCATCGCTATCTGTCGTCAAAGGAAATATTTTAAACTTATTCTTGTCCATGCACTTTAAAGTTTATTGTCAAAATGCCGACAGACACAGAAACTGCTATACTCGTTTATATATCAGCAAGGTAGCTTTTTTCAATAGCATTTGTAATAATTATGTCAGAGAAGAATTCTTCGAGAGTTCACTTATCTATCGATTCCATGCATTCTAGGATAATATAGGCCTATAATTTTACGAGAATTTGTGTGGATTTTATTCTCGCTCGTTTCATGTGAAATTTGCATTTCTTCGCTATGTCCGCATTATGATATCTGTTCGCCATCCTAATAGTTATTTATGGTGTAAAAACAAACCCGAAATTTTGCTTAGATATATATATATATATTTTTTTTTTTTTTTTTTTTTTTTTTTTGACATCGTCTTCCCAGAAGTTACCAGTGCTCTGACCACTCGTATAATTTACCATGGCAACTCCAATGACAAGTTGTTAGCGAATACCACCGCTGTCTGTTTACCATAATAACTATAGTTACCAGTGAATCCGGCCCCTGGTATCTCTCCTTAAAAATAATAATGGCTGCCTACCCATTTCTGTCACCCGGCTGCTTGTACGAGGGGCGCGGGGGGGGGGGGGGTAGCAGATGAACTATCCGAATATAGGGGTATATGTGTATGTATATATGCTGGGATAGAGGTAGATTTTAGTAAACGAAGCAGGCATTATATTTATTTATTTATTTATTTATTAATTTATTTAATAATTTATTTATTATTAATTTATTTATTTAATTATTTATTTATTTATTTATTTATATTTATTTATAAGAAAAATTGTTCCCAATAGATATTCGGCAGAAACTGATACCTATAAAAATGTAATCATACATACATATCTCATGACTGACAAACCGTCATATAAATTATGCTTGCATTATAGCACTCGCCTACATATTTACATAGAGCTTATACATTATTCAAGATGTTTACAGCTATATTCTTGCATGATGTTTTACGTGTAAAGTTATATGAAGGATATAATTTTTTTGTTTTAATATTTACCGAGAGATGTGAATTTCATCTTAAAGAAATTGTTTTGTGAAGAAAAAGGATTATGTTTTGCCAATTTACAACACTCAAGGAAGCATTCAAGGAAAATGGAGATTTATTACCAACAATTAGGTACATTGGAAGAAAGATGTTCAATAAGATATGTCTTTACTTCTTATTAGAAAAAAAAAAAAAAAAAAGACAAGGCAAAGACGAAGAATATTTTCTTTTCAACGAAAATTATACAGAAAAAATGTTCTTATATTCTCCAGGAAAATATAAAGAGTAGAAAAAAAACATTTATGAATTGTATATAGTTTGAATTTTAAAATGATAATACAAAAAAAAAAAAAAAAAAAAAAAAATAATGAAATGTTTTTAAAATAATATCTATAAAGTTAAAATATCTATAACGGTTAAAATCTTAAAAAACTTATCTATCGATTCCATGCATTCTAGTATAACATAGGCCTATAATTTTACGATAATTTGTGTGGATTTTATTCTCGCTAGTTTCATGTGAAATTTTGCATTTCTTCGCTATGTCCGCATTATGATATCTGTTCGCCATCATATTAGTTACTTCAGGTGTAAAAACAAACCTGAAATTTTGCTTAGATATATATATTTTATAGACGAGATAAACACGTGATGAACAAAAAAAAAAAAAAAAAAAAAAGAAAAAAAGAAAATTCACTAACATCATATCCTCACATATAAGATGACAGCATAATCATCCTATTATATGATACGAGTATAAATTGAGTTAAATTTGATAAGCTAAGTAAACAAATCAATAAGCGAAGCAAGAGATTGACATACATGCATTATTAATGAAATCAAGGCAGGTGCACAGGTAAACAGGAAGAAGGGTGACTAAAGAAAACACGAAAATTATGAAAAAAATGATGATATAGTTTTATTGATAATGACATTGAATATGATGGAAATAGTATTAGGTTTTAATAGTTTGATAACGATAATGATAAGGATAATATTTATGACAATAATGATAATGGTAATGATAATGATAATACTGGAAATAATGATAATGTTGATGATGATAACAATAACGATAGTAATGATTATGATATCATTATGCTAATGATATTAATAAAAAATGCTTAAGATAATGATGATAATAATAATAATTATTATAACATTGATGATGATAATACCAACAATACTAATGATGACAACAATAATAATAAACATAGTAGTGATATTGATGGTCATGATAGTAATGATATAAAGATGATAATGATAATGGCAACATTAGTAATAAAATAATAATAATAATAATAGTAATGATAATGATACGAATAAAAGTAACACGAATAATAATGATAATAAGGATAATAATGATCATGACTTTAATGATAGTAAGCATGATAACTATAAATTCAACAATAATGATATCAACAACAACAACAATAATAATAATAATGATAATGATAATAATGCAAATAATAATAACAACAATAGTATTGATAATAATGACGATAATAGTAATGATAATCATAATGAAATAACGGTAATAGTAATAATGAAGATATGGATTATAAATAATAATAATAATTACGATGATGAATTATAACAATAATGATGATAAAAAAGATAACGATGATAATGATAGTAGTGACAATAATGATGATAAAAAAGATAACGATGATAATGATAGTAGTGACAATAATCATGATGAAAACAATAATGATAATGATGATAGTAATAGAATAATAATAGTAGCAGAAGTAGCAGTAGTAGTAGTAATTATAATGATAATAATAATAGTAATAATGATAATAATAATAATAGTAATGATAATAATAATGATAATAACAATATAATAATAACAATAGTGATGATGGTACTATAACGGTAATGATAATCAAAGTAATATACTACTGCTAGTATTGATGATAAAGATAATAATACCAGTAATAAATAATGATAGAAAGAATAAATTCAAAATATATACGTACTTGCAGATATCTCATATTTTTTTCACTCACACGGAAAAGAAGAGAAAATTCCCAGCCTTCAATACATGAAAAATCATGCAATAAAATGCTATTCACGATGCATGTTAGTTCTTGAATCACCCGCAAAGTTGGCAATTTATTTTCATTAGTTACAAAAAAAAAAGAAAAAAAATAGAAAAAAGTTTTTTTTTTTTTTTTTTTTTTTTTTTTTTTTTTTTTTAATGCTAATACCGACTCCCACTTGTAAGTTTACACGTGATGTATGACTGGCTCAACATTGATGCTGTGATTTGAATACTTATGTGCAACGTGGCGCAACTGGCAACATGGCAACGTTGCAAACATGGCACCGGAAGAGGCAAAAGAGTGGATAAGGAGCGTTGCAATAAACAGTGACACGTGGATGTGTTATGGCTGTGTTGATATGCGATCGGATA
Source organism: Penaeus vannamei (assembly GCF_003789085.1). Lineage (NCBI taxonomy): Eukaryota > Metazoa > Arthropoda > Malacostraca > Decapoda > Penaeidae > Penaeus > Penaeus vannamei. The sequence continues at coordinate 100,429 of NW_020872598.1, forward strand.
TTAATGGGAGTTAATGGGCAAATGGAGGAAGGGTTGGTGCTTATAAGGGAGGTGAGGGAGGGGAGGGTAGGGGGTGGGGGGGGTGGGGGGAGACTCGCCTCAAGGAACTGGTTTCTGCGCTCAGACAGACACACATATACATAAACACGAAAACACATTCAGACACAAACACACACACACACACACACACACACACACACACACACACCACCACATATATATATATATATATATATATATATATATATATATATATATATATATATATATATATATATATAATGTATATATAATACTTTATACATTTATTCATCTATCTATCTATCTATCTATTTATATGCATATATATATATATATATATATTATATATATATATATATATATATAATATATATTATATATATATTATATATATATATATATATAATATATATATATATATATATATATATATATATATATATATATATATATATATATATATATATATATATATATATATATATATATATATATATAATATGTATATATATATATTATATATATATATATATATATATATATATATATATATATATATATATATATATATATATATACATACACATATACACACATATACACCGGCTTTATATGTGTATATAGTCGACTATGGAAACATCTGCGTTGATTTTTACAAAGACTGGACGG
>NW_020872598.1:108618-126118 GCF_003789085.1 Penaeus vannamei
TTTTTTTGTCGCTTCTATCATTAACCTTTTTGCTTTATTCCGATTATCCTTCACCCTTATTATCCCACCTTAATGCTTCTTCCTTTATAATAATTTTTTTTTCTCAAAACAGCTGATTCAACGGGTACAGCATCTTCCCATTTTCTTTAACGACAGAATGCCGCGGAATTCAAATCACCCGTTTTCTAAGATTTAGAATTCGCAAAAAGTAAACAATAACAAAACAAAGGGTCACACGTTCAAACATTTATATTTTTTTCTCTTTCTTTCTTTCTTATTCTCTACCTACGTATTTACCCTCCCCACCCACCTCTTCCTCTCCTTCGTAGTCGACTTCAGAACCGAGCTCCGGCCGTTTTTCTTGCAAAGGATCAACATTATCGCCATTAAACACCTTTCAACACGCAACACTCCGAAGAAAACGGGTTAGACAGGTGATCGCTGCCACATGCTTTCAACATGGAGATCACAGGACGCGGCGCTTGGGTGATGTATGTGGTGTTTCGTCTCTGCTTTTGGGTGGGGGTGGTGAGGGTCTAGTTGGGGGGGGGTAGGGGAGGGGGCTTCGCTTTGATGTTATCTGTGGGTTTTGGTTTTTGAGAAATAAAGGCTAGTATTAGGTAGATATATCTGTGGATTAGTAGAAACACATGTAGATATATATTGCTATCTCTCTTCCCCCATAACTATACATAGACATAAGCATCCATCCATCCATGCATGATATGTATTTGCATACATACAGCATGCATATATACATAACCGGTATAAACATACCTGTATGTCGTACCTACAACATGCAATTATATATATATATTATATATATATATATTATATATGCATATACTTTTATATATATTAATATATACATATGTACATATGAATATAAGGATATATATGTGTATATATGTATGTATATAAATATATATACATATATATATATATATATATATAATATATATATATATATATAGTATATTTATGTACATAAATATATATGAATGTATATGTATATATATATATATATATATATATAATATATATATATATATATATATATATATATATATGTATACATATATATATATATATATATATATATATATATTATATATATATATATAGAAAAAAAGAGAGAAAAGAAAAATTATATATAATATATATATATTATATATATATATATATATATATATATAGAGAGAGAGAGAGAGAGAGAGAGAGAGAGAGAGAGAGAGAGAGAGAGAGAGAGAGAGTTCACATTCCCTCGCATGCACTTGCCGACACGCAAAGTGTTATGGTTTTAAACAATGTAATCACATCGCTTTTGCCGCAGTCGTTTCTCAGGACCTCCTCTGTGATTAGCGACTCTCACGCCGAAGACCTTCACGCCAGTCTCTCATCGTCATTATCACCTTATCATGAGGGTGCTTGTTATCGAAGAATTGCCGGAAAAAATGCGGTTAACAGGGGAAAAGAGAAAAAATGATAGGGAGGGAGGGAGGAAAAAAATGGAAAGGAAAATCTAAAGTGTGGATAATTGGGTATTTCGTTGTGAGTTATTCACCGCTTGTTTCATCGTTCGGTTGGTCTCTCTCTCTCTTTCTCTGTCTCTCTCTCTCTTTCTCTGTCTCTCTCTCTCTCTCTCTATATATATATATCTTTCTCTCTTTTTTTTCTCTCTCTCCCTCTCTCTTTTATCTCTCTCTCTCTCCCTCTCTCTTTTATCTCTCTCTCTCTCCCTTTCTCTATCTTTCTCTTTTTTTCTCTCTTCCCCCTCTCTCTCTCTTTCTTTTTTCTCTATCTCTTTCTCTCTTTTTTCTCTCTCTCACTCTTCCTCTCTGCCTTTCTCTCATTTTCTCTCTCTCCCTCTTCCTCTCTCCTTCCCTCTTTTCTCCCCCTGTCTATCTCTTTCTCTCTCTCCCCCCCCCTCTCTCTCTCCCTCTTTATCTTTCTCTCTCCCCACCCCCTCTCTCTCTCGCGTGTTCGCCCTCTCTCCCCCCTCTCGTTGACGCCTAAAATAACGGTCTGAGGAACAAAAGACGAAAGGCCGATTTCACAGATAAATCAGCGCAGATGCCAATCAAACGTGATAAACGTTTCTCCAAGGGGTCGACCCTCGCCGCCGTTCACACCTGCCCTGCTATGATAATTAAACCATCTACCTGCCTCTGCCCAGCACCGGCAGCGGGAGGCGCGCCCCTAGACGCCTCGCTGACGGTTCCTCGGCAGGGGAGCGAAGACCTCCTGCCTCTAACACTCGGGGGCTCTGTGGTCCTCGTGGCCTTTGGTGCTCGGGGTCATCAGACGGGCGGGCGCGACTCGGTGTAGGCGTACGAGTTACCAGCGTGGCGTGGGGGGGGGGGGTGGGGGTCCTGGAATGGGGTAGGGGAGAGGGTGGGAGAAGGACTTCGGGTTGGGAGGGGGATCTGGAATGGGATTGAAGAGGGAGAGGGACATGGAATGGGGTGAGGAGGGGGAGGAGAAGGATCTCGGGTTGGAGAGGGTCCTGGAATGGAGTGGAGAGGGAGGAGGGGGAGAGTGTCCTGGAATGGGAGTGGGGAGAGGGAGAGGTCTTGGAATGGGAATGAAGAGGGGGTGGGAAAAGACTTCGTTTGGGAGCGGCCCTGGAATGGGGGTTAAGAGGGGGGAGGGAGAAAGAGCCTGGAGAGGGAGAGGGCTCTGGAATGGGAGTGAGGAGGGGGTGGGAGAGGGACCTGGGGAGAGATAGGGACGTGGGGAGGGAGCGGGACCCGAGAAGGGAGAAGGACCCAGGACGGGGGAGGTACCCGGGGTTCGAGCGGGCGGGCGAGGGTAATAAATGACTTATTGGATGATTTATAAAGTAATTAACGTAACGAGTCCGAGCAGGTCTCCCCTGGTGATTGGTGGCCATTCCATCCGAGAGACAAGAATCCCTTCGAAGGTTTTTTTTTTTCTCTTACATCCTAGATTTTCGAAGATTTCCATTTTCTTACATCCAAGATTTTCGAAGCTTTCCATTTTCTTACATCCAAGATTTTCGAAGATTTCTATGTTCTTACATCCAAGATTTTAGATTATTTTCTTAAAGCTTTATTCGCATCTTCCTTGCCCGAACAAGTGGCTCTGGAGCTGACAGGGAAATCTAGATCTAGAGCAAGTGGTAGCAGGAGGCAGCGGAAGCCAGCAGTGGCCAGCACGAACCAGCAGGAGAGGTGCCGCGGCCATGACAACCTCATGACAGGCAGAGGCCGCGGTAAGTCATGTTGAAATTTTGATACAACGACCAGTAGTGATTCGGGCGTGTGCTAGATGCAATAACTCGTTCCATCAAAAAAATAAAAACAAAGAAAAAAAAGAAAGAAAGAATTTTGTAAATACCCCAGGTGCTTCTATCTCTGAGTTTATATTGGGTGACTATGCAATTTATTTTCTGCGGTTGATGTGATGAGATAAGATAAGTCGCTCATAAGACAAGTCTTTAAGATATGTAGCCTAGAAATTCATTTATGGTTCTGAGGCGGTTGACAGGTGATCTATGTGTTTTGAGCCTGCATGGCAACCAAGATGACCGGCAGGAAAGCCTCAGAAGGAAGTTCTTTGTGAAGATAATGATATATATCACTTTAAAAGATGGTAGGGGGGGAGGGGGAGGAGCAGTTCGTATTGTGTACATATGTGTTTTAAGGATGTTTGTATATATCCCTGTCAAATACGTACGTACTTGTGTGTGTGTGTGTGTGTGTGTGTGTGTGTGTGTGTGTGGTGTGTGTGTGTGTGTGTGTGTGAGTGAGTGAGTGAGTGTATGTGTGTGTGTCTGTGTGACTGTGTGTGTGTCTGTGTGACTGTGTGTGTATGAGTGTATGTGAGTGAGTGAATGTGTGTGTGCGTGCATTTGCAAGTATAAATATCTTCACAATTGCTGGCAAAGTGTGCCCACGTTCATAGAAAACAGTTTTAATGTTAAGGGCCCCAAGGTACACCATTACAGTTCTTGCTGGCGTATGTAACTGAAGCTAGTTACAAGTCCGTGAAAACATTCCTTCAGAAAACCAGTTGTCATGAGCAAGAAAGTGAGTGATACTAGAAAGCTTTTTTTGAAGCACAAAAGAAAAAGAAAGAAAGAAAGAAGAAGAGGAGGGAGGGGGGAGATACAGGAAGGGAGAGGAGGAGGGAGAGGGAGGGAAAGAGAGAGAGAGAGAGAGAGAGAGAGAGAGAGAGAGAGAGAGAGAGAGAGAGAGAGAGAGAGAGAGAGAGAGAGAGAGAGAATAGAGAAAGAGAGAAAGAGAGCGAAAGACAGAGAGAGAAAGAAAGAAAGAGAGAGAGAGAAGAGAAAGAAAGAGAAGAGAAAGAAAGAGAGCGAAGAGAGAGAGAAAGAAAAAAAGAGAGCGAAAGAAAGAGAAAGTGAGAGGAGAGAGAGAGAGCATATCCGGTTCAGGATTATCATCATTCAAAACAACATTAGCTAAGTGGGTACATGATAAAAGCGATTACGCCTTTTTAATCTCTCCATCTATAGCACGAAAAAAAAAAAAAAAAAAATCCATCGAATAAAAAACAACATTTTTTTCCATTTTCCTTCTGTTTTTTATTTACCGTTATCATATCTTAACATAAAATTATCTCTACTTCATGAATATCACAATTATGATAAAGAGGGAAAAATAGGCAAAAAGAAAAGAGAGAGAAAAAAGGAAAATAACGAAATATTATTGAAAAAAGCAGATCCCAAGACGCATCATAATATTTCCATTATTCATAAACTGACAGCGAATTTAATCCACTCGTCAGCTTATTAAAACACAAGGAAAAAAAAACGCTCTATTATCTATTCTTCCCCAAAACTACCCAAGGCCATCTTACCAAAAAAAAAAAAAAAAAAAAAAAAAAAAAAAAAAAAAAAAAAAAAAAAATTCACACCTTGATAGAAAGTTTATCAAAATTTCTCTCTGGATTAATTTTTGAAATAAAACTATAGGTGGATTTGATTCATTTAATGTCTATATTTTCTTATTGTTTTGTTAAATAGTTTTTTGTCATTATGTTTTTTTTCTTCTTTTTAAATCGTCTTTTTTACATGACGTATTATCATTATCATCGTTATCATAACTGTTATTGTCGTTTTTATCATTATTATTATCATCATTCCAATCATTATTATTACTATTGTTGTTAGTGTTATCGTTATTATTATTGACATTATCATCATTATTATATATAATTACTATTATCATTATCATTTTTATTATTATTGTTATTGTTGTTGATCTTATTGTTATAATTATTATCATCATTATCATTATCTTCATCATTATAATAATAACCATCATTATAATTTTTATCATTATCATTATTACTGTTACTATGATTATCATTATCATCATTTTTACTGTTATTACTATCATATATATTATCATCACCATCGTCAATACTATCATGATTATTATCATTATCAGCACTATTTTTTACGGTCATTGTAATCATCTTTGGGAATCCAACTATTGACCTTGCTAAATTTTCATTATCATTATTATCATCATTATCATTATCATCATTATCATTATCATCATCATTATCATCATTATTATTATCATTGTTTTTGTTGCTCGTTATTATCATCATTATCATTATGATTATCATTATTATTCTTGCCATTATAAATACTAGTAAATTATTCTTTTTCGTATTCTTAATCTTGTTATTGTTCTTACTGTAGTTATTGCTGCTGTTGATGTATTTTTTATTATCATTATCCGTAGTGATTGTTATCACAATTGCTACTATTGTCGCTTTTGTTATTAATGTTAAAATCATAGTGATTACCATAACGATGAAAATTATTATCATAATGATAATAATGATTATGATGATAATTATGATGATATCATTATTCCTGTTATCATCATCATTATCCTTACTATCACCATAACTATTGTCATTAATATTATCATCGTCATCACCATTATCGTGATTAATATTATCATCGTCATTGCCATTATCATGATTAATATTATCATCATTGCCATTATCATTATTAATATCATCATTGCCATTATCATTACTAACATTATCATCATCATTGCTATTATCATCATCACCATCATCAAGATAATAACAATCTTCACCATCATCATCATCATCACCCCTATTATCATTACCATCACCATCACTTTCATAACAATGATAACTCCCATTGCCTATCACTACCATCATAAATATAATGAAAACTACCACTATTCTTAAGAAAAACCTACTCGTCCTTCCCCACGCCTTCGGACAGGAACTTCTACTCATGGCACACAGAGCAAAAGAATATCCATGATTCACTGTATCTATTATCCATGGATTTGCTTCGACACGGCGTCTCATTCCTCCAAGGTGATCAGGTTAACGGGGTCTTGGGGTGGGGGGGGGTGGGAGGGGGTGGGGGTGGGGGGATGAGGCGCGTGTGGAACTAGTCTTCTCCGGGGGTGAGGTTGGGGCGACAGGTGCGAGAGAGAGAATGGGGGGGGGGGGAGGGGGTGAGGGGTGAGGAGGGGGGAGGGGTGGTAGGGGGAGGGGGGTGGTGGGGTGGGGTGGTAGGGATGAGGGTATGGGTGGATGGGTGAGGGTGAGGGATGGGGAGGGTTGGATGGGGGAGGGGTGAGGGTGGGGTGAGGGTGATGTGAGGAGGGGGTGAGGGGGAAGGTGAGGTGGTAGGGGTAAGGGGAGAGGTGAGGGAAGGGAGGAGGGTGGGGTGAGGGTGGGGAGGGTGGGGGAGGGGTGAGGGTGGGGTGAGGGGAAGGGAGGAGGGTGAGGGTGAGAGGAGGAGATTGGAGTTGAGGGGAGGGGAGGCTGATGGTAAGGATGGGGAGAGAGTGGGGGAAGAAGGGGGAGGGAAGGGGAAGTTGGGGGTGGAAGGAGTTTGTGAGGTTGGGTGAGGGGAGGGGGTGACGAAGAGGTTTGGGAGGTGAGGGTGAGGGTGAGGTTGGGGTTAGTTGAGAGAGGGCGGGGAGGGGACACACACACACACACACACACACACACACACACACACACACAACACACACACACACACACACACACACACACATACACATACACATACACACACACACACACACACACACACACACCACACACACACACCACACACACACACACACACACACACAAACACTGAACTGAACTGCATTTGTACTTATGTTTCTGTGTGTATGTGTGTGTATATGCTGTGTAGAATCATGGGTTTATACGAAAGGAAATGCCCATACAAATTGTGTCTTTATACCTAGATCAACCAACGGGAGAGATAGATAAACAAGGAGATATATCGACAAGCAGACAGGAAGAGATAGATATATAGATTGATGGCTATAAGAACGAGAGATAAGGAGAATAAGAAATGAGACATCATACGCACATTAAAAAAATATATTAACATACAAATACCTGATATACTATAAAATGTGTTTGGCTAATCCTTACCTAATACAATTAAGAAAATGTCATTAATCTATGCTTATCATCATCTTTATCATTATTACTAATGTTGTTACTTTGGGTCAAATCATTGTAGTCAGTTTTGTTATCATAATTATTCTTGATATCATCTTTATCATTATCGCTATTATGCCAATATCAGTATCATTCCATGAAAAATGAGAAACGCTCTACAGTAAAAAAGAAAGAAAGAAAGAAAGAGAGAAAGAAGAAGAAAAAAAAAAAATCCGGTAGAAAAGAGGTTTTATTAAAAATTATTATACTATTTTACGTTCCTTATCTTTAATCCTCATTCTTTAAAAGTATACGTCCATCTTATCCTTATTTCTACCCTTCCTACGTATCTACACACATAAACAATCATGCTACAAATATATGTACGTGTATATACATATGAGCGTACATATGTATGCATGTGAATACTCAAGACACACACTTCCAATCTTCTCGAATCGAACCTGTCACCTGTGATTAGCTAATCATTTTCGGCGGCTGTGTAGTCCTCCCTTCGCGAGATCTTATCAGGAACCTCTACTGGATCCGCGTGGTTAGATCTTTGAACGAAAAGATCCTCGGGAGATAACAATAAAAATATGATCGAAGGAGTAACTATTCAATTATTTTCGGATTTATTGTGGGATAAAACTGCCAAGGGTAATGAGGCAGTTCTTAAACCGGTGTCTTTAGCGTAATGGGTATTCTTTTGAAGGTCTTTTTTGCGCCTGGGATTGTTATTGAATATTGCGTGTGTAGGAACAGACTGAGATACATACGCTCTGCTTTGTGTTGGGTAATGTATGATCGATTTTTGTCGCTTTTATCAATTCGGGTTTCTGTTCTGAACTCTCTGAGTAACATCAATTTGGTTTAGTATAATGGGAAGTCTATATATATATTGTACAGATACACGCACACGTACATACATATAGCTCCCTCTCACGCACATGCACCCACCCCACACACACACACGCATCCAGTCACCCACACGCACACACACACACACACACCCACACACAACACCCCCCCCACCCACCCCACACCCCACACACAAACCCCATCCTCCACAAACACCACACACACACACACACACACACACACACACACACACACACACACACACACACACACACACACACACACACACACACACACACGCACATACAGGTCACAATTACACACACTATTTTACACTTAATCACGCCATTCGTTAAGGTATTCTAGCATCTACTGTTACACTAATCTAAGAAGTGATACAACAATGTGAAGTTACTTGATGGATTGTAATCTTGTCCTGGTGAAAATAAAGAAAAGAAAAAATATTGTTGTGAAGATGGAGAAAGAGGGGAAGAGAGGAAGAGGATGAGGAATAATAACAACAACAACAACAACAACAACAACAACAACAACAATAATAATAATGATAAGAATAAGGAAGGAGGAGGAGGAGAAGAAGAGGAGGTGGTGGTGGAGGAGGTGGTGAAGGCGGAGAAGGAGAAGATAGCGATAAAGATAAAGAGAAGGGAAATGAGTAGAAGGAGGAGGAGGAGGATGTGGTGGTGGAGATGGTGGAGATGGGGAAGGAAGAGGAAGGAAGAGAAGGAGGAAGAAGGACGAGAAGAAGAGATAGATAGATAGATAGATAGATAGAGAGAGAGACATACTGATAGAGAACATGAAAAAAAGTATTAAGTAAAAAAACTATATTTAAAAAGAAAAGAAAAGGAGATAGAGAAACCACGAAATTACAAAAACTCAAAAGAGAAGTATAAAGAGGAAAGAAAAGACAAAGAAGAAAAGACGAAGAAAACGAACACTGAGAAGAAAAAGAAGAAAAAGAAATAGTAAAATGAAGAAAGAGAGAGAGAGAGAAAAAAAATAATTACAACAAAATACTAATACGGAACACGGAAATCTAAGCCACGGACTCACCGCGCCCGAAATCCATCCATCAGCCCTAAAGACCACCCAGCTAAGAGACCAAAAGCCCAGACAGAGACAAAAGACCCCAACCATCTGATAGTCTAACATGTAAAACCCCGAACAAGCGAAAAAGACCCTTGTAACCGCCTTGTTATCGCGAACGGACGAAAGACCAACGAAGCGAGAACGATCTAAATGGGTGTCTCGCGTCGATAGATAGAGGTAGAGTCGATAGATAGAGGTTGAGTCAGTAGATAGATAGATGTTGAGTTGATAGATTGAGTTGGGTCAGTAGATAAAGGCAGTTTCGATAGATAGAGGTTGAGATGATAGATAGAGGTTGAGTTGATAGATAGAGTTGAGTTGATAGATAGAGGTTGAGTTGATAGATAAAGATAGTTTCGATAGATAGAGGTTGAGTCAATAGATAGATATATGTTGAGGTGATAGATAGATGAAGGGTTTGATAGATTAAGAGTTAGGTCGATAGATAGAGGTTGAGTTGATAGATAAAGGTAGAGTCGACAGATAGATAGAGGTTCAGATGATAGATAGAGGTTGAGTCGATAGATAGATAGATGTTGAGTTGATAGATTGAGTTGGGTCAGTAGATTAAGAGTTAGGTCGATAGATAGAGGTTGAGTTGATAGATAAAGGTAGAGTCGACAGATTAGATTCGATAGATTTTCGATAGATAGACGTTGAGTCGATAGATGGAGGTTGAGTTGATAGATAGATAGAGGTTGAGTTGATAGATTGAGTTAGTAGATTAAGAGTTAGGTCGATAGATAGAGGTTGAGTTGATAGATAAAGGCAGTTTCGATAGATAGAAGATGACACAGTTCGATAGATAGAAGTCGATCACGAAGAAGTTGATAGATAAAGAGTTTCGATAGACAGAGTTGAGTCGATAGATCGATCAGGATAGACAGAGGCGATAGATCATAGACCGACAGTTTCGATAGACATTCGATAGATAGCACATCGATAGATTGAGGTCAGCGATAGATAGAATGATATCGATAGATCGATTTTAAGATAAGATAGATAGAGGTTGAGGATAGATTGAGTCGATAGATTAGAGGATAGATTGATAGACAAAGATAGTTTCGATACAGATAAAGGTTGAGTCGATAGATAGATAGATGTTGAAGATAAAGGTAATAGATGAGGTTCATAGATTTTAGATAGATAGAGGTTGATATGAAAGATCGTTTCGATAAATGGAGATGAGTCGATAGATAGAAGTTGAGTTGATAGATAAAGATGATAGAGGTTGCGGTGATAGATAGATTTGAGTCAATAGATAGATAGAGGTTGAGTTGATAGATAGATAGAGGTTGAGTTGGTAGATAGAGGTTGAGATGATAGATAAAGGTGATAGAGATAGATAGATAATGGGTGAGTTGATAGATTAAGAGTTAGGTCGACAGATCAAGGTTAAGTTCCTTATCGGGTATAACGAAAGGGTTAAGAAAAGACAGTTATTGTCGCTGTTATACCCGTTGGTGATGATCATGACGAGGAGGATGTTAATGATGATGATCATGATGACCTTCACTTCACGGTCTGACAACTAGAAATAAAATAGAAGCAATAAAGATGATAAATGAAAATAGCCTTATTACCGACGAAGGAAGTTGTGATACTTGGAAAAACAATTGTTGTTGTTTGATTTGTGTGATGATGATGATGATGATGATGATGATGATGATGATGATGATGGATGGATGGTGATGGTGATGATGGTGATGATGATGATGATGATGGTGATGATGATTGATGATGATGATAATGGTGATGATGATGCGCGCACCCTACATTGAGCGCAAATACAAACCTTGAGTTGTTTGGTCTACATTCATCTACTGAGGAGTTTAAGGAAGAGTTCTAATCAAGAGTTCTAATGTAGAGTGAGTTCTAAGAGGTCTAATGACGTGTTCTATTCCATCCCTAAAATCCTCCTTTATCTCACATCACAAACCTTTAATCCACACCCCGAAATCCAGAGAAATCTACCTTAACCAACCGTAATCTTCCACATTAACCAATAAATCTACTCTGAATCTACTCGACCCCCCTAAAAACTACCTATTTATTCCGGTTCGCCACAAAACACACACACACGCCAGAGACACACACTAACTAGTCTTCAGCCATAGCCAAACCACACCTAAATTTCCATAACGTCTAAATTCCTATCCAGCAACAGGAGGCAAAGGCATTACCCTCTCCATATTAAGATGATAACGATTGTAACGACAATAAAAGTAATGAGGAATATAATGAATTAAAATATCATTATCAACGAAGAAGGTAATTACGATACTTTTAAAAGCGACATCAAAATGAAGAATAAAAATCGTGTCTAAGGAATGACACCAATAACCATAATGATGAACCTTATCATAATCATAAATACAACATCACACCGTTATCAACAAAAGCAATAATCAGCATCAAACTCAAAGTCTCAAGTGTCTAAAAACAAAGACAGCATTAACGATGATAGCAGAGATGGCAATGATGCTGATTACAATGCCAGCAGACGAGAAGCATAATAATTTGGCACTAATAAACCTCACCCTCTCCCTTCGTCTCCCTAATAAGCTGTTGGGTCGTTGTTCACAGTAAGCAGCGGCGACTCCCAACGACCATTTAGGGCGAACGGATAAATGATGATTCAGATGATTTTATCCGATTATCTCAGATCACACAGCGCATTCGAGCGGCCACCTTCGTAAAACCTTATCTCCCTCCTCTTCCTCCTCCTTCTACCGCCTCCATTCCCCGTCCTTCTCTCTCCTTCATTTTCTTCCCTCCTCTTCTCCTCCTCTTCTACCAACTCCATTCCCGTCCTTCTTCCTCCTCCTGCGTTCCCTTCCCTCCTCTTCCTCCTCCTTCTACCGACTCCATTCCCGTCCTTCTTCTCCTGCGTTCCCTTCCCTCCTCTTCCTCCTCCTTCTACCGACTCTTCCCGTCCTTCTTCTCCTTCCCTTCCTCCTTCCTCCTCCTTTATCCTTCCTTCTTTCTCCTCCTGCATTTTCTTCCCTCCTCTTCCTCCTCCTTCTACCGCTTCCATTCCCGTCCTTCTTCCTCCTGCGTTTTTCTTCCCTCCTCTTCCTCCTTCTACCGCCTCCATTCCCGTCCTTCTCCTGTGTTCCTTTCCCTCCTCTTCCTCCTTCTACCGCCTCTATCCCCGTCCTTCTTCCTCCTCCTGCGTTTTCTTCCCCCTCTTCCTCCTCCTGCGTTCCCTCCCCTCCTCTTTCTCCTCTCTGATTCCACCTTCCCTCCTCTACCCCTCCTCTTACTCTCTCTACCCCGCCCTCACCTCCCTTTTTTTTTTTTACCTTCCCCCTTCCATCCACCCCCCCCTTTCCCTTCCCTACCTCTCTCTCTCTACTCTCACCCCTTTTCCTCCTCCTAAATCCCCCTTCCCTCCGCTCAAACCCCTTCTCCTCCCCTCTTCATCCACCCTCCTAGAACCCCCCACCCCACCCCACCCCACCCCTACTACACCCCCCTTCCCTCTACCCAAACCCCTTCCCCCCCTCTTCCTCTACCCTCCTAGAACCCCCCCCCCCACCACACCTCCACCCCTTCCAAAACCTCTTCCTCCACCTTCCTAGAACCCCCCCACCCCCACCTCCAACCCACCCCCACCCCCACCACCACTTCCAACCCCAACTCTCCAGCGCAATGCCCCCCCCTCTTCCTCCACCCTCCTAGAACCCCCCTCTCCCCACCCCCCACCCCCACCCCCACCCCCCCAACTCTCCAGCGCAATGCAAAAGGAATCGCTCAAAGCAAAAGACATAGTTAAGTACACGCCGGTTCGCGCGAGACAAATTTGGGGAGGGACATTAGCGAGTTGTCATATCTGCAACATGAAGGAGCTTTTGGGTGGATTGGAGGAGGAGGAGAGGAGGGGAAGAGGAGGAGGGGGAAGAGGAGAGGAGGGGAGAGGGAGGAGAGGGAGGAGAGGAGGAGGAGGAAGAGGGGGAGGAGGGAGGGGGAAGAGAGGAGGAGGAGGAGGAGGATGGAGGGGGAGGTGGAGAGGAGGAAGGAGGAGGAGGAGGGAGGAGGTGATGAATAGGAGTATGAAGAGGAAGGAATAGGAGGTGTAATGGGAGAAGGAAGAGAGGAAGGAGGAAAGGGAGGGAGGAGCAGTAAGAAGAAGAGCAGAAGGAGGTGAAGAATAGGAGGGAGGTAGAGAAGGAAGAGGAAGAGGAGAGGAGAGGGGGAGAAAGAAGAAAGAGGATGAGCAGCAGCTGAGAGGGAGAAAGGTGAAGAGGAATAAGTGCAGGGAAGGAGGAAGGGGAAAGGAAATTAAGAAGAGGGAGGAGGGGGCAGGAAGAGGGAGGAGAAGCAGGAGGAGAGAGAAGAGAAGGAGGAGGAGGACAACGAAGAGGACAAAGGAGGAAAAGTAGGAGAAGAGGGGTAGGAGAGGGAGAAGGAAGATGAAGAGGGGTAGGGAGATAAAGGAAGGGGAGGAAGAAAGGAAAAAGAAAAAGAGGGAAATGAGGGCTTTAGAAGAAGGGGAACAAAAAGGAAGAAAGTATGTGATGGGGGGCTGAAAAAAGTTGAAAAAGTAATAGTCGAAAAATCGTAGAAGAGAGGGAGGGAAGGAGGGAGAGTGGAAAGAAAAGGAGAGGAGAGAAAAGGAATTCGAAGAAAAGAATGGAAATAAAATGGAAAGAAAAACAAAAAGCTGGGTGAGGGAGAGAAGGGAAGAAACAAAGAAGAAAAAGGACAGACGGGGACAGAGGATAGAGAAAGAAAACGAGGGAAGGAGAGGAGAGGAAACGTGGCGAGAGCAGAGAAGAGAAGAGAGAAGAAGAGATGAGAGGAGAAGAAGGAAGGAATAATCCCCTCCCCCCTTCCCTCAGGCATTTCGGAAAGGAGAGGCAAATTTCTCGATCTTTTCCCACCCCTTTTCCGCCAAGACGCCCTGATTGACGGGAGAAAGATTAGAAATAATCCCTCTCTTGGCTGCCTTGCCTGATCCTCATTTCATGCATTATTATCACTTGTAACGTATGATTACCGAAGCAATTATGCTGAGTGGAGAAAATTTTCCAGGTTTGGAGACTGGAGGCAAAAACGGCAAATTACAAATAACTTGAAAACCACAACATCCAAGGCAGGGTTACCAACAACGGGAGTCCAAGGAGGGGGAATTAGGCCCAAAGCGAACAAGCGAGAGAGAAGAAGAAAAATAAGTAAAAAGATAAAAAATATATGCATGTGATATATCATCGAGGCTCTCCCTTATCCGAAAAATCGCTTATGCAAATCGGCGAGCCATCATGCATCACATATCGTTATTCGGACCCGAGAGCCAATATTTTTTTCGGGTCTGCAGTGTTCGGGACTGTGAGCGATAAGCGAAGTTGGAGAAGAACTATTCTTTCTGAGGTGAATGGTAGCCGATGGTTAACAGCCATATTAGATGACTGCAATTAGCTAATGGCCATAGAGCATTAAAAGAGAGAGAGAGAGAATAGAAAGAGAGAGATTCGCCTCACGGGGAAGATAGCCTTTTAGACGGTCGCTCGGTGAAGATAACCGGCGTTTGTTGTGATCGCTTGAACCACCGATCGGGGGAGCGACGAAGGCAGACGAGCAGCGTTTCTAGCGCTGGGGGTTTTATCACCTCCTGACGACTGTGATGGATGTCCTAATTCCAGGTCGGCCAAAAGCGATCCATCACCGCCCCGGAATCACACTACCGGACCAGTCCAAGCATACGAAAGAGCGGGTTGGGAAACTATGATAAATACTCCAAAAGATAGACGTTAAAACCCATGAATAATCGTCGATGGACCGCGATAAGGGATCCTATTGTAATTCCGTGAGAATAATATGGAGCCCGGGGCGGCGCGGCGTCGCTAACTCAGGGTTGCGTAATGGAGTTTGGAGATGAGTGACGCAAGCTAATTAATGTCGAGTCACATAATAGCTGCCGCCGGCTTTTGAAATATGAAATAATAGACAGGCTCTTCTTGCCAACCGACGGCGGTTATGGGCGTGAAGAGGGAAAACGGGCTTAAATAAGACATTTTTCCTTCGATTTTCGGTTGGGCGGAATTTGCAAACGTAAATAGGCGCACACGAAGATAAATACGAACATGCACACATTGAGGTCTTGCCTATCTATCCACACACACACACACACATATAAATTTAAATACACATATGCACACACACGTATATACATCTTTATCTATCTATCTGTCCATCTATCTATCTATCTATCTATTTATCAATCTATCTATCTATCTGTCTGTCTATCTATCTATTTATCTCATCTATCTATCTATCTATATATCTATCTATATATCTATCTATGTATATATATATATGCACACATATTTATGTTATATTTGTTTACTATTTTATTTATTTACATACAAAATCCCGAAACGCACACATGTCGAGACAGACACACTTACACACACGCATTCGGACGATATTATCAACTATACCTTCCGACAAGTGCACTTTAGATATTAATGAATCCTGTCTGTAGAATGAATCGATAATTCCCCTATACTTTAATTAGGCATGTCGTTAATTGACGGCTCTATTAAAGTCAGGTTCTCGCAGCGGCCGATAAACGAAGATGAAAAAAGACAAAAAAAAAAAAAAGAGAGAGAAAAAAAAAAACGATCGGTACCTCCCTCCCTTCCCTCCCCCTACCCTCCCTTCCCCCTCCCCTCCCCTCCCCTCCGACTCCTCAAAGGCTACTGGTCTTCCTCAAGGCCCGCCCACTCACCCCGCCTCCCCGGTGTTGCACAAATGTGGGGCAGAAGTAACAGATTCATCACAAACACACTAACACGGCGGAGCGAGTTATAGATGCCCGGTGCGTGTCTTTGTACAAGTGCGAGAAGGTAAGATAGAGATAGGGTGGGGGGGATAGAAGGGGAGGGGAGGAGGAGGAGGGAGATAGGAGGGGGAGGGGAGGGGGATGGGTGGCGAGTAGGATGGGGGTGGGGATAGGAGGGGGATGGGATACGGGGGGATAGGACGGGGATGGGGGGTGAGGGAGGAGGGGGAGGGGTTGGGGGATAGGACGGGGATGGGGGTGGGGGATAGGAGGGGGATGGGGGGGGGGATAGGAGGGGAATGGGGTTGGGGGATAGGAGGGGGATGGGGTGCGGGGGATCGGAGGGGGATGGGATGGGGGGGATAGGAGGGGGATGGGGGGGCGGGGGATAGGAGGGGGATGGGGTGGCGGGGGATAGAGGGGGATGGGGGGCGGGGGATAGGAGGTTTATGGGGGCGGGGGTAGGGGAGGGGAGGGGAGGGGAAGGGGATAGGAGAGTGGGAGAAGGAAGAAGGGGGAAGATGGGAGGGAAGGAAGACAGGAGGGAAGGGATAGAAGGGGGAAGGGGAGGAGGGAGGAGGGAGAGGGAGAAGAGTGAAGAAGGAGGGAGATAGAAGGGGGGAAATAGGGTGAAGGGGGGGATAAGAGTGGAAAAGGAGGAGGGAGAAAGAGGGGATAGGAGGGGAAGGGGAGGAGGAAGGAGGAGAGGGAGAGAAGAGTATAGAAGGAGAGAGACAAGATGGGGAAGGTAGGAGGGAGAGGGAAGAAGAGGGTGGAAAAGGATTAGGGAAGGAGTGAGAGACAGCTTAAAAATAAATAAATAAATAAAAATATATAAACGAACATCTTGAGGTACCTTCTACCTCTCACTCAACATCTCAAGACAGGTTGGTATACCTTGACTACCTTCATTCTTCCCCCAGCATCTCCCCCTTCCTCCCCCCTTTCCATCCCCCCATCCCTCTTCCCACTTTCCATCCCCTCCATTCCCTCTCCCCCTCTCCACCCCCCCTCCCCTTTACCCCCTTCTCTCTCCCCCTTTCCTTCTCAACCCGCCCTTTCATCCCCTCCATCCCCCTCCTTTTCCATCCTCCCCTTTCCATCCCCCCTCTTCCTCTCCCCCTTTCCATCCTCCCCCCCCACCCCCCCGCTAATCACAACTCACCACATCATCTCACAAAGTTATGAAATGAGGTAGATTTGAGCTTTCTTTAATAATCAAAGGAAATGACACAAGGCAAAAACAGCATCGAATCCTGAAAGCAACATCTGCAACAAACACACGAG